>JAVXUO010000566.1:0-176179 GCA_033065855.1 Escallonia rubra
TATATATATATATATATATATATATATATATATATATATATATATATATGGGAGCTGATCCGTTGAGAGCGTTAGCAAAATAGGAGAAGTTGCAAGCGCGATCTGACCGTCCATCCTGAAAGATGGACGGCCCAGATCGCGCCTTTTTCGAAAACTGTCAGTCGTCCGCCATACAGTATCGCGGACGGAGTTTTTTACCTTTTTGCCCCTCCGCGCCTGTCCGCTACACTGTATGGCAGAGGACATTAAAGTCCTGATGGGAGACAGCAAAAAGACGTCCGCGGTACTGTTTAGCGGACGTCCCCTAGATTGACACCTGTCAGGGCCTGTCCCATCGAAAGGGATGTCAGGTCTTTATTTCTGAACGTGTCAGTGTCGGGAATAATTTCCGCTATACAGTATCGCGGACATTACTTCCCATATACCCCAGAGTTCCCTAATTCTCAGCTCTTTCGGCAAAATTTTCTTCTCCTTCGGATTCACTTGCTTCCATTTTCGGCTGCCCTCAAGCTTCGAGTAACACTTGCTTCAATCTTCAGTCAAGCAAGGTTAGTTTCTGATCTCAAATATTTTCTGGGTAGATTTACTGATGAAGTATATATATTTTTTTGGACAAAAAAGTATAGATTTTTGATGATGTTCTAGAAATTTGTCACTCTATTCATCAACTTGTGATGTTCTAGAAATTAATTTGTTAACTTTAAAGAAGTTTATTGTAGTTAATTTTGATTTTTTTGAGGGGCGCTAACTTCGGCACATCTATCCTATTTAAATTCGAATTTTTTGAGATACGTTTGTTGTATTTTGGCATGATGAATTTGTCTATTTATCTTAGTAATTTTAATTTGTTATGTTCAATAAATCTATAATTAGCAAAATGGGAGACTTTTGAGATTATGTATATGGTATATTTGTCATCTTAAATTGGTCTATTCGTCAAGATAATTTTTAGGTAATATTTTCAGTTGAAAATGTCATTTGATTGTTAAGCGTAGTCTATATTTCTACATAGGTCTTGTTTCACAATGTCTGATTTCGTGTCGAGCTCCAACACCCCCGTAGATGCTAGTGATCCGTATCTAGGACGAACCTTTCAAACATTGGAGGAAGCTGGAGAATGTTTCCGAGCGTATTCATTGAGGGTTGGATTTGGCATTAGAATAAAGACTTCAAGAACGAGCAACGTAACGAAAAAGATATGCTCTCGCTTATACGAGTGCCATAGGGGCAGAAACCCAGTGCAAAATGAGACACGCGTAGGCAACGATGACAGTGATGACGAAATAGGATATTCGCGCAGAAGACGGGACTTCTTTGCGCGAACGAATTGCCAGGTCAAGATGTTCGTAAGCTATAAAGCCAAGCAAGATCATTGGCTTATTAGCAGCCTGGAACTGGCACACAATCACCCGTTAGTAACCCCTTCTAAGGTGAGTCAGATGCATCAACACAAGAAGATGGGTAAGGTCGCGAGGAGCCTAATTCACACAATGAGCGATGCGCGGCTAGGACCTACCGACATGATTAATGTTCTTGCTGAACAGGCCGGGGGAATTCAAAATTTAAACTTTAACACGACAGACGTTCGTAACGCGGTCCGAACCCATAGACGAGCCGCGTATGACCTCAATGATGCTCAAGCCACAATGAGCCTATTGAAGCGGATGCAGATGGAGGACCCGCAGTTTACCTTCGATTATAAACTTGACGACGAGCATCGAGTTAGCACAATTTTTTGGGTCGACGGTCGTTCGAGGCTTGCTTATAAGCATTTTGGGGATGTCGTGACTTTCGACACCACATACCGTACCAACAAGTACTCGATGCCGTTTGCCCCTTTCACGGGGGTCAATCATCATTATCACTCCATCCTGTTCGGGTTCGCCTTGTTAAGGGACGAGAGCGAGAGTTCTTTTGAATGGTTGTTTAGGGCGTGGCTGGAAGCCATGAACTTCAAAGCACCCAACGTAATCATCACCGATCAAGATTTGGCAATGAAGAAGGCTATTGCCACCGTCTTCCCAGATACTCGACACAACTTGTGCACTTGGCACATAAGCAACAAATACCCCGAACGTTTGCATCACGTGTACGCAAAGTTTCCAGACTTTAAACAGGATTTTGACACGTGCGTTAGCAAGTCGTTAACGATTGAGGAATTTGAGGAGAGGTGGGAAAAGCTTGTTGAGGATTACTCATTGCAAGACAACGGGTGGCTCCAGCACTTGTACGAGCTCAAAGAGCAATGGATTGGCGTTTACACGAGGAGGCATTTTTCTGCGGGCATGAAAACGACGGGCAGGAGTGAATCTATGAATGCCACGTTCGATAGTTACGTGGGTACAGCTACCAATTTGAAGAGTTTCGTCACATCCGCACAGAAAGCGGTTGCGTCGTTGTTCGTGAAAGAAAGGGCTGCAGACTTTGCAACCACGTACAAACAGAGGAGAAGGTTGCTTGAGACCCCGCTGGAGCTGAACGGTGCCAAAGTCTATACGAAGGAGATCTTCTTGCTATACCAAGTAGAGCTGCAGAAATCGGGACGATACTGTATAAACAAGGTGGCAGAAAAGTCTACGCGTGAGTACAAGGTTTATTCGCTCGTGAATGACCTCGTTCCTGAGAAGCTGCGCAGAATGTATACGGTGAGCCACGACACATTGACGGACTCGGTGACATGTGTTTGCAAGAAGTTTGAGTTCCATGGCATCCTGTGTAGACACATTCTGCGATTTTTCACCCAGAAGAATATCAGGACAATCCCCGATAAATACGTCTTGCCACGGTGGACGAAAGGTGCAAACAGGTTGCACGGTACCATTGCCTTTCCGGAGCACCCGTATACTGACTTTGAAGAATCAGAGACGTTGCGGTATAATCATCTGGTGACGATGTTCACCCGTTTGTCCGTAAAGGCTGCTGCTACAATGGTCGGTTATAAACATCTCCTCGAGGTAGCTCAGCAGCAAGAGCCCATCGTCGACCAGTTGGAAGCAGCTTCCGTCACCAATCTAGTTGACACCGAGCCTACGACGGGGTCAGAAGATGACGAGCCGGGGGAGGAAGACGACAATGATATCCGGCCGTTGGATCCAATTATATCGCAAACGAAAGGCCGCAAGAGATCTACGCGGATGAAAAGCTCTATTGAAACGGCAACTCAACCTAAAAAGCTGCGAAGGTGTGCATTGTGCAACAAAATGACCGACCACGACAAGCGGAACCATTACAAGGCACTGGGGATAAGTTCAGGGGGTTTGCAAGACGGGGAAGAAGATGACGCCGAAGATGAGGACGAACAAGCTGCAGTGGACCTTTAATTTTTTGTATAAGTTTGACATTTGTAATAATTTTTCGACCGAATACTGGAATTTTTTATCTGATGGACCTATGAGAGGCCATCAAATCAAATCTAAAGTCTTAAGTTGTTTTTTTTTTATCTTTGTCAGCCCCGTCCGTTATACAATGAAGCGGACGGATATGCAGAGCCCTAATTTTTTGGGGTTATTTTAAGTCTCCTATACAATGAAGCGGACGTAATGGCAAAAAACTTTTGGTCTTCATTTATGTCCGCTATACAATGTAGCGGACGTCATCGCTCTCAACTTTTGGTCTTCTTCTATGTCCGCTATACAATGTAGCGGACGGCATCGCAGAAAAACATTTGGTTTTCTTCTACGTCTGCTATATAATGTAGCGGACGTCGTTGGTCTTCTTCTATGTCCGCTATATAATGTAGCGGACGGCATCACAGAAAAACTTTTGGTCATCTTCTATGTCCGCTATATAATGTAGCGGACGGCATCGTAGAAAAACTTTTGGTCTTCTTTTATGTCCGCTATACAATGTAGCGGATAACTCTATCCTATTATATATATTAATCAAATCGGGCAATCGGCTGTTATCAGTCCGCTGAGGGCACTCTTCTCTCTGTCTCGAACATCTAAAACCCAAGCCGCCACCCCATCTACGGGGCCCCATATCTCCGGTGACCCACAACTCCGGTGACACCACCGTCCTCCCCTCAACGCCGACCTCGATGGCTTCTGGATCGGAGACCACCTACGATTTTATTGGCAACTTGCACCTGGCAGGCAAACACTTTTTCAAAGTCATGATGCCGGGATTTGAGAATGAACTTGTAGGCCATCCCTCTTTCTCTGTATTTTCGTGTGTTAAAAGTTTGATCTTTTGGTTAAAAACTAACCTATTTTTTGTATTGCGTTTGTTAGGACATACCGGAAGCCTTGACCATTCAATTTACAACAATTCATGACAGTGCAAGATTATATAGCCGCAAGGGGGCATGGCAGGTTGAAATCAAGTTGAAGCCCGGCCGACCCCAAAAAAAGCAATTCGCAGAGGGTTGGAACGTCTTCGTGCGCCAGCATGGCCTCGAACTCGGGGACTTTGTAGTGTTTGAACACCTTGGGTGGTGGGATTTTCAAGTTGTAATCTTTGATCGGAGCGCTTGTGAAAAAATTTCGTTCCCCCAATGTGAACCCTAATTTATTATTAATAAGAAAATTTATGTTCTTGTTCATTATGCTTCCAAATTTTTTCTCGCTTAATTGTGCCGTTTGAGATTCCCTCGATATATTGAGATCGTTGATTGTGAATCGTACGTTATTTATTGTTTATCGATATTGAGATTGTTGATTATGTCGCCAAAACAAGTCTTCGAGCGCCAATTTATTAAAACAGCATTATGCTACAATGCCGCTAAAACAAGTCTTCGGGCGCCAATTTATTAAAACTGCATTACGCTACCACGTCTAGCTCTACTATATAGTGGACATAAGGCCTCCGCTTAGGCCGGGGTTCGGGAAGGTCGGAACTAAGTGTCTGGTTCGTGCCAACCATTTTCTGGTCCAAGTTGCGGACAATGATCTGCACCACTATGACGTAAGATCCTCAGCTGTGCACCTTTCTGCTTGGTAATGTATTCTGCGGGGCTATCCGCTATACTATCTAGCGGACGGCACAGCAGAAAGTTTTTTTTGTTTCTATCCAGATCCGCCATACTATAAAGCGGACGGCACCGCAGAAAGAAAGTCTCTAACACATTACATGATTATCGAGGAAGTATTATCGTAATACATCCACGCACCACGGAAACCCACACACAAACAAAAGGTGCACAGCTGAGGATCTCACGTCATAGTGGTGCAGATCATTGTCTGCAACTTGGACCAGAAAATGGTTGGCACGAACCAGACACTTAGTTCCGACCTTCCCGAACCCCGGCCTAAGCGGAGGCCTTATAGCCTTAGAAGAACTCGATCTTCAGTCATCTTCATCTGAAACTGGAGCATCGGAAACAGATCCTAGTTCGAAGCTCATGTTCCAGTATACTTGTGCTTCATTGTTGTTGCCATCTTCATGTGCATCACGTGCCATACGACGTAAGTTATGCCTACTTTGACGAACTCTCATTCTATTATTTTCTTCACGTATTCGATGCAGTGCCCTTTCAAGCTCCATGTGCGTAATTCGAGGCATGTTGATTGCCTTTTGTCGAGGTATGGGTATATTCATGCGCCGTGAATCAGCTACTAAGACCTCATATTCATTCATCCGATAAGACCATTCTGCACGTAATGTATTAACATAGCTTGATGAGTAACGCAAACTTGGATGCAAAGAATACTGAAATTCATCTTCGCCCGCCCAGTAACGACCCATTGCTTCAAAAATATCTCGTGGAGTATATGACATTTCCAGAGATGTTATGAAATTGGGAGTATATCACTCTATGCCCTTTGCCCTTCGTGCAATGCATGTACTTATATATACCTTGAAACGGGACCACTTTATGAGATGCTACAGGTTCAACTGTATGAGATGTGACAAGCTCCTGCAATAGACTAGAGACTTGTCTTGTCACCAAAGAGACTTGTCTTGTCACCAAAGACTTGTCAACTTAATGACACGGGCATGCTATTGTCTCGAACTATTGTCATCTTCAATGTCCAGAGACCTGTCTTGTCACCAGAGATGGGCAGACTATTGTGTAGCTATCATACAAATATATTGTGTATGTGTGTGTGGGCTTATTTATATATGTTAGCCATGCTCATCGCATTAGAACCGCCTAAGTTAAATGGCAGGAGTTCCTGGGAGTTCTAGTCTGCGGGGACGTGAGACTGTGTGGTTGTTGTGTGAAAGGAACGACGACTACAAAGAAGTGAAGTACACGGATCCGAGAGAGTATTATTGCGGTTTACGGAGAGAGTGGGCATATCGAGTTAAGGAATCAGAAGCACTACACCAAGATCTCACCACGCTGAAGGCACCTGTGCCGCAACGTCGTTCACTTAGTATGTCGAGGCGTAATGTTAAGCAGTGTAAGAAAGCTGTGCGCCGAATTCGTATGGAGAATAACCGGATGTTGCTGCGTAGAAAATGATTTTACATGCTTCAACTTGCGGAAGAAATGGCCGAGGCTAGTGGGAGGCACCTCAAATCAAACGAGAGAAACAATATTTTAACCAATGATCAGTACTTATCTGATGAGTATATGTCAAATGAAGAGTGATATATATATATCTTCCTACAGCATGTTAGGATTTCATTCCAACTGGCACTTATCCACATGTCATTCTAATTAGCGAATCCCGTCTTTTGAAGCATGTAAAATGTTGGGAATTTATGTTTGTAACTACATCCGCCATACTATAAAGCGGACCTTCCAAACCTTGGTTTTTCTTTTGTCCTATGCATATCCGCTATATAGTAAAGCGGACAGCACAACAGAAAGAAGAAAGAGTCCCTAAACACTTAGTTTATGGCCCTATCTATGCCCGCTATACTATATAGCGGACAGTCAAGCAGAAGGTCTTGTCCCCAACACTTAGTTTTTTTTTTTTGGTCCTATCTATGTCCGCGAGACGATATAGCGGACATTTAAGCAGAAGGAAGGGTCCCCAATACTTATTTTTTTTGGCCTATCTATGTCCGCTATACTATAGCGACACTTAGTTTTTTTTGGTCCTATCTATGTCCGCTATACTATATAGCAGACAGTCAAGCAGAAGGTCTTGTCCCCAACACTTAGTTTTTGGTCCTATCTATGTCCGCGAGACGATATAGCGGACATTCAAGCAGAAGGATGGGTCCCCAATACTTAGTTTTTTTTTGGCCTATCTATCTCCGCTATACTATAGCGACACTTAGTTTTTTTTGGCCCTATCTATGTCCGCTATACTATATAGCGGACAGTCAAGCAGAAGGTCTTGTCCCCAACACTTAGTTTTTTTCGGCCCTATCTATGTCCGCTATACTATATAGCGGACAGTCAAGCAGAAGGTCTTGTCCCCAACACTTAGTTTTTTTTTGGCCCTATCTATGTCCGCTATACTATATAGCGGACAGTCAAGCAGAAGGTCTTGTCCCCAACACTTAGTTTTTTTTTGGTCCTATCTATGTCCGCGAGACGATATAGCGGACATTCAAGCAGAAGGAAGGGTCCCCAATACTTAGCTTTTTTTTTTGGCCTATCTATGTCCGCTATACTATAGCGACACTTAGTTGTTTTGGGCCCTATCTATGTCCGCTATACTATATAGCGGATAGTCAAGCAGAAGGTCTTGTCCCCAACACTTAGTTTTTTTCAGCCCTATCTATGTCCGCTATACTATATAGCGGACAGTCAAGCAGAAGGTCTTGTCCCCAACACTTAGTTTTTTTCGGCCCTATCTATGTCCGCTATACTATATAGCGGACAGTGAAGCAGAAGGTCTTGTCCCCAACACTTAGTTTTTTTGGGCCCTATCTATGTCTGCTATACTATATAGCGGACAGTCAAGCAGAAGGTCTTGTCCCCAACACTTAGTTTTTTTTTTCCCTATCTATGTCCGCTATACTATATAGCGGACAGTCAAGTAGAAACACAGTCTCACTTGGTTTTTACACTTAGTTTCCCCCTGGACAAAGCAAAGCACACAGAACAAATCAAACACTCAGATCAACAACACAACGATATCAGTGAATCAAATCAATCGCATTCAACACCGATCACATCTCAGTCAACACAAATGAAATCATCAATCGCATTCAACAATAAGATTCAACGATAAGGACAATTAAAAAAGTTAATATAATGTTATTATAAGCAAACATTGTCAATTGGGGCCCTCAGCCCCTGCGGGATCCCCCTCGTTACACGGATTTACAATAAATCTAATAGCTCTAGGCCGGCCATTGATAATTTGCCAAGCCATCCTATACCTAAAGCAGTCTATGCATTCTTGGCTCCAGACGGTCTTCTTGAGGCTCTCAGACCAACAGATGTAATCCATGTACATGCAGACGAAGACGCCGCAGTCCGAGGAATTAAGTTGCTTGGGCCTACTCCTCTTCAATCGGAGAACAAGCGTCGTATCGGCCGGTGGGCTCTCTCGACGCTTCCTATTGACCATGACAGCAAATAGATTCTGCGAGAAACATAATAAGCATTAAACATTAAACATTAAACATATCAAACATAATAAGATTAATCAGTTCTACAATATGCAAGTTACAATAAGAAGTAAATATGATCTTACCATGGCATCCAACTGGCCTAAGCCTCGGTACATTTCAATCACACCCATCACGGGGGTATCATCGTAGAGACTGTCGAGGACTGATACGGTCTTCGCTACCGGTTCATAGCAAACCAAGAACCAGTGGGCATTCACTATACATGGGATTACAAACACGTCCGCCACACTTGCGCTCACTGGACTATCCCTAGCAAGATATGCTTGTAGGTTAGTGGACGGTCTCCTCTGGAGATGGGCGTTCCCCTTTCTCGCCTGCTTCCTCGCCTTGTCCCAGTCACCCCACTCTTGTACTAACATGCCATGAAAGTAAGCATCGAGGATAAAAATGCGCGGACCGTAATTAGGCTGCTCCCGACCCCTTTGCCTCAGAATTTGCACGTAGTGCAAGATGACAAAGTTGTCTAACCAAATTCCCGGCGCCAGCGAGGACAGTTCTCTCCACGAGGCATTGTAATCCAAGCCCTGCGGGTGATCCACGTCATACGACGCTCCGTTTGGAGGGGGGGGGGCGCTAAAATAACGGGCTAGGATTAGGTCATGTTTATTCGGCTTCAGGGGCCTGGCTGGATGCCCTTTCGGATATTGCCCTCGGGGGTCGACCGGTTGCTCTTGCCCTCCGCCGGGGGCAAGAGCAACGGAAGAAATTGGCCTCCAACCAACGGATCGGCCGACAGATAATCCCTTTCGGGGGCCCCGGCCGGCTGATAATCGCCTTCGGGGGCCCCGGCCTGCTGATATTGCTCGCCGACCATTTCTTCTGCCGGCTGATATTGCCCTTCGGGCCCGCCAAGTGGTCCCGCCCACGGGACAATGGGCAGTGCCTCATTGAAACTGTAAGGCCAGTCTTGCGTGACTTGACTCTGAGAAAGGGGTTGGGGTTCCGGGAAAAAATTGAAGGTCGGGCCGCTGTAATCGGCCCACGACGCTTGAGCATGTCCTATCCCCGGTACAGAGGGACCACCAACTCCCTGGCTCACCCCTGAAGCTTGCCCGGAGGGATCAACGTTATACGGGCTGACGCCCGTATAACCCATTCCCGAGCTGTCGACCAAAGACTGTCCCGATGCTTGTCGTACAAAATTCCAGCAGCCTAATGCCAGTACAGCGGCCCGTTGGTGAAGATCCTCGCCCATTGCGCTCATCAGATCCTTCCGCTCCCTCAACTTCTGGAAGAATGCGAGCGAGGCATTAACCTACATCCAAAGAGATAACAAATAAGTAACTTTAATCAGACATTTATATTCAACACATTCAAGACAAGTCAGACTAGTTGGGCAACTTACGAGATTGTATGCCATACACTCGTCGATCTGACCCCTAGGTGCATACCTCTCCCTGCGTTCAAAGTTCACTGGGGCTACTCTCCTCCGCGTGATGCGGTAGTACCAGTCATCGTACTGTTCGATGCTGATAACGGGGTCCGGCTCCGAGACGATGGCCGCCGGTGTGTCCTGCCAAGAAGTCCAGAGCTCTAGTTCGGCCGCGCACAATTCTTGCGCATTGGCCTTGCCAAACCACCCGACATCCGGTGGGTCCCTATTAACCCTCATATCTGGGGCACCGGCTGGCAAACCCTCCTCCAACTCAAAATGGCGCATTGCTCAGTCTGGCAGCTGTCACTCTGTAACCTCGAAGTGGATGAGGGGTGTGCGCTGCAACCCGAAGAGCGTGAAGACGAACGACTCTTCTACCCGTCGCGCCAAACGCATGTACGGTGCCCAACGCAATTGGCCCGGAGATAGGCGGTCGAACTCCCCTCGATAGTACGTGATGTTGTGATGGGGATCGACTCTCCTGCGGTAGTGGCTATTCTTCCGGCTGTACTCCCAAGCACGCAACCGAGGCCACACTTTATCGGTTCCATCCCTACGCGTTGGTGCACCGGGAGCAAGGTGTTCATAAGACCACACCTGAGAACATGGGCAAATTATATTTATATCGTCGATTAAAAAAAAAAAAAAAAAAAAAAACAATAACGAAGACATGATTTATATGATATACCTGCAATAGCGAGAGACATGCACATATGGCTTTGGAGTCGGGCCTCGTTGCCTTGTGCAATGCTCAGTACAGATACGAAAGAACTGCTGCACCCCATGCATAATCTCCAACCTCCGCCAGGTTACTCAACAACGGTAAATATCTCACGCTGACCGTGTTCTTCGACGTCGTTGGGAATAATATTGCTCCCACTACCCACCAGAGGAAGGCTTGTGTGTACAGCACAAGGTCACGGCCCGTATAGTTTTCCGGCAAAACCCCGTAGGTATCTACCAACCACTTCAACTTGATACCACCACTGCTAAATTGATCCTGGTGTATCGAAGTTAAGAAGTCCCTAGCGGTTCTCTTATTCGTTGCTTCTGACAGAGGAGCAATTACCGGCCGCCCCGTCACCGGCAACCCTAAGATGAACCCTACATCTTCTAGGGTAATTGTCATCTCTCCGAGCGGGAAGTGAAACGTATTCGTTTCACTTCTCCACCTCTCAACAAGGGCACCTATCAAGGCCCGGTCAAGCTGTTGAAATATCTGCCCATGCGTGAAAATCCCAAACCCAATTCCACGCAGTATCCTCTTCTGGGCAGTGTTCAGTTTCCACGATGTGAACTCGCGAGATACTTCTACGGTGTGGAGAAGTTCTCTTTCCTACGAATTAATAAATACAAATTAAGCAAAACAAACGGTATATACAACGTTCGTAAGAATAAAAAAGTCAATAAATAATGTATCTTACTCCACCATCCCATATGAGCGTACTGATATGGTTGGCTTGGTCGTATAACACGGATGGGTCTTCTGGTCCAGAGTTAAATTCCATTTTTTGCAACTGAAATTATGGAAAAACCTTCTCAGTTTGGATTTTACGTTTTGGATTTTGATAATCGCTCGCAAAAATACGACGCTAGCACATGCATAATACATATAACGCAAGCACATGCATGATGCATACAATGTTAGCATATGTACTCATATGTATAATAGATATATATACACATACGGAATCGGATTTTACAAACGCTAGTACATGAACAAAAACATAGATATATAAAACGCAATATTCATCACAACTATCGATTACAAACGAAAGCTAGCACATGCATATTACATATAATGCAAGCACATGCAAAGAATGCATACAATGTTAGCATATATACTCATATGTATAATAGATATATATACATATACGAAATCGGATTTTACAAACGCTTGCACATGAACAAAAACATACATATATAAAACGCAATATTCATCACAACTATCGATTACAAACAAAAAAAAGTATAGATTTTGTGAACTTACGTGATCGATTTAGGGTATTAAAGGTGTTCTTAAGACGGAATTGCGCCGATCTGCTTGCCAACGCCGCTGGAAAATTTTGTGAGTAGAAAGAGTGGAGAAGAGTGTCGAAGTTACTGTCGTTTGAAAGTATATTGAACGTCCGCAATACAGTATCGCGGATGGCTATTTTGTGAGTAGAAAGAGTGGAGAAGAGTGTCGAAGTTACTGTCGTTTGAAAGTATATCGAACGTCCGCAATACAGTATCGCGGATGGCTATTACGTCCACGATACAGTATCACGGATGGCTATAACGTCCGCTACATTGTATAGCGGACACTGTTGACGTGACATATAAGGACAAGATAACCGTCATTGCCGAAAAGGACCGACGGGACAGGCCCTGACAGGTGTCAGCCTAGGGGACGTCCGCTACACAGTATCGCAGATGTCTTTTTGCTGTCTCCCATCAGGACTTTAATGTCGTCCGCCATACAGTGTAGCGAACAGGCGCGGAGGGGCAAAAAGGTAAAAAATCCCGTCCGCGATACTGTATGGCGGACGACTGACAGTTTTCAAAAAAGGCACGATGTGGACTGTCCATCTCTCAGGATGGACGGTCAGATCGCGCTTACAACTTCTCCTATTTTGCTAACGCTCTCAAAGGATCAACTCCCATATATATATATATATATATATATATATATATACCTATATGAGTGTGTATATATATATATATATATATATATACACTCATATAGGTATATACCTATATGAGTGTATATATATATATATACCTATATGAGTCCTACATATATATACCTATATGAGTGTGGCAGCAGGTCGCCCTCCCCCCCCCGGAACTGTAACAAAGTGTTGCGGTTGGTTATCATTGGTCCTTTTTTTTTTCTTCCTACTTTTTCGTGGCCCCCCCCCCCCCCCAACCGCAACAAAGTGTTGCAGTTGGTTTTTTTTTTTCTTCCTACTTTTTCGTGGGCCCCCCATGCCCCCCCCCCAAACAAACCGCAACTGCGGTTTTTTTTTCTTACTTTTTCCTCAAAGGTGGCCCCCCACCCCCCACCGCAACACTTGGCACTTCTCCCTACTTTATGTGCCCCCCACCGCAACACTTGGCACAAATAGAGAAAGAGAGAAAGAAGACCCGTGAGTCTGAGATGTTCAGAATCACGGGTCTTCTTTCTTCTCTTTCCCTCGCTTTTCTCTCTTTATAATCCGTTCTCCCAATTCTTTCTGGATAGAACCCTCTCTTTCACTCTACATCATCTTTCCCAACTCTTTCTTCCATCTTCTTCATACTCCAAATATTACCTGCATAATCTCCACGAAACCTATATACCTAATGAGGTCAAGATAAGAATCTGTAGGGTTGGTCAAAAATCACCCTTGGAGGACTCACATATATGAGTGTGGCAGCAGGTCGCTGCTGTAGGAAGATGGGCTATCACTGCAAGGAAAAGGCCCTTTTCTCAATGATGGCAAATCCGTCGCTAATTGTATTTTTTGATTTTTCCCTAGTTTATTTGCCCATAATTTAAAAAAAAAAACTCCTTTAGCGACGGACTCATTTCCCTCAGTAAAAGTATTTTTCTCAATTTTTTTATGACCTTTACTGAAGGCCAAAATCCGTCTCTAAAAGTCTTTAAATTCGAAGATACCCTAATTGTTTCTTTCTTTCTCTCCCGTTGCTTGCTCTCTCTCAATATCTTTTTCGCCCATCTAATCCACTTACTGCCCAGAAGTTGCCACCGTAAACCAGAACCCTGCTCCACCCTACCCTTTTCGCTGCTCACCAGCAACATGCATCGAAATTTTGCCTTACAGCCACCCTTCCACGCCCCCACCTTTGCTGCACCACCACTACTACCACACCCCTAAACCGTACCCCCATTCCACCCCGCCCCCTCCATTGCTCGTCGGTGATAGCCACTATAAATCTGCCCCACAGCCACGCTTTCACGGTCCCCACCTCTATCGTACGACCACTTCCACCATGCCGCTACATCATCTCCCTAGCCGCCATGGCTTGAGATTCTGCCGGTCACTACAAGAAAAAAAGCTTTTAGCGACGGGGAAATTCGTCGCTAAAAGCCTATATTTCGTCGCTAAAACAATTAGCGATGGATTCACCGTCGCTAAAAGTCCCTCGCATAAAAGTCCGTCACTAATAGTTTAGCGACGGAATTTTGAAATCCATCGGTAAATATGTAATTTTTGGCGACGGATTTATTTTTAATTAGCGACGGATATTCCGTTGCTAATTATATTTTTAGTATTTTAATTTATTTTCTTTTTTGTCAAATTAGCGACGGAATAAATGTTTTAGCGACGGAATTAATCCGTCGCCAAAAGTCAATTTTTATTTTTCAATTACCCAAACCTGAAATACAATTTTCATTTCTCAACAACAACGCGCAATAATCAATACAGAAAGAAATATATATAATCAATTCTAAAAAATGTTTATTCTAAAAAGGACTCATATATGTACAAGCCGGGAACCGGATACAGCCGGTTAGGGAGGGGAGAAGAGTACAAGCCGGGCGCGGGGGGCGGGGGGGGGAAGCTAGGAATAGGCACGTGAAGGGGCTCATCAGGGGTTGCCGAGCCCCGGATCTGGATCCTGCTGATCCGGGGCCGGCTCGGCATGTCCAGCAGTGCCCTGCTCCCTGATCATGATCACCACCACTGTAGCAATGCGCTGGATCTCCTCGTCGTCCAACTGACGCTGGGGAGCCGGTGTCTGTGGAGGGGCAGCAGGGGGTGAGGACGCTCCTATCACGGCACGAGCAGTCGTGCTAGGCAGGCCGCGTATACGGCCTTTCGGCCGATTCACGACCTCCGGCGTATCCAGCCATCGCTTCAACCCCCCAGTACTCGCAGCCGTACTAGTGGACGCTGATGGCTGTCCGGACTGCTGCTCGGACCCCCTTAGCTGTTCATACGAGGCCTGCAAAAACAGTGGTTTAACGATATGTTAGGGCATTAATTAACGAAACGAACATTGAGGATAGAAAGAAAAAACATTAACTACTTAAATACATTGACTCACATCGATCCGCCGGACAATATCTGAAATAAAGTCGCCCGCCCGGTGCACCTCGTCCTTTTCCTTCTTCCGCACGTGCGTCTGACTATAGGTCAGAGCTATGACCTCATCCTCCTCCAGATTCGGGTGCTCGACCGCGTTCATGTGTCGGACGATGTCGTGTGGCACCGACCCCCCCGTGTGCGTCGGATCTCTGTTCTGTCTGTTCTTGGGCCCGCTCTTACTCTTGGCGTCCCAGCCTGGATCTGTAACCCACCGATCTATCATCTCCCCCCATACACGGTGAGATATCCAATGTGGGGGATATCTCGTCATCTCCGTCATCAGGGAACCCTCGGGCAGCAGCTTCTTTGCCCGGTCCCGTGCGTCGTGGAGCCATCGGCGGTAATTCTTGCCGATGTAGGCAAAGAAGGCATGCTGCCCCAGTGCCTGCTGCTGAGGCGTGTCAAACGTAAACCCCTCCTGTAAGGCATTCAATAACACAAATTATGACTAGAAAAGAAACTGTAATTAAACATTTACTAACGCTGAAAAAAATACTTCACCGTACCAGCCACTCCTCCCATAGGGCCTCCCTCGCAGCGGCATCCCAGTCCTTCCAGTACAGGCGTGGCTCGAAGAATCGGCCCTTCACAAGAACGCCGATCTTCGTCCTCGCCAGATTTTCCAGGATCCTGCCAAAGAAGTAAATAAATAAATTAATACAGTTCAAATATAAATTAACACCCCAAAATTTTAAATATAAGGCATGAGGTGATATTTTTAGTACTTACAGGCCCTCCTGCGTGAGCGTAACTCTCTGTTTACGCTGGGGGTCGATGCGTACCCCGCGTGTCGGACCACGGCCTCGTCGAGATCCTACAAAACACAAACATTAATACAGTTCAAATATACTTTAAATATAAGGCTAGCGAAAATTTCAACACCATGTAAATTATACTAAACGGATAAATTTGGAAAATCAATTATGCAAATTAAGCGCTTAAATATTCAGCAATTAATTTTTAAATTTTCTCAGGCTTTACCTTAACAAGGCAAGGCAAGCAGCAAAGAGCTTAATTAATTCACAAGGTGAAAGAAAACATTCACAAGCTTATACATGATACAACCAAGCTACTAGACATGGTACAACCAAGCTTATACGAAATTCAGAAAGGAAAAAGAAAGGAAAAAGAAGACATGATACAACCAAGCTTATACGAAATTCACAAGCTTATACGAAATTCACAAGCTTATACATGATACAATCAAGCTTATACGAAATTCAGAAAGGAAAAAGAAAAAAGAAAGGAAGCTAACTTGAATGAAGAACAAAAATAATTAGGTTTAGTGCACTTACCTTATGATAAAGAAGACAGCTAATAGACGGCGGCAGTGGGGGGGACGGCGTTGGTGGCGCGCCGGTGGTGGAGAGCTCTTAACGCGGCGGTAGTGTCGGGGTCACCGTGGAGGGGGATCGCTGGAGCTGAGAACAGCCGTGGGTGATTTTCAGAGAGAGAAACGGGGAGAGAGAAAGAAACAGATCTGGGTGTTTTAATCGAGGACTTTTAGCGACGGAATTACCCGTCGCTAAAAGTCCGTCGATGAATGACGAAATTTACCGACGGAATTTTTAGCGACGGTACAATTCCGTCGCTTAAACACTTTTATAAACCCTCAAAAATACTAATTTTGTAAAAAAAGTTTTAGCGGCGGCATTTCCGTAACTAAAAGACCATCGCTAAAAAGTTGTCGGCAAAAACTTTTGTCGACGGTTCATTTCGTCGGTAATAATATTTAACGACGGACTGTTCCGTCAGTAAAAAGTCCATTTACCGACGAAATAGCTTCTGTCGGTAAAAATCCGTCGCTAAAAACGTATTTTCTTGTAGTGGGTGCCACACAATTAGGCGCCACTATCGCCACCATACTGCACGCCACTGCCACCGCCAACCGCACGCCACCGTTGCCTGTCCTAAACCCGCATTTTCCCCGTCTTTTTGTACGTGTTTTTGTAGTTAATAATAATGTGTTTGGATTAATGTCTTTTTCACGTGTTGAATTTAAAAATCATAATATCTTGGAATATTGAATTATACATTATAGTGAAATTCTTGGACTTATTTTGGTGGTAGGTATATATGCAATTGTTGTTAGTTTGTTATTTTGTACTCCCTCCGTCCCTTTTTAAGTGATCCATTTTATTTTGCACGTAGATTAAGAATTTAGGTTATATATTGTATGTCTTTCCCATTTTACCCTTTAGAGAGAGGGGGGAAGAGAGTGGGCCATGAGAGAGAAAATTGGTTGGTAGAGTGTTAAATGTGGTGAGAGAAATATAATAAAAAAGTGTAAAGTGGTGGGCCATGAGAGAGAAAATGAGTTGATAGAGAATTAAATGTGGTGAGAGAAATAGAATAAAAAAAGTATAGAAAGGGTAAATATGTAAAAATACCTAAAGAATCTTTCCTAATTTGGAAGTGATCACTTATTGTGGGACGGCCCAAAAAGGAAATATGATCACTTAAAAAGGGACGGAGGGAGTATGAGATTATTAAGAAAGACAAAGTGATGGAGAAAATTTAATATCCGGCATGCTGTAACACCGTGAGCACGATAGAATACCAGATTCGACATATTTTTAATTTAATTAACTCCTAACATGACTAATTAAAAGCTATAAGAAAATAATTAAAAACAATGACCGACTAATATGACTAATTAAAGGCAGTGACAACATATTAAAGTCACAAATTACTAATTAAAAGCAATGATCGACTAAAATTTACACTTTTGAAAAAAATTTGAAGTAACCATATACCGTAAAACCTAAACTGTAAAGCCGAATTAAGTTATGTCCTAAACTAAACCCTAAATCCTAAACTTAGACCTAACCTGAAATACAACCCTAAACCAAACCCTAAACTAAATCATATACCCTAAATCGTAAATTTCAAACCCTAAACCTTGAACCATAAACTATACACCCAAACCCCTAATACTGAACCCTAAGCGATTAATCCTAAAGTCGAAACTGTTAATCCTAAATCGTGACCATGTAAAGAAATATTGCAATATCACAATCTGATGGCATAATATCAACTCTGCTAAGACATATCATATTCCATTTAGAAACAAAGAATACTCGCTCTTACTTTGTGAAATCCATTAACAACAAGTTGGTTACGTTGTTGAGAATTTGAAAGGGAATCATTTTGGTTATGGCATGTTCTTGCAAATTAACCTAATAATTTCATCTTTTTAGAATATTCATATTTCAGAAAGGTTGTTGTATATTACCAATTTTTAAACGAATGCATGCGTAAAAACCCTTACTTCCCGTTCAAAGGTACTCATCACAAAGTAATGCTTTGTGATGAGCCTTTGGATGTACAATTTGGACAGTTTGGTAAAGCTAAGTGTTTATAATATAATGTATCAATTCATGCTCGGTGTTTTATGTCTTGGAAATTTGGTAGACTTTCTCCTGTATTTCTTCGGGTGCATACAGATCTGGCATCCTACATATGTTTAATCTTGCAAGAGTAAGATTGAATGTTAGAACACCTAATCAATGTCGTGTACTTGGAGAAATTCGGAGAGGTGCTACCGAACTTTTAGTAGACAAAGGACAGAGTATGAGTTGGTAACTGTTTTATAGACATGTGCTTTCAGAATGAGATGTGACCACTATCTATTAGAGAATGGAGGGGATATACATGTATTCATTTACATATCAACCCTACGTGATTATTGGTTTTAATTTAAGGTGTTATATGGTAATATCAGCGATCATGTAGGTCGATTGAATTTGGATGTAAAGAAAAAATGATGATGATTTCGGGACCGCGTCGATGAATTTCTTGAGTTTGCTTATGCGTATCCTGCATATGTTAACTTTTAGAAGATAAGGTGTCCGTGTAGAACATGTGAGTAATTGCATGGGAGAAAAAGAATGGTGGTAACACATTATCTTTTCCGATATGGTTTTATGGGTTGATGCACAAGGTGAACTCATCATGGGGAAACAGTAGTATTGTCATTCAATACGGCTAGTCAACATGAAGCTAGGGTGGATGCACGGTATGATTATCGAGATAAGGTTATAGATATTAGGCCTACAAAGATTGACTGGGGTGACTACCCCAATGCTGACCGTGCACAAGAGCCCAATGAGCGTGCTCATCAGTTTTATGATTTATTAAGAGACACCAAGGAGCCGTTGTGGGATGGAATTAAAAAGTACACAAGCTTATCTTCTGTTAGTAGCTTATTATTGTTGAAATCAGACAATTGTTTGAATGAGAAAGGATTTAACGAGATTGTAACGTTTATCAAGGAAATTTTGGTGGAGAGTAAGAAGCTGCCATCGTCGTATTATTATGCCAAAAAGATGATGATAAAACTTGGCTTGGTTTATGAGAGGATAGATGCTTGCAGTAATGATTGTGTACTGTTTGGGAAGGAAAATAAGAATTTGACAAAATGTCCAGTCTATGATCATCCAAGGTACAAGCCGGACAAAGGGAAAAATAAAAATATGCCGATCTGATTACACACCCTGCTGCTGGAGAGGCTTGGATGGACTTTGACTGCAGACATCTAACCTTCACTCAGGAAGTTTAGAATGCTAGACTTGGTTTGGAAACTGATGGGTTCAATCTTTTCGGACAGTCTAGCACGCTCTACTCCACATGGCCTGTTATTATTGTCCCGTATAACCTTCGCCTTGGAATGTGCATGAAAAAGCCTTACATGTTTTTGTCGTTGCTTATTCTGGGGCTGAAGAGTCCTGGGTAAGGACATAGACATGTATTTACTTTGTATTTCAAATAATTTAATGTTCATAATTTGTAGGATCTCGTTGAGGCCGTGGACATACACGTGGGGTTCTCTTAGATTCCCAGAGGAAATAGAAAGCTAATGTTAATGAGGCGGGTACACTTGACCCTTATAATGATTACATCTATTATTATTCTTGTTCACTTCTTTCACATCTTATTGATATTATTTTTCTCAGCTTTGTCCAGCGTGTGGCAACTACGAAAATTGGCGTTTTTGTGAAGGGCCGGTTTTTTTAGCCATTCATGTACTGGAAGGACTGGGATCTTAGGAGAGGAGAGGGGTTGCGGGCTGAGTTTTGGGTATAATTACTTTAAAAGTTAATATTTGTTTAAGTTTATTCTATGGAGTTGATTAACTAATTGTGTTATTTTCTCCATGGCAAGAGGGTTTCGAGTTTGCATCGCCAGAGCAGTTGGCTATGGGGAGAGCTGCCTTCTTTGTCTACATAGCGAGAAATTACTGGCGGTGGCTACACGATGCACAGGAACGGGCAAAAAAGATGCTACTGGTAGATGCACCAAAATGGAAGAGTGGACACCGTTTCCCCCTTATTGGATCTCAGCTACTGTGTGGGTACAGCTTGTTGACAGATGGATGACTGATCTGTCTTGGGAGGTGAAAAGTAGGAGTGGGAAGACAAACAAAACAAGTTAAGATCCTTTTCACACGGGAGAGTCCACGCCTCACGATGTTATGCGACATGCGACTGAGGCTGAACACCCGGACTTGTATACGTATGTGGTCCAAGGTTTTTCTTACCAGAATACCCACAAGAAGAGAGTGGCTGAAGATGAAAAACATCCTACGGGGGAGTTTGTTTCCTAGGTTTTTGAATGATGTAAGTTCTATATAAAACTGTCTTTGAATTTTGGATGTCTTGATTGCGTTATCATTTGATCAAGCATTGACTATTTATGTTGTGTTTTGATTGTTTTGCATGCCGCATTTGGGACAATGTTGTTGTTTAGGCATGCGCCTGATCAATTGTCAGGCTCCTTGGATACGAGTGTCACTGGATTGAAGCTCTGGCTGGATACACCAAGGGTCTTCGATATGAAGAAAGGGCGTATACGAGGCACCAACTTGACTGCACATACCATGATGGGAGCATCCCTTACCCTTTACTGCGCACACACAAAGAATGTACCCGCAGGAAGAGTTAGACCCCGATTACATCGCTCGCGTTGTAGATACTGTGGCTAAATCCATGTATGCTCGTCAAGTACAAATATGTTCACATTTATGAAGTCAATTTTTATCTGGGTAAGGGTTCTTTTGAGTTAATAACGAGTGTCTTGTACGTTCTTTTAATGTAGAGAAATGTTTCCAACCCGATTTCAATAAAGCGGCTGGTGAAGACATTGATGACATCGAGCAGGATCCGGATGCCGCTTTGGATGACAACAGAGTAAGACATGTTTTCCTTTCCCGTCTTGGATATTCCAGTCACCTTCCATCTTGGATTTTTCAGCCCATCCCTTCTTAGTGCCTTATGATTTTGATTTGTTATGTTATGCATTCGTCACATCAATTAGCTGGATATTGATGACAATGTGTAAATTTATTTTAGGAAAAATTACAAAAAATACCCTTGTGGTTTGGACTTACTGCAAAAAGGCCCCTGTAATTACAAAAATTGCAAGAGGCACCTAAAATCTCTAAAGTGTTGCATCAGAAGATTCCCGTAACAGAATGATGGAAATTTCGGAACTGCCCATGTATATAATTAAACCATAATCTAGGGTTCTTTCGTTTATATGGTGGCATGGTTTTCCTTCTCTGCTGCTAGCCATTCTCTGTTCGGTCTGTCGACACCCCGACCTTCGCTGGTGACCGACATTCCCTCAATTTCCCCCCTCTTCTCCCCCTTCCCATTTCCCCTTCCATTCCATCCCCTTGCTGTTACCTCACATGCTTTCTTGGGCCGCCCCTAATTAGGGCTTCGGCTTATGGCGATGAAGGGTAGGCTGGCGATGACGGGAGGGCTTATATTGTGGTGGGTGGACCAGGCTGTAGTGGCAGTGCAAGTGGCTGGGGCTGATGGAAGGGCTAGTGGCGGTGCAGGTGGATCGGGTGATGGCGGGTCTAGTGATGCAGAGTTCGCGGTGGGTGGTGGCGGCTCACTGGGCTTGGGTTGATGAAGGGTTAGTGCGGCGGCACAGTGTCATGGTTAGTGATGAGGGCATGATGGTGGCAGAAATTGGGGATGGTGGTGGTGGATGGGACTCTATAAGGTGCTAGGGTTTGAGTTATGAGGTTGGCGACTTAGGTTTTGGTTGAGGGTGGCGGTTACGGTTTTGATTGGTGAGGGTAGCGGCTAGGGTTAGGGTTTGGTTGGATGGGAGAAGAAATTTGAATTCGAGTGGGAGAGAATTACCAAAGGGAGGGTATTTTAGTCTTTTTAATGTATTAAAATCTACCAAACGCACTTCTTAAGAGAGTAAAGATCACGTTACGTCAACTTGGACGATTTTTTTAACGATTGCAACAAAATTGGCACCTCAAGTGTCTCTTTGCAAATTTTGTAATTACAGGGGTTTTTTTGCAACAAGTCCAAACCACATGGGTACTTTATGCAATTTTTCCTTTGTTTAAACATAGATGGTTGAATTTACATGTTTGGTGCCAATTGAATTACAGGAAGCACGTTTGGGTATTGAATAAAAAAAAAAATCTTATTTTTAGCGACAGACTTTTAGCGGCAAAAATCCGTCATTAAAAGTACAAGGGGAGAAACTGTGATGCCATTTGTAGCGACGGAACATCTGTCACTGAACATTATTACTAACGGACTTTTAGCGACGAATAGTGCATCGCTAAAATTGAAGTCGGTTATTATCGACAGACTTTTAGGGATGTATTGTCCATCGCTAAAAATAGTTTTTCAGTTATTATCGACAAACTTTTAGCGATGGAAAGTTCGTCGCCAAAGGTCTTTTTAAATTAAATTTTGAGAAAATGAAAAAAAAAATTAGAAATTACCCAAAATACTTTTAGTGATGGAAAATTCCGTCGCTAAAAGTAATTAAATCTATCGGTAAAAGGTAAAATAATTTTTCCAATGGACCCCCAAAACCCGTCGCTAATCTTTTAGTGATGAGATTTTTTACCAAACAGACTTTTATCAACGGATACAGACTTTTACCGACAAACGATCCGTCGGTAAAAGTCTTTATCGACGGATTATCCACTTTTAGCAATGGAATTTTCCATTGCTAAATTTGATTTTTCTTGTAGTGTACTCCTTCAAGACACTCATGAAGATATACGTGTGCATGGCCGAAACATACAAAAACGGACAGAACTAAATTGATCGTTCATACTGCATGTGTGATAATTTTTTTTTTTGTTGATAAGTTGAAGTTTGAACAAAAGGGCCTACTTCAAGACTTAGTTCATTATGTTTCTTCCAATTGAAACTTACTAACACTAAGTGTATGTTCAAGTTCAGAAGACAACTACATCGAATGCACAGTAAAAGCACTCCAACTATGTTATATAAAAATATTTCGTTCATTTCATTTTCCATGGGAGATTGTTGAAATAAAAAAAAGTAAAAATAAAATTTGTGGGACATATCCTAATTAAAGTGAAAGACTTTTTGATTAAGTCTTCTAATTCAATGGTTAGTGGTGCTTTTAAGCATCCACTTGCTCTACATTTTTCTCCACATGTTCTTATTATCTCTCCACTAATTTTTTTTCTGTACACTGATAGAAAGAAATTTCACAAGAGAAGCCTAAAAAAAGGAGGGAAGGCAGAAGAAAAAGAGATAGACTTTATTCTCTCTAATATTCTCTTATATCTTCTTTCGTGTATTATTTTTTTTAAAATCATACATAATTTCATATAGTATTTCGGAGTGTGCGGATGCTCTAAGTTCTTAGAGTAGTTTTTTATGCATCAAAGCTCATTCAGTGGTTGTTGTATCTTTGAGGTGGAACACCATTAACGAAGTGCAGATTTTGGGGCGTATCTTCAACCGAATTCCAGGCTATTCTAACATTTTCTTTGATTGTTGTTCTATATTGAAATGGTTTATTATTGATTATGATTTTGATATAATTAGTTTGAAAAAATCCTTTTTTTAAAAGGGAGGCAAATGCCCTGAATCTAGTCAACAATATGTGATCTACGATAACAACTATCTTTTTCATGCCTTCAGATTTAAGTTTTTTATCCTAATGATCTCAAACATGGCAACCACACAATTAAGAACATCTAGATGCAAAATAGGTGGCTGTCATGATAGTGATTGTCCCATGGTAGATTTTTGATGGTGGTTGATGTCATGATAACCGTCGGTGATGGTGGGTTGCAACTGTATGTATGGAGGCCCTCTATTTCAAATGATGGTGATGGTCCTTGAGTAGTAGTGATGATCAACCGTAGTGGTGGTTGAATTTGGTGTTTGTGTTGTTGGGCCATGATGGCTACAAGGTGATAATGGTGGTAGCCGCTATGAGTGTTGGTGGTTGGTGCCTCCGTGAGTGGTACTTGTGAGTGTTGTTGTGAGTGGTTGTTGTTGCGCGATTGTGAAGAACAAAGGGGGACAACTAAACAAGAATTTTTTTTAAAAAAATATTGTCACATGATTTCAGGGTGCTTTTTTCTTTTTCTCTGGGTACTGACGGATTTGCCCAAAAAAATATGTAATGGACGTTTTACTCCATTCACTTTAAGAATCGTTTTGGTGAAGAATAGTTTGAGTTACTGAGTTGGTACACTCAAAGCATGAGATACTCAAGCTGGATTTGATGTATACTTAAGGGTACAATTTTGGCATTAACCTTACATTAATTGTGTTTGATATGCATGTTTACATATATGCTTACACCAATACAATGTAGTAAATAACTATCAAAAAGTAGCAAACCTCATCTGAATTGACCATCGCATATTGGTGATACTTACTGAAGTGAATGAGGGGAAAGACTTAAACAAAGGTTCAGAAACGAGGTTCAAATATTGGGTATGGTACAAAACTCAAGTATCTGTCACTCACTTTATTGGTGATCATCGATGTCTCCAGGGCTTTCACCCTCGTTTTCACTCTGAGATGGGAGCATGTTTTTAAAGGACATCGTGCCTAGTATGCCTAGTAGTCAGTCGCCAGGCCTTCCTCGCCATAGTCGAGTACTAAATTGATGGCTTGAACAAAGGCTTTATCTGCCATATTGGTATTGTGTGAGTCAGTCTTCCTAGACAGATAAGGCGAAGCTGTGCGGGGCCCGAGTGAGTTTAACAACCTGACAGTATAACAGAACACCAACCCATGGTGCACACTCGGTAAGTCACTCCAAGGCAGTGCCACGTGTCCACTTGAATTGCAAATAAAGTGGAATTTGGGAATTCATTTGCACAATTGAATTTATTTGCACAATTTCACTTCCCACTCTAAAAGTTCATAGCTAAAAGTTTTAGAGAGAGGGCACAAGCATCAGACCCTGACACTTTGGCTCAGAATTGAACTTTTGACTGTTACTTTATACTCAATCGTGCCTCCGCCCTTGCAGCACTGCCATTTCTCAAGCTCTGTCTTAGTTGCCTTGGTCCTTTCCCTTACTCCTATCCCAGCTCTGTCCATGCTAAGATACTTCGCATCTGACTCAGACTATGCTTCTTGTGGAACCTCAACATGTCTTGCAAACCTAATATCGTGACTTTCTGCGACTAATTGTGATGTGGCCAAGCTTTTGAAGTTGTGAAATAGATAGGCATGCTTCCAAATCGTAAAATTAAAGCAATGACATGTATGTGATATGCTAGACCTAATTAAAAGTGAAACAAGGGGAGATGATTTGTCCTACGAGGCATTTGGAGTAATTAGAGAGGTGTTTTAAATTCTTTTAATTTTTTTCCTTCTAAAAACTGATTATTCTTAGATGTTTGCCATTTGAGAATAATATAACCTATGAGGTTTGTCCCGCATTTTTTTCTACTATATTCAAATGGCTATTGTTACTAAAGGGTTTTAACTTGTTGAACCCCTAGCAGAACCCCATACTCCGTCCTCGGGCAAACTTGGATTAACATGCATAAGAAAGCAAAGAATCAATGTAAACAAGATCGGTTTCCACAGCGAAATTTGGTGCTTCAACGCATCTAATACCGTTTCTTCACTCCAAATTTATGAAGCCATATGTGTGTGTGTGTGTGTGTGTCTATATATATATATGTGTAATTTTTTTACTCTAACTGGCTTGACCGCTACTCTTTGTGGCGGTTAAGAATTTTTTCGAAACTGCCCCTCGCGCGTTACTTAATACAAGAAAGACAAGATTATAATGTCTAACCGCTGCTAAGTGTGACGGTGTTCTTCGTCCGTTTCCTGGTTTCAAGTCATGTTCTTCTTGCATTTCATCTGATTTCAACAATATGAGGTTTAATCTATTACCAAACAACACTGCGACAACCACGGTGGCCACCAAAGGAATTTGCCAAACAACACCTGCCACAACCACCGTTGCCACCAACGGACCATCGTACAACCCACAGACATCACGTCACCACCGTCACCGTGCCCACCAACCACCACCACAGTACCACCCAACAACACCAACGAACCCACCACTATCACCATACACACCGATATACACCACTGCACACCACAATACCCACAACACCACCCCTACCACCGTACCCACCAATAGGCACCACCATGCTTGCCACCATAACCATCCACCAACAACACCGTAGCACCCAAAAACACCAATTGCCCACCCATCCACACCACCGTGTACCCACCCATCAACACCATGACCAATCGCAACCACCCAATTCCATAGTTTAAAGATAGAGGAGAGATGGTGGCGCCGCCGCTCGTTTAGATCCATCGGCGTCGCATCCCTTTCAGATCCATCGGTGCCATCGACCGTTCAGATCCATCGGCAACGCGCCCATTCAGATCCATCGGCGCCGCATCTGGGACCTGTTTTGCCGCCGCCGTGGATTTTTGGTTATGCACAAAAAATAAGAGATGAGAGAGGAAGTTTTTAATTGTCAACAGAAAGATAGATGCCAGGGGAAAAGAAGGGCACGGTTGGAAAAATCCTTAACCGCTTCTCTTTCAAGCGGTTAGGCGAAGAATTAAAAAAAATGAGTTGATCTGTGCCATTCACTTTCACACGTGGACGGCTACATGGGTGGTGGATAAATAGCTATTTTTCATCGGTAGAAAGGGATCGGCTCCTATATATATATATATATATATAGCTTTCAGTTGTAGCTCAGCTGATTTGAGCCTTGGACATATTTGCTGTTGCAAGGCTGATCCAGACTTGAAGCACATGAAGATGGGAACAAAATGATGTCTCCATGCATAACTAAAGTTGATTACAAATAAGCTTGGGATAGAGAAGGCTCGCCTAATTAAGCCTTTCCTAGCTAGGACTTCTTTTAACGTTAGTAGGTCTCCTTCATCACCTAAGCCTTTCCTAGCTAGGACTTCTTAGAACTCCTTAGGTTATTATATGTGTCCTAGTGCATCGATAATCAACCTCGATACATGGAAACTCATATAAACTTTAGGCTTTAACCTGTCTCTATCGTTCTCTGTATTGTACATGCACCATGGAGGGTTCGACCATATTCTTGTTATGCTCTGTGTGTTTCATGGTACAATTGTGTTGGTATCACTATGTTACTGCGCTTGCTGGTTTCCTCCTCCTCTGCAAGTCCAAGCCACAATGCCAACGGTTGCTAGCGGCCAAAACCAAGGTGGCTTGAATCTGGCAGCCTACCCTGCACCTATGACGGCAGCACAACAGAAACCACAACCGCCGCCACAAGTAGAGCAACATGGAGTACACATTACAATATTTTGCAAGGAGTGCGCCATCTGTATGTCTCCTTTCGAATAAGGCGAGCGTCTCCTCGGTCTAGACGGGTGCAACCATGTCTATCACCTCCACTGTCTGAACGACTGGTTACAGACTAATAGAACTTGCCCGTTATGCCGAACTGCAGTCTAGTTATTCCGTTGCTTTGTGCTTCAAAAGTTTGAAGAGCAGTTTATTCGTGGGGTTGTCCCCTTGTTGTCTTTGTTGGTACATGCAGAAACGTTTTTGGTCAATTCCTTGGATAATTTGAACAATTTTAATGTGTAATTCTAGATTTACTTTTGCTTTCGGTAGGATTTTTGCATCAAATATTGTACCCTATTTCAACTAGTACATGTAAAGTTGTCTCCTTTATTTAGTGTGGATATCGTAGTAATTCACATATGCAAGTCCAGTAATTTTTCTGTGCCGGGAAGCATGGCAGCTTAGCCGTTGGAGGACAGAGTGGCTAGCGGAGCTCAGCTGCACTTAAAACTAGATGTTTTACTGATTCCCACATAGTATGGGTCAAGGTCTTGTTATTCTCTCATCTCATTCGTTTGATTACACCATGTCAACGCTATCACTCAAGAAAAGACACTTTTAGCGACGGAATTTTCCGTCGCTAAAAGTGAATATTCCGTCAATAAATACTTTTAACGACGGACTCTCCGTCGCTAAAAGTCCGTGGGTGAAAACCCTATCACTAAAAGATTAGAGACGGAATTTGGTGGTCCGTCAGCAAAATTTTAATTTTTACCGACGGAATTAATTACTTTTAGCGACGGAAATTTCCGTCGCTAAAGGTGTTTTTCTATATTTTATCTAATTTCTGAATTTTTTTAAAAAAAAATTAAATGAACTTTTAACGACGGAATTACCGTCACAAAAGTTATTAGTTTTGTAGCTAAAATTTTGTCTCTAAAAACGTTTATTAATCTGTATAAGGGCTTTTAGCGACAGAATTCCGTCGCTAAAAGTCAAAAAAGGCTATTTTTTATTTTTGTTATTTAATATAAAGTGAAACCTGTTTCAAAAAATTATCCCTGATCAACCAATCCAACAAAATTCAAAATTTTAAACTAGGATTAATCCTTTACAAAATTTCAAGTAATACAAATAAAATTTAAATCATATACACCACCAACTAACACTTAATACAACAAATTACATGTTCACTAAATAAAATACATCACCTTGTACAAATCCCAAAACAAAATTACAAGTTTCAATTGAAACTAAAAAAAATACAAATCAAGATCCTCCGAAACCTGCACAATATTTCTCTGTCCACAATTGTTACTTGTTTCTCTTTGTCGATCACAACCTGAAAAGAAGCGTTGTACAAATTCGTTTACGATGAACAAAATAAATAGAAGAAGACTAAGGAGTATTTTACAACATGAGCTCATCTGTTGGTGATGCTAAGGACATCATACCTTGCCAACAGCAATGGGAGTGGGTGCAGGTGATAGATATCTTATATAAATTCTTAAAACTGGAGTTGCTGATTTGACACAAAGAATGTGAAGGAAAAAGATAACAGCAAAAACAAATCTTTCATCTTACAACTTTGGTCTTGTCATGCTTTATCCTGAAATTCTGTTCGAGTTAGAACGGGTAAACTAAACTGGATACTCTTGATTTTATGTCTTGATGCACTCGCTATGCTTTTCTTTTGAAAAATTACACTAACATCTCTATCTTTGTTAGATTTTGCTAGACGATGTCAAATTTTTGGCTAAGGATTTAATTGCCCTTACATGTGTGACAAATTTTCAGAAACCAATTCCAAACATTTCCCCATAAACCAAAGTACACACCACCACCGACCAATTACAAACATATATCACCACCAACTATCCTCCAACCACTCCCTACCAATTCCTCCACCACCAACGCAAACCACATACCACGACCACATCGACCGACCAACAACACACTACGACCACAGATACCCCACCCACAATTGATCCCACCACCCACAAGCCCTTCACCCCAAATCTATCCCACCACCACAAGCCCACAACTATCAAGTGACCCATCACCACCAACCGATCCCTCCCACCAACACCAATTGACCACCACCACTCGATTTCACCAACATAACCCAACCAACTGCACCAGATTTACCAATCAAATTCACAACCACCACATCAAATTACCAAAGTCTTAGTTAATAGGTGTCGACTAAGTCTTTCTGTTTGACCAAATTACACAGTATTCAAGCCAAATCAGGAACTTATAGACAAACTCAATTTCTATGAAATTAATCAAAAGCAGTAAAACGTAAAAGCCGAAGCATGAAGGAGGATGAATGAAAGAGAGAACTTATAGTTGAAGGAAATACTTGAGATATGCTAACTGCTGAGGAATGGTTGCCGAATCGCCGCCGCCGGCCGGT
Organism: Escallonia rubra; assembly: GCA_033065855.1. Taxonomy (NCBI): domain Eukaryota; kingdom Viridiplantae; phylum Streptophyta; class Magnoliopsida; order Escalloniales; family Escalloniaceae; genus Escallonia; species Escallonia rubra. The sequence continues at coordinate 29,942 of JAVXUO010000566.1, forward strand.
AGATCTGGACTGGAGAGAGATGCGAGAGTGGTCGCCGATGGATCTGAATTGCTGAGTGGCTGCCGACTTGTCGCCGGCCGGTGCTGATGGTCGCATTGTCGCAGAGGCTAGAGAGAGATACGAGAGTGGTGACAGCAGCGTGGGGGAGGCAGGGTGGGGGAGGCAGGGTGGGACGGGAAGGCGTGGGAGGCGGGCGATGAAGGTAGGCGGCGTAAGTCAGTGTGGGTGTGAGAGAGAGAGAGAGTAGCGGCGGAGAGAATGAGAAGCTGAAAGAAAGAGCTAGGGTTTTTTGGTTTTAATACGTAGATTTTTTTTGACGGACACAATCCGTCCCTAAAATCCCATTAAAAAAATTTTTGATAAAAAAAAATATGAAAAAATTGAAAATTTTCGAAAATAACATTTACCGACGGACTTTTCCGTCGGTAAAAGTCTCGTCGCTAAAGATATTTACCAACGGAGTGTTCCGTTGGTAAAGATCTTTAGCGACGGACTTTTATCGACGGAGAAATCCGTCGCTAAAGCCACTTTTAGCGACGCATGTAAATTCGTCGCTAAAATTCCGTCGCTAAAAATGCATTTTCTTGTAGTGTATCATCGAAGTGTTTTTGGCTTGATTGCGGTAAAATTTATGGCTTTATGTGTTCTGATAGTCAGGATCTAGATCGATTGAGAGGAACTAAAAAAGATGGGCTAGTTTCCGGTCCAAACATCTTCCAATCATTTAAAACTTCGAAAGAACAAGAATCTCTAAACTCTTTGAAGTTACGGAGTAATCTTAAGTTTGCCCACTGACTATCAAATATATCAAATACGTCCTTAATCGGACGGTATACATTACATTAATGTTTTTGAAGTTATGGTGAAATTACAGTCTAGGACATTAAGTTTCAAAATGTAACATACCGTGTCAAAAAATGTTACAAAGGTAACACTCATGTCCATCTGTCGGGTTCCATCCAAGCAGTATATTTTTTTATGATGACATCATTACGTATTTTCAAAATAGCAATACTGCCCTTGTATTGTATAAACTGAATAATTTTTGAATTTGAAAATTAGGGTTTAAACACACTATCACACACCTCCCCCCACCTCGCTACCACTGCCCCCCCTTCCCTAGTCGCCGCCTTCACATCACCTCAACACCACATGCTAATTGCACGGATTAATGCCATCCAGTTGTTGCAAGAATGAGATCTTGTCCAATTTCGGCAAACAAAAGGGGTATTACCTCTAGAGAGAGGGACTGGCTGCGGCATGGCTGGGCGAGGAAGGGTTGGACGAGGGAGAGGATGCGGTGCTACGACGCGGTGGGGGGGGATGGTGGGGTAGCAGAGGTAGGGTGGGGGGAGGGTGGTGACAGTAGCAGGCGGGGTGGGGGGACAATAGGGGATGATGATGGCTGTAGCGCTACGGCACGGTGTGGGAGGGCTGCGGCACTACGGTGCGGTGGGGGGAGGGCGGGGGAGACAACTGCGGGGTGGGGGAGGGTGGTGGCAAGTTGGACGATAAGGGAGGGTGGGTTGGAGGAAGAGAGAGAGAGAGAGTTTTACAGTTCCCAGTACCCCCCCTCCCCTAAAAAAAACTGATTTCTTATCTTAGATAGAGGTAATGGCACATTAAAAAAAAATTAACTTTCTAACTTAAAGGCAATAAATTTATTTTCTTAAAATCGTTAGGTTTTATAAGATTCGGTTTGGTCAAAGGACATAAGTATAATTTGTCCAAACTGATGGACACGCCTGGAATTTCACCCTAACCTCAAGGACTTTGTTGTAATGATCCCAAATAAAAAATTGACTCACTTAACTTTTTGTTTGTCTTGAATTTTCCTTGCACATACCACCTGTTGGAGAAAATAGAGAAAATAGAGACTTAATATATCTGAAGGAAACAAAACTCTAATTGCATTGCTAATACTGGAACAAACACAACTATTTATAGACTTAGACTAAAAAACTTACTCTACCACTAAAGCCACTAACATAGTGCTAACAGAAATTCACTCAGCCACTACAACCACTAACATAGTGTTAACTAACTACTTCAGAAAAATCTGGACACTAACTAAAAAACTAAAAGACCAAGTCAAACTTTGAATCATTCTTCAACACTCCCCCTTGATTCAAAGTTGCAAACACCAAGCAGAGATCTGAAGTATGTGAACTTCTCTATTGACAGAGACTTGGTAAGCACATAAGCCAATTGCTTATTTGTACAACAATACTTCAAAGTTAACTCCTCCTTCGCAACCAAATCACGAATGAAATGGGTATATCAATATGTTTTGTTCTACCATGAAAAGGCAGATTCTATGTCATGGCAATTGTTGCTTTGTTGTCATAGAATATTTATGTTGCTCCATCTTGATTTTGTTGAAGTTCTGCCAGTATTCTCCTTAACCAAAAAACTTGGCAAGCTGCTGAAGCGGCTGCAATATACTCAGCTTCTAAAGAGGGCAATGCTACTGTTGCTTGCTTCTTTGAGCTCCAAGTGATTACTCCTGACCCAAGACTAAAAACACTTGCCGAAATACTCCGCCTATCATCCAACGAACTCCCCCAATCGCTGTATGTGAACCCACATAATCTGAAATTGGAAACTTTTAAGTTCCAAATCCCATAATCTAGAGTTCCAGTGATGAAACGCAAGACTCGCTTCGCTGCTCCAAAATAAAGCTTTGAAGGATGTTGCATAAACCTAAAAATCAAACCAATAGAAAATGCAATACTGGGGTCGGGTGTGGGTTAAATAAATTAAGCCTCCAACCAAGCTTTTGAACCTTTTAGCATCAGCCACCTTTGCCCCATCTTCATGCTATAACTTTTCATTAGTGTTCATGGGTGTAGCTTCAGATTGACAATTAAGCATGTCAAATATATTGAGAAGGTCCTTGGCATATTTTCTTTGAGAAATAAAAATCCCATCTTCTGCTTTTCGAACTTCAAAGCCAAGAAAATAATGCATTAAACCCATGTCTGACATCTCAAACTCATTCATCATATGTGATTCTAACTCATGCACTAGAGAGTTAGAAGAGCTTGTGTAAATGATATCATCAACGTAAAGACAAACAATGATGAAATCATTTTTACCTTCCTTCTTTACGTAGAGAGTGGGCTCGTTTGCACTCCTTATGAGCACTCCTTATGAATCCATTTTGCTGGAAGTATCCATCAATTTTGCTATACCATGCCCGTGGAGCCTGCTTCAATCCATACAACGCCTTTCTCAACTTGTACACCTTTGTCTCTTTGCTTTCAATTGTAAAACCTTCTGGTTAAGTTACATAAACTTCCTCTTGTAAATCTCCGTTTAAAAACACCGATTTGACATCAAATTGATAGACAACCTTGTAGTTGGGCAACTAATGCCAAGATAATTCTTACAGTTTCGAAACGAGCTACAGGAGAAAACGTTTCTTCGAAATCGATACCATGTAGTGCATAGCCTTTTACAACAAGCCTGCCTTTGTGCTTTTGTACACTTCCATCTGCACAAAGTTTCGTTTTAAATACCCACTTCAAATCAATTGCACTTTTGCCATCCAGTATGTCCACTGTGATACCTCGGAAATTACCGAAAATTAATCTAACCGTGAGTTTGATTAATTAAGGGATGTTATTTTTATTAAGTAGCAATATATTGATGATGATTAAGAGTTAGGGTGCTAAATAAGGGGTTAGTGTGGCCTTGGGGGTTAAAATGTAATTTTAGAAAGTCAAGGGGTCAAAAATACAATTTTTGAAACTTGTGGGGCCATTTTTGCGAATATGGAAATTTGGAGGGCCATTGTGCAAATTTGAAAAATTGGTCACAAGATGGTGCCACCTACTCCTTGACCATCTGATGACTAATGTAATTTTATATTAAACAACTACATGGGATAAAGGTTAAACCAAAAGAAGAGAAAGGAATTCGGGTAAGAGAAAAAGAAAAGAAAAAGAAGAAGGAACAGTAACCCGAAAGGAAAAAAAAAAAAACAGAGCAAGCAGAGAAAAGAAGAACAGAGGACGGAAGAAAGGGAAATAGAGAGGGAACAAGAGTCCGGGCAGGAATTAACCAGATAAATTAGAGGGAAGAAGAGAGTTTGGGAAGAATCCCAAGGTTAAATTCCTTGCTTTCGTGTCGTGTAAATTCTCGTTCTAAATTTATTGGGAGTTGCCATGTCTGTGTGAACTCAGCATCCTTGTGCGTGAGTTTGAGCTGCGTAAGAAGGGGGTGGGACTTCGGGTATTGAGCGCAGGGGGGGAATTGGTGTTTATATGTGGGTTTGGTGGGTTGTAGGTGATGAAAGTGGGAAGGTGGACACTGTGTGCAAGGTTGTGTGTGTGTTCGGTGGTGTGCTTGTGACTGTGTGCGTGAGTGTGTGTGTTTTACAGGGGTGAGGGTGTGTGTATATATGTTTGATTATGTGTTTTTACAAGATATAGTGAGTAATTGAAGTGTTTCAGTTGGTGTAAGTAGCAGTGGATAAGTTGCGTGAGTTGTGTGTGCAAGAATGGGTCTCGGAAGGCCAAGGAAGAAGAAAACTATGTGCATAGAAGGTGTTTTAGTGTGTGTTAATCTGTGAATAGTGACGGCAATTGTCACTAAAGATAGGAAAAAGTTAAGCAGTTTATAATCAAATTTTTATAGACATCTGGGGTCAAAATTGAACAAAGTGCAAAGCTGTAACCCCGGTTATTTTTGGGAGACCTACATCGAGGAAACATTTTAGATTTTTTCGAGGATGGGAAAGGGGTTAACCGCTGTGGGAATTTTGAAACTTTGAAGTGAAGTTTAAAAGATCAAACAAGCGTGGTTTCACGCGAAAATTTTATGAGAACCCTAGGATGTTGGGAAGTTTCATTTTCCAATATTTCGGGTCATTCCAAAGTCGTTAGCTATTTTTGGCTGAACAGGTTTTTAAGCGCTCGGTCCGAACACCGATTCGGGATTTTTGGGTGAAAATTTTGTAAAATACTTTTTAGCTCAAGAATGAATTCAGGAGGCTTAAAATAGCGTTTTAAATCACTATTGAGATTTTTCTGATGCCGAGAACCCTCAGGGGGCATTTTGGTAATTTGTCACTCAGCGAGGGGTATTTTGGTAATTTTCTCGGTAAAGTTTTTCAAAAGACTTTTTAGTCCGGAAAGAGTTGTAAAACACCTGAAAGGTTGTTTTGAAGCAGATTTGGGGTGTTGGAGTGGTACTGAACCGTTAGGGGGTATTTTGATAATTTGCCATATTGACACCAAATTTTAGGGAACGCGTGTAATTCAGCGTTCGAAATGGTGGGAAGTGAGGAATGATGTTAATACGTTGAAATAATGAGATAGAGGCTATTATTAATGCGTTGGTAACCTAGGTTAATGATCCAATTATTGGATCGGATTAACAAGCTGTCGTAAGACGCTATAAATGATTATATGGGAAGGGGTAGAATTGGGAGTGCATATATGTGGAATGATTTCTAATGAGCATAGTATTATTTGACTAGGTGATGCAGCTCGTTGCCATCAGAGATTGCGAGTTGCTTCGGCTATAAGCCAATCAGGTAAGGACAATACGGTTCTGATATGCTAATTCATTGTTTCGATTAGCATGCCATGTTGATGACGTACTGTTGAATTCTTGTTGTTATGATTGGTCACCGGTAGTCATTGTGACCGGTATACGCATATTTGAATTGTGCTGTTGAGGACTTAGGGTAGAATATTCCCTTAGTCTGCCCTCTTGATAGAATTTAATGAGGATGATGCGTGTTCTAGTATGCTATGATTCGACTCAATTAGCATACCTGACGTTGGGGGTGATATTGTGTAGGGGTTGTTATGTGGTTGTTGTGAGACGTTGGCAATTATTGATAGCCGATATCTCTTCTCTTTGAGAACACTGTTGAAGACTTGTGGCAAACTTCTCCCGAGTCCGCCCTGTCATTGATGATGATGCTGTAGAAATCGTTGCGTTGTTGTTGTGGAATGTTGGCACTTATTGGTAGTCGTCATTCCTCTTATGTAAGAACGTTTGTTGAGGGCTTGCGGTAATCTTCTCCCAAGTCCGCCCTATTGATGATATTACGTTGAACTCTTGTTGTTAGGTCTGAACACTGGTTGATCTTCTGATCCGGTATTCTTTATTGAGCTATGTTGTTGAAGACATAAGGTGGAATAAATTTTCCCTTAGTCCGCTCTGTTGATGAAGTCTTGTTGCTTGGCTGTAACGTGGTTAGGGAAAGCACTCTAAATGAGTTCCCTGCTTGTTGACAGTCTCTTCTATTTACTTGAGATTGAGATGAACATCCCATAAAATGGGACATTAATATGAGGAGGATGGCCTATGAATTATAATCACTGGCCAAAGAGGATGAATGTCGCTCGAGCAGAGTCTGTCGTGTCTGGTCGAGTCATGTCCGTCGTGTCCATGTGCATCGCATTTGAATTTCTTTTGATATTGATGATTTTAATGATTTGTATTTCAATTATGTTTATCTTTATGACCTTGGATTTCGGGTTCACTTGCATAGTCGGTCAGTCAGTCCAGTCCATGAGGAGGTGGCAGTAATGCTGTTCTGTTGGGCCTTAAAGCCGCTCAGTCTAATGAAAGAAAAATTATCGTTTGACAATTATGCTGATGTCAAAAATTTATTGGAACTCTTGATTCATTTATATCGTTGAGATGATTATTATTCATCCAAGTCTCTTGAATCATTTGTACACCATACTCCTCGTGTTGTCTTTACTGGATGATTTGCGCTCATTCCTTATGTTGTATTGTGCAGGCTATAAGGTTGATCAAGGAGAACAAGCTAGAAAATTTGATCAAGGGGATCAATTGTGTGAGGTAAGACCAGCTAAGATTGGTGGGATAAAGATTGAGTTTCGAGATCGGTTGTTAAGAGTCCTACGACTACAGTCGTATATTAGGTTGCAAACTTTCATGTTGTTTAAAGACTTGAAAGTCTTCCACTGTAGTATGGTGTATGTTTGTAAGAAAATTTTTGTAAGGACGCAATTTGGAGCGTCTATTAATGATGTATGAGTATGAGGATATAGTTGCTCTGTATTTAGCACAGGGTTTTGAATGTGATTATGGTTGATAACTCAGCCCGGTGATGTCACCTGGGTTGAGGGTGTCACATCCACCATCTCCCACGTTCCATTCTTTTCAATTGCAGTCAATTCTTCCATCATTGCTCTTTGCCATCCTTCTTTTGTAGCTGCTTCTTCATAGGATATAGGATCTGAAACAGCAAGAGCAAATTGACAAGACTCGTATATATATGTCTCTCGAGGATCTAAACTTTCTTGGTGGAGTCTCATCAGAAGACTCTTCATGAGTGGATGAAGAGTTTTGACTCGAAGTTGTAGAAGAAGAGCTTGGTGATGCCATGTCTGATGAATTTGGTGACGCCAAAGTGGAACTAGCTGGCGAATTTGTAGGAGTTGGCTCTTGACTTTCTCTTGGGGAGATTCCATTTGGCCTAGGAATTGGCTATTGCATTTTCACATCACTTACATGCCAATCCCAACTTTCATTTTCATCAAATACTGCATCCCTTCGTATGAAAATCTTGCCACTAAGAGGGTTATATAATCTATATGCTTTGGATTGTGTACAATAACCAATAAAAACACATTTTTCAGGTTTTTCATCAAGTTTATAGCATAAACAATATACCCAAAAACTCTTAAGTGACTTACATATGGTTTTGTGCCACACCAAGCTTCAAATGGAGTTTGATTCATGACAGCCCTTGTGGGAGAGGTTCAATAAATACATTGATGTTGATACGGCTTCAGCCCAGAATTGATTTGAAACCCCTTTTGCTTGTAACATGCTTCTTGCCATCTCCACAATAGTCTGATTCTTCCGTTCGGCAACGCCGTTTTGCTCTGGAGTGTAAGGAGCTATCAACTCCCTATGAATGCCATTTGCTTCACAAAAAAGATTAAATTCTATGGACAAGAACTCTCCACCTCTATCAGTGCGGAGAACTTTGATATAAGATCCGCTTTGTTTCTCAACCTTAGCTTTAAAGTGTCTGGATTTCTCAAACATTTCTGACTTGTTTTCCAAAAAATAAACCCAACTCATACAACTATAATCATCAATAAAGAGCAAGAAATAGCGATTTCCACCAAAAAATTTCGTATGCATAAGCCCGCATAAATCAACATGAATTAATTTAGGACACTTTGTAGCCCTCCAAGCCTTTCCAACTTGAAACGGCTTTCTAGTTTGTTTTCCATAGATGCACCATTCACATAATTCAATAAAACCAATTTTTGGTAGTCTAAGAACCATACCTTTTTCACTCAACAATGATGTTTAGATGCCCACATCACAAATGCCATAACTTCAAGTCATCTATTCCACCTGTAGCAAGAACAAAATTCTCCATTTTCGAGACTTCCAACGGGAACATTTTGTATGCTGATGTTGATCATCCTACAACCTGATTGTTTATCTTTAATAACACATGCACCATCATCAAATAAAACTGAATATCCACCAGACATTAGTTGCCCAACACTCAACAAAGTATATCCCAAATTAGGTACAAATTGAACATCATGCAAGAGCTTTACATTACCATGGCTAGTTTCAATACCCAATGTACATTTTCCTTCAATTTGCATTTCTTTGCCATTTCCAAGCTGCACCTTCAACTTTTGTGTCTCATCAAGCTCCTTAAACAAGGATTTCACGCATGTCATATGATTCGAACACTCGCTATCTACAAACCAAACATTGCTTGACTTATTCAGAATGAGCCATAAAAAGCTTACTTTCTTTTCCATTCTCTGCTGCAAAGTTCACTTGTTGATCTCTGAACCAACAATCAGCTTTTATATGACCATCTTTATTGCAATGATGGCATTCAATGCCATTCTTGTTGTTTCTTTGCTCACATGATTGCCTTTGCTCACCAAATTGCCTTTGTTGCCAGTCAAGTCATCATCTGCCTCTTCCGTTACCACGACCACGACCACGACCACGAAATCCTCATCTTCCACGGCCCCTAATTGTTGCACTTTGAGCTTCTCCAGTTTTGATGAATGGCTCATTCGCTTGAAACGCCTTTTCTTTGTTCTTATCAAGCGATCTATTAATTCTTGACTCATGAGCTTGCAAAGACCCCATTAGTTCATCAAATGAAAAAACTGACAAATCCTTAGATTCTTCTATTGCAGCAACTACATGATCAAATTTGGGGTCAAGCTTCTCAATACCTTTGTAACAACTGTCTCATCAGAAATCTTCTCTCCGTAGGATCACATTTGACTGACTATTGCCATTGCTCTAAACAAAAAAAATCAGCAAATGATTCTCCACTTTTCATGTACAACGTTTCAAAGTCACGTCGGAGCGATTACAATCTCACCATAATTACTTTTGAATCACCTTGAAACTCCTTGCGCAGAATTGACCAAGCTTGCTTTGATGTGGTTGCCGCTGCAATTCATGAGAAGACGATATCATGGACAACTTGTTGAATAATCATTAACACCTTGGAATCATTCTTCTTGTTCTCCTTCAATCTGCTTTCTTCATCAGGATCTGGATAGCCGTGCTCTACCAAGTCTCAAAGATCTTGAGACTTGAGTAGAGTTTGCATTCTAATGCTCTAGAATTCATAGCCTTCTCCCTTAAAGATGGGAATAAGTGGCTGTGTGGCACTCATTGCATTGCCATTACTGGCCATGCTTTTTCTCTAAAGTGTTTCTCTCAACTCACGCTTTTATCCATCTCTACTCACTCAATGAACCTGGCTTAACCTGGCTCTGATACCAAAATTTGTTGGAGAAAATAGAGAAAACAAAGACTTAATATATCTGAAGAAAACAAAACTCTAATTGCATTGCTAATACTAGAACAAACACAACTATTTATAGATTTAGACTCAGAAACTTACTCTACCACTAAAGCCACTAACTGACCACTAATAGACCACTAACATAGTGCTATTAGAAATTCATTCAGCCACTACAACCACTAACATAGTGTTAACTAACTACTTCAAAAAAATCTGGATACTAACTAAAAGACTAAAAGACCAAGTCAAACTTTGAATTATATCCCAAATCAGGTACAAATTGAACATCATGCAAGAGCTTTACATTACCATGGCTAGTTTCAATACCCACATGTCTACTCTATCTTCGTTTTCTTTCTTTCTTGTTTGTCAATTCGTTTCATTTCTTTTTCTCTTCTTTCTTCTTCATCTTCACAATTTCTTTCTCCTTTGCATTTTCCTCTCTTCTGACTTCATCATCTTCTTCTTCCCCATTACCATTAGCATGAGATTTGCACATGCAGAAAAATGTCTTTTATCCATGGGTTTATAATATACAATGATCGGTATTCAAATGGATACATATACAAATCAAGGTATGCGTGTGTAACCATAGTTTATACGTGCATGTGTGTGAATGTGTGTGTGCTTGTTACTGAATCGCTATAATAGGATCTATCACCGGCAAGATCGATATTCATGGCCTCCATGGATCTAACCAATTCATGGCACCATATGTGGTAGCTGCTAAATTACACGCTTGAGATCTCGACGTGTGAAATAAAATTATGCGCATATGTTGAGGATGAATTCTGATACTGTGTTCTATGTTGGGAAGGTGGTTGTGAATTTAGGAAGTTAATGTTGGGATATGGATATTGGTTTGAAGCCCGGAATGTGAATGCAGTGAGTCAACCCACTTGGAAGAGACGAAGGGCAGTGCGTACAGGTCATGTATTGGTATTTTGAAAGCCAGGCATGTAAAGAGTACGGACGATGTTATAATAGGGCACCATAGCTGTTATAATAGTATTCCGGAAGTCCACAAAGTTAACTGAGATTGCCCTTAACCCCAAAGAATTTAGAGATAATATTGCAACTTTTAAACCTCCTTGCTAACCATGTTTAGCATTCACCAAGAAGTCGAATATGGTGACTTGAATTTTGAATCCTTCTAGTCGTACAAAAAAATCTTATGCGACAAAAAACTCTAACTTTATCAAATGCACTTATATCTTAAAAACACAGCATTTTAGTTATAAGTTCTTATTTTTGTTATCAAACATCACATCTAAATTAATATCATACACATGTACACAGATATATACATATACATCTATGTATATGTATACACATATGCGTGCACGCACGTGTGTGTGTGTGCGCACATGCGTGTGGATAGGGGGAATTGAATATGTTGCCAACCTTAGACAGCTTGCCTAAGGCTAATGGCAAAAACTATGTAGTTTTGACTCTTTCTTTTTATTTTTGTTTTCTTCCTTCGACAGATATACATCTATGTATATACACGTGTACAAATCTATGCGCGCACACACACACACGAGAGGTGATTTGTTGCTCGCGCAGGCAACTTCAGCTAAATTACTTGCACGATCTGACCGTCCTTCCTAAAAGGACGGGCATACCAGATCTAGTTCCTTTTTTTTTTAAAAGTCGTCTGCTACATTATGTAATGTAACAAGCAGTCATTTTGTCCAAAATGCCCCCATATCCCCATCCTTTTTTAGGAACATTGCCTGTCAGCTACATAATGTAGCGGGCGACTTTTGATTTGAGATGTTGTCAGCCAAAAGTAGTCCACACATAATGTAGCAGATGACCTTTTCCTACCAACTTTCACATTTTGTCCCCTCCTATCCACGACATTATGTGGTGGACGGTGAGGCATTTTGTCTTTATCCAAACTCTTCCTCGTCCACTAGATATTGTAGTGGACGACATATATACATACAAGGACCCCTAATTTCATAAGTCTTCTTCCTTCTTCATTATCTTTCCAGTGGCGCTAGCAAGTAGATTTGCGATTTGTGTGTCCTCAAGCCCTTGAATCTTATAAAGATTTCAATAAATCGTACAATTAATCATGTAAGTTCACAAACCAATACTTTATTTGTGTATAATCTTTTGTTTGTGAGTATTGCGCATGATTTTGATGATATGTAATGTATGAGTATGAGTAAGAGTGTGTGTGTGTGTGATGTATTATACATGTGCTAGCACTGGAAAAGCTAGATTTTCCAATGCTAGCTTTTGACAGAAATTTCCAAACTTGATGTTTTTGCATAATTTCAGTCGCAAAAATGGCCTTTAACCTCGGAGCCAAAGATCTCCTCGTCTTGTATGACCAAACAAACTATATTGGTACGGTAATTTGGAACGAACAAGTGAGATACAAATTTTTTGATCATTTATTTAATTTCAATCACGAACATTGTATATCATGCTTAAATACGCTTTGTTAACTCATAGGAAAGAGGAACACTTAATACAGTAGAAGTAACTGAACATTTTGGACATTGGAGGTTGAACAATTTACATAAAAAATAGTTGCGTGGAATGGGTTTAGAATTTTTACGTATGGGAAAATATTTCTGCAACATGTCCGGACCTTAATATGTGCCCTTGTTGAACGATGGAGAAGTAAAACGAATACGTTTCAACCCTGTTGGGGAGATGACAGTAAGAAGATGCAGGGTATATCTTAGGTTTACCCGTGACGGGACGACCGGTTATTTCTAGTAAGATTGGACTGAAAAATAAGAGATTTGTTAGGGACTTCTTCGGTTTGATAAACGAGGACCTTGGGCACGGTGGAAGAAAGTTAAAGTGGTTTGTAGAAATGTTCAAGGCTTTGCCGGAAGACTTCACGAAGAGGATGCTTGTTATTCACACAAAGGCCTTTATGGGTGATCGGTGCCATTCTATTCCCAACAACGGCGAAGAACACAGTCCACATGAAGTATTTAATTCTGTTGGGTAACTTGCAAGGGATTGGCGAGTATACTTGGGCTGCAGCCATACTTGCATACTTGCATCGTGCTCTGCACAAGGCAACGAGGCCCAACTGCAAAGCTATATGTTCATGTCTCTCATTGTTACATGTATATCATATAACCCCTTTTAATTTCTTATTTGATAATTTTTTATTAGTCACTACACAATAAATTTTGACAATACTTCACTTATTTGTCTCTGTTCTCGGGTGTGGTCTTATGAACACTTCAATGTCGACCTACCCAAACGTAGGCCCAGAACCCACAAAATTTGGCCTCTGTTACGCGCTTGGGAGTACAGTCAGATGGAGAGCCACTACCCAAGGAGAGATGATCCCTATCACAACATTATCTTTTATCTGGGGGAGTTCTACTCATTGTCTCCGGCCCAAATATTTTGGGCGTCGTACAAGCATTTGAAGAATCGGGTGGCAGACTCATTCATTTTTACGCTCTCTGGGTTGCAGCGCACTCCATTGATCCATTAGGAGATTGAGGAGTGACAACTACCAGATCGCATCATACGACATTTTGAGTGCCTGCAGGGGTTGCCAGCGGATGCCCCAGACATGAGAGTTAACGAGAACCCACCGAACGTTTGGGCATGTGGATGCCCTCAAGTTGTGCGCTGACGAGATTGGACTCTGGGACTCTTGGTAGGACACACCGGCAGCCATTGTGTCAGAGCCCGACCCTATGGTCAACATCGAACATTATCTGGGTTAGTACGATCACATCACTTGAAGGAGAGTACACCCAGTGCAGTGGGTAAGAGGCAAGAAATACCAGCCCAGGGGTATAATTGATCAGCAAAAATCATTCAAGCTCGTAAGTTTCCTATTGACTTTCATGTAGCATTTGATCTCGTAAGTTTTCTATTTAATTTATGTAGTGTTTAAATTTATTTATTATCTAACTTGATGTAGGTTGATGTCTCGCACGCCTTCTTCTAGAAACTGATTGAGCAGAAGGCTCTTCTAGATGCCATGTGAGCGGATCTTCACTCCCAGGCTGAGTTCTTGGCGCATAGTTGTAGGGATCTTGTGAGGGGCTATAGGGGACAGCCTTTGGGCGTGAGCTGAGAGTGTCTTAACCCTGGGGCAACCTTTGGGTGAGTGAGGGAATGGGTGATCCCTCAGGGCAGCCTTCGGGGGTGAGTGAGGGAATTGGCTATCCGTCGGGGTAGGGAATGAATGATGTTTGGGGAAGCCTCGGGTATGGGATAGGGAATGTGTAACGCCCCGAATATTTTTATGCGGAGCGTTAATGCCGAATATACAGAGATCGAATAAAATTTCCATAATTATCAAAAGACTTCAAATTGGTAAATCAGAGCATACACTAAAATTCCAAACGAGACTATCGAAAGTCTCCCAAACGAAATCAGAAAACCTTAAAATATCCTAACAACGGAGTCAGAAAGATCTTTACTCTTTATCATAAATCTCCCAAACGGTCAATCAGATCATATACTAATAATTTCCAAAAAAAACATCAATATCTGACATAGGGGCCCAAAGCCTTTATACAATCCAAAAATTTTCTCCAACACGGAGTTCAAAACGAAACCTAAATAATACCAACTTGTCTTAATTAAATACACTTAATGTCAATACTAACTCTGAAATAAGGCAGCTAACTTTGGTCACACAGCTAGCCCTTCAAATCTGAAATCCCACCTACTAACCACCTGAAAGGAAAAATAATAAGGGGATGAGCCAAATGCCCAGTAAGGTCGCTCAAAGGACCAATCAGTCGAAAACCAAAAATATCTGAGAAACGAAATTTCGGAAGTACCAAATTTGTTTCAACGGAACAGATAATCAAACCAGATTTCGAATGTCAAAACATTTCTGAATACAAAGACAAACACAAAGGTTCCAACAGAATGGACATCAAACACAAATTCAAATGCCAAAATATATCAGAGTTCGGAAATAGACAATAGAGATGTCAGACCGAATATCATATGTCAAAATGTATCTGAATACGGAGACAGACACTATCGGACCAAATATCAAATATCAAAATTCATCTGAGTTCGGAAACAGATACTATCGAAACAGACACTAGAGAGCCATTCAGAAAATGGTCACATACGTCACTCCTGACATATGAGGCCGGTTCGGAAAGTAAGATCGCGATCTCTAGCTCAACTCCCCTGAGCTAGCCCACGTTTCAATCCACGTGGGTAAGTCAGAAATAAGTCACATACACTGTGACATGGCTCATAAAGTCACCAAAACAAAATCTCAAAATAACCGTTATCAAATATCGGACAAATCAAACCATATTCAGAAGTTTCAAAATCACATTATCAAACAACGAACTCGTCAAACAATAAGTGATGTTCCCGAAAATAATAACGATCATAAATCACTGAAACGACGATATCAATACGTCAATATTCTAAGGTCAAACAAATCTGACGGGATTTGATTTTCACAAATCATAGATTTGACAACAAGTCATTCTTAACAGAGTTCAAAACAGAAAGGAGATGAAGAATCACTTATCCCCATATGAAAAGGTTCGGATTTCAAAGAATCTAAAGACTTACATGAGCGATTGGTCCATCGCTGATTCGAATTTCAAAAGTAAACCCTTACCTTAATCAAGCCTCTTGAGAGTCACAAATCCTTAAGCTCCTCCTTAGAGCTTCCAAATTTCCCAAGCCTTCTTCTCCAATCTCTCTCTTTCACTTCCTCTTCCTCTCTCTCTCGTACAAAGGAGAAGAAAAGAAACAGAAAACCCCCCAAAAAAACTAGAAATGAAAATAGAACACTATTTATATAGAGGGACAAAAATTTTAAGTTTGCATTCGAAAGAACCACTTTGAGTCGACTAAAACACACTTTGAGTCGACTGAAACACAAACTTTGAGTCGAATAAATTTTTTTTTTTTTTTTCTTTTTCATTTCACTTTTAGTCGACTAAAACACTTTTAGTCGACTAAAACCCACTTTTAGTCTAATCAAACACTTTAAGTCGACTAAACCTCACTTTTAGTCGAAGCTTTCCAAAAACACTGTTCACAAAAACACTGTTCAAAATCACTGTTCATGATACTGTTCAAAAGCACTGTTTATGGTTACTGTTCAAAATCACTGTTTATGGTACTGTTCATATTTACTGTTCAAAATCACTGTTTATCGGCCAAACTTTTAGTCGACTGAAATCACTCTTTTAGTCGACTGAAACCTTTAAATTCGACTAAAACCTTTAACTTCGACTAAAACTCCAAAAAAACCATTTTTACCCAATTTAAATACTTTTTAGTCGACCGAAACACTTTTAGTCGACCGCAACACTCTTTTAGTCGACTAAAACCTTTTAAATTCGACTAAAACTTCGGAAAATCATTTTTATTCGAAGCCAAACTATTTTCCTTCGACCAAATATTTCAGAACTCAAAAACTTTATAATCATTAAGTTTTGATTCGAATGAAACCACTTTCATTCAACCGAAAATTTCAGAAACAGTCCCAATTCATTTTCTTAATGTGAACAAAAGACCACAAACTGAATCAAAAATATTAATTTTGCATAAGGAAAAGAAAATTTCGGGGTATTACAGAATGGCTCATTGGGACGAGCGGAGTCAGCCCTCATTTGAGTTGCTTAGGGACTCGAACATTACACCAGATCTCCGGAGTCAAGTCACACAAGATTTTGACTTCGCGAACTTTAACTTCACAGAGTCACTACAACTCGTCCCGTGGGTAGGAGCTTCCACTTTGGGCTTTGGGATACCTGAAGAGCCTCAAGGACAAAAATATGCCCCACGTCTATCCCATCCCAATTATCCCAAAGGTCATTCGTTGAAGCCGCTGAAGTCAAAAAAATGTGCCCTACTCCACGCACGTTGGTCTAGTGAGCACCCCCCCCCCCCCCCCTTCGTTCTCAACATCATGTTCAATTTGAAGATCTTGATTACGATATCTTGTGGGACAAAATTTCCACCCTCAACTCGTGTGGTTGGTTGGAAGATACAGTGTTCACTGCCTACATCAAGCTTCTGGCCCGTAGACAGAGGGATATGGGAGATGCATATCCCTAAATTTTTATGTTCGACGTGCTTTTTAGTTCTATGCTCCATGGAGAATGGCAAGCATGGTGTAGGGCGAGAAGGATGAAAACATTATTGCAATGGCCTCAGCCTTAGGCGCTCACTAAAGTTTTTCATGAATTCGGTGAGCTTCCTTGATGCGGATGTCTTTCTAGGACCCTGCTTAGACCACAACCACTGGTATTTGCTTTGCTATGAACCATCGGCTATGAGAATTTCAATCGTCAACAGTCTCCACAATGATACACACTGGATGCCTCTAAAGGACCTTTATAAAGAACAATTGGGGGCTACGATGGATTTTTCTTTAAATGTTGTTATTTCTTAATTTAATCACTATAATTTGACTCTCATAGCTTACGATTTTTATTATTATTCTACAGGATTTGTTTTGTGCCATTCTTCACTGCCTCTGTGGGCTTAAAGTACCGGCAAAGCCGAAGCCCGATATAGTTGATGTACATGGACTTCATTTGTTGGTCCGAGAGCCTCAAGAAGGCCAACTGGAAACAAGACGACATAGAAAAATTTAGATATATGATAGCTTGGCAAGTTCAACTATGTAAACCTAGACAGGTTAGGGATATTGTAAATTCGCGTAAACCAAAGGCCCGATAATATTAGACGTATGTTTTTTATGTACCAAAATTTCATTTGATATGATTATTGAGCATTGTTTTATGTGATTTGGAAATGTCATGTGTGTATGGTTAGAGTATTTTTTTCTAGATGTGGTGCGCTATAGTTGAGTATCACTTTTGAGAATAATGTTATATGTGTGGTTGCTTTGAGAATGATTGAAAAAGGTTAATGGTGGCCTTGAAAATAAAGGCAAAATAGGTTTTAAGGGTTGTTTTACCTCCCGCCACATTATGTAACAGACGGTAGTGCAGCATACTAGACTCTACTCCATTGGCCGCTACATAATGTAGCGGCCAATGGAGCAGAGTGCTTTTTGGGGGCTTTTTTTTTTCTTTCTCTAAGTGTCGGGAACTAGAAGCCTGAATTTTTTTCTAAGTATTGGGGTGCAATGTTTCTGCTCCACCGTTTTCTACATAATTTAGCGGATGATGGAGCAAAGTACTTTTTGAGGCTTTTTCTCTCTCTAAGTGTTGAGAACTAAAAGCTGATTTTTTCCTAAGTGTTAGGGTGCAATGTTTCTGTTCCATCGTTCATTACATAATGTAACGGATGATGAAGCATAGTGCTTTTTGGATCTTTTTTTTTCCTCGCTAAGTGTTGGGAACTAAAAGCCCAATTTTTTTCTAAGTGTTGGGGTGCAATATTTTTGCTCCACCGTCCGCTACATAATGTAGCAGATGGTGGAGCAGAGTGCTTTTTGGGTCTTTTCTTTCTCTCTAAATGTTGGAAACTAAAGGCCCGCATTTTTTTCTAAGTGTTGCGGTGCAATGTTTCTGCTCTGTCGTCTGCTACATAATGTAGCGGACAGTGGAACATAGTGCTTTTTGGGGCATTTTTTCTTCTCTTTAAGTGTAAGGAACAAGAAGCCGAATTTTTCTAAGTGTTGGGGTGAAATGTTTTTGCTCCACCATCCGCTACATAATGTAGCAGACAGTGGAGCAAATTGCTTTTTGGGCTTTTTTTCTCTCTCTCTAAGTGTTGGGAACTAGAAGCCCGAATTTTTTCTAAGTGTTGGGAGGCAAGGTTTCTGCTCCACCGTCTGTTACATGATGTAGCAGACGGTGGAGCAGAGTGCTTTTTTGGGCTTTTTCTTTCTTTCTCTATAAGTGTTAGGAATTTGAATCCGAATTTTCTAAGTGTTGGGCTGCAATATTTCGGACTGTGGGGCAGAGTGCTTTTTTGGGCTTTTTCTTCTCTGTAACTGTTGGGAACTAAAAGTCGAATGTTTTCTAAGTGTCGGGGTGTAATGTTTCTGCTTCACTGTCCGTTATATAATGTAGTGGACGGTGGAGCAGGGTTCTTTTTGGGGCTTTTTTCCCCCTCTAAGTTTTGGGAACTAGAAGCTGGTTTTTTTCTAAGTGTTGGGGTGCAATGTTTTTATTCCACCGTCTGCTATATAATGCAGCAAACAGTGGATCAAAGTGCTTTTTGGGGCTTTTGTAAAAGCTGGGGTGCAATGTTTCTTTTCCACTGTCCGCTTATAGCGGACCGTAGAGCAGAGTGCATTTTTTGGGACTTTTTTTTCCTCTCTAAGTGTTGGGAACTCGAAACCGCATTTTTTTCTAAGTTTGGGGTGCAATGTTTCTGCTCCACTTTCCGCTACGTAATGTAGCGGACGGTGGAACAAAGTGCTTTTTTGGGCTTTTTATTCTCTCTAAGTGTTGGAAAATAAAAGCCTGAATGTTTTCTAAGTATTGGAATGAAATGTTTCCGCTCCACCGTCTGATTTTCTAATGTTGCTGACGGTGGAGTAGAGTGCTTTTTGTGGCTTTTTTTTTCTTTCTCCTCTAAGTATTGGGAACTAGAAGCTGATTTTCATTTGCTACATAATGTAGCGAACGGTGGAGAAGAGTGCTTTTTGGGGGCTTTCTCTCTCTCTCTCTCTCTCTCTCTCTCTCTTTCTCTCTTTCTCTCTCTCTCTAAGTGTTGGAAACTAGAAGCCGATTTTTTTCTAAGTGTTGGGGTGAAATATTTTTGCTCCACTGTCCGTTACATAATGTAGCGGATAGTGGAGCAGAGTGCTTTTTGTAGCTTTTTTTTCTTTCTAAGTGTTGGGAAGTAGAAGCCAAATTTTTTTCTAAGTGCTGGGGTGCAATGATTATGTTCCACCGTTCGCTACATAATGTAACGAACGATGAAGCTGAGTGCTTTTTTTGGGCTTTTTTCTCTCTCTAAGTGTTGGGAACTAGAAGCCGGAATTTTTCTAAGTGTTGGGGTGCACCTATTTCTGCTCCACCGTCCGCTACATAATGTAATGGACGGTGGAGCTTATGTAGCGGACGGTGGAGCAGAGAGCTTTTTTTTCTAAGTGTTGGGGTGAAATATTTTTTCTCCACGGTCCATTACATAATGTAGAGAACGGTGAAGCAAAGTGCTTTTTGGGACTTTTTTTCTTTCTAAGTGTTGGGAACTAGGAGCTCATATTTTTTTTAACTGTTGGGGTGCAATGTTTCTATTCCACCGTCCGCTACATAATGTAGCAGACGGTGGAGCAAAGTGCCTTTTGGGGCTCTGTTTTCTCTCTAAGTCTTGGGAATTAGAAGCTCAATATTTTTTTCTAAGTGTTTAGGTGCAATATTTCTACTCCGCCGTCCGCTACATAATGTTGCGGACGGTGAAGCATAGTGTTTTTTGGGCTTTTTTTCAATCTATGTTTTGGGAACTAGAAGCTCGAATTTTTTTTTAAGTGTTGAGGTGCAATGTTTCTACTCCACCGTCCACTACATTCACCGACCGCTGCAAAATGTAGCGGACAATAGAGTAGAGTGCTTTTTGAGAATTTTTTTTCTTTCTCTCTAAGTGTTTGAAATTAGAAGCCAAAGTTTTTCTAAGTGTTGGGGTGCAATGTTTCTGTTGCACCTTTCGCTACATAATATAGTGGACGATAGAGCAATGTGCTTTTTGGTGTTTGTTTTTCTCTCTCAAAGCTTTGGGAACTAGAGGCCAAAAGTATTTCTAAAGATTGGAGTGCAATGTTTCTCCACCACCGTCCGCTACATAAGGACGGTGGAGCAGAGTGCTTTTTTGTAAAAATAATTTTCTCTCTAAATGTTAGGAACTATAAGCCTGAATGTTTTTTAAGTGTTGGGGTGAAATGTTTCTGCTACACCATCCGCTACATAATGTAGTGGATGATGGAGCAGTGTGCTTTTTGGTGTTTTTTTTTTCTCTCAAAGTGTTGGGAACTAGAGGCCCAATTTTTTTCTAAAGATTGGGATGCAAGGTTTCCGCACCATCGTCCGCTACATAAGGAAGGTGGAGCATAATGCTTTTTTGGAGAATTTTTTTTTCTCTCTAAGTGTTCTGAATTAGAAGCCTGTATTTTTTTTAAGTGTTGGGGTACAATGTTTCTGCTCCACCGTCTGCTACATAATATAGCGGATGGTGGAGCATAAACCTTTTTTTTTAAAGCTTGGCAGTTTAGCATGGTCAGTTAATCTGCTGACACACAACTTACCAAAAATATCACATATTGGTTACTGCAAGAGTACATTAAAACTCAAATGGTAAAGAACACAATTCGTGAATAACTCAGTGTTACGTCTAAATTGATTATTAATTAAATAAAAGATTAGTAGAAAGTTCTTAATTCAAATACAAAGTCCATAGACTAAAGGTCCACTTCATCTTCTATGGCATCATCTTTTTCCTTGCCTTGCAAACTCCTTGGACATATCCCCAGTGCCTTGTAATGGTTCCGCTTGTCATGGTTGGTCATTTCGTTGCAAAATGCACACTTTTTCAGCATCTTAGGTTGGGTTAGTTGTTCAATAGAGCTCTTCCGTGTAGATCTCTTGCGGCCTTTTGTTTGCAATATAATCAGATCCAAAGGCCGGATAACATTGTGTTCCTCAACCGGCTCATCATCTTCTGATCCCTGTGTAGGAATGCCTTCAGTTTCAGCCGCATTGGATGCCTCTGTTACTTCAAACTGGTTGATAACAGGATCTTGCTGTAGCGCTAGACCGCAGAGATATTTATGTCCGGCCATTGTAGCAGAACCCTTTCTGGACAAATGTGTGAACCTTGTTACTAGATGATTATACTGCAATGTCTCTGATTCTTCAAAATAAGTATACAGATGTTCCGAAAAGGCAATGGTACCGTGCAACCTATTTGCAGTCCACTGCAGCAAGACGTATTTATCGGGGATTGCCTTGATATTCTTTTGAGTGAAAAATTACAAAATGTGTCGACACAATATGCCAGAGAACTCAAACTTCTTGCAAACACATGTCACTGTATCCGTCTATGTGTCATGGTTCACCATATACAGTTTACGCACTTTCCCAGGGGCGAGGTCATTCATCAACGAATAAGCCTTGTTTTCACGTGTAGACTTTTTTGCCACCTTATTTATATTTTATCGTCCCGATTTTTGCAGCTCTACTTGGTATTGTACGAAAATCTCTTTCGTATAGACTTTTACACCATTCACCTCAACTGGGGTCTCAAGCAGCCTTCTTCTTTGTTTGTATGTGCTCGTAAAATCCGTAACCCTTTCTTTCACGAATATCCCTGCAACCGTTTTTTGGGCATTTATGACAAAACTCTTCAAATTTGTAGCTGTACTTACATAGCTATCGATAGGGCATTCATATATTCACTCATGTTCGTCGTTTTCATGCCCGCAGAAAAATATCTTCTTGTGTAAACGCCAATCCATTGTTCTTTGAACTCATACAAGTGTTGGAGCCACGCGTGGTCTTGCAATGAGTAATCCACCACAAGTGTTTTTCACCTCCCTTCAAGTTCCTCAATCGTTAACAACTTGTTAATGCACATGTCAAAATCTTGTTTAAAGTCTAGATATTTTGCATACACGTGAAGTAGACGTTCAGGATATTTGTTGTTTATGTGTACAAGTTGTGTCGAGTTTCTGGGAAGATGGTAGCAATAACCTTATTCGTTTTAAATCTTGATCGGTGATGATAACTTTGGGTGCTTTGTTGTTCATGGCTTCCAGCCACGTCTTAAACAACCATACAAAAGAACTTTTTCTCTCATCCCTTAACAATAAAAACCCAAACAAGATGGAGTGATAATAAAGATTAACGCCTGTGAAAGGAGCGAAAGGCATCGAATACTTGTTAGTGCGGTACGTGGTGTCAAAAGTCACAACATCTCCAAAATTTTGATAAGCATGTCTCGAATGACCGTCGACCCAAAAAATTATGGTAACTCGGTGCTCATCATCAAGATTAAACTCATAAGTAAACCACGGGTCCTTCATTTGCATCCGCTTCAATAGGCTCATTCTGGATTGAGCACATTGATGTCAAAAGTGGCTCGCCTTTGGGTTTGGACCGCGTTACAAACGTCAATCGTGTGAAAATTCAGATTATGAATTCCCCCAGCCTATTAAGCAAGAACATTTACAATGTCAGTAGGTCATATCCATGCGTTACTCATTGCGTGAATCAGCCTCCTTACGACATTACTCGTCTTCTTGTATTGATGCATCTAACTCACCTTTGAAGGCGTTACTAACGGGTGATTGTGAGCCAATTCCAAGCTAGTAATAAGCCAATTATCTTGTTTGGGTTTATGGTGTACGAACATCTTGACCTTACAATCTGTGCACGCAAAGAAGTCCCATCTTCGGGGTGCATATCTCACTTCATCATCAGTATCATCATTACCTACGTGTTTCTCATTTTGCAATGGGTGTATACTCATATAAACGTGAGCATATATTTTTTTATGGCACTTGTTCTAGTTGTCTTAATTCTAAAGTCAAAACGAACCCTCAACGAGTACGTTCGAAAACATTCTTCGACTTCTTCCAATGTTCGAAACATTCGCCGTACAACAGGGTCACTAACATCTACTGGTGTGTTCGAGCTTCCCACAAAATCAAACATTGTGAAACAAGACCTACGTAGAAATAAGTGATGGTTAAGTATCAAATTGCAACATTTTTAGGCATGCAAATTAATTACAAAATTATAACTAATTTAAATATCCAACAAATGAAAATTTAAAAATAAGTAGACTAATTTAGCATGCCAAAGACAACAAATATAATCTCAAAACAAATTATATAAACTTCTCCAAGCTACCCATAAAAAATATAAACATCCAAAAAAAGCTACTTATACACTAATAAGCCTTAAAGATCATAAACTTATCTTGCTTGAGTGAAGCTTGAAGCTTGAAATTTGGAGGGCTTCAAGGGAGCTGAAAATGGAGGCAAGTGGAGCTCAAAATATTGAAGATGTTGAACAAGGAAAGAAAACCTGACAATTAGGGCTTTTTTGGGTATATATGCGTTCCCGTCCGTCAGATAATATAGCGGACGGTGAGGGGACGGATTTGACGACCGGTGAAAAAAAGTCGTCCGCTAGATAATGTAGTAAAGGACTTTTCGCTGACAACATGTCAAATCAAAAGTCGTCCGCTACATAATGTAGCGAACGGGCACTGTTACACAAAACAAATGGGGATATGGGGGCATTTTGGACAAAATGATCGTTCGCTACATAATGTAGCAGGCGAGATTACGCTGGCAACTTATTTATGTTGCTCACGCAATTTGGTTGTCCATCCTTAAAGGACGAACATACCAGATCTAGTTTCTTTTTTTTTTTCGTCCATTCATGGTGGATGGTATGTTCGTCCTTTAAGGATGGACAGCCAAATCGCGTGAGCAACTTAAATAAGTTGCCAGCGCGATCTGACCGTCCATTCATGATGGATGGACGGATCAGATCAAATTTTTTTTAAAGAAACCTACCGTCAGCTACATTATCTTGTGGACGATGATTTTGACCGAAATGTCTCAAAGGTATTTAATGAGTAGGAGGGATTAGCAGGCAAACAGATAGGGGCAATATTGTAAATTTTACGGTCCGCTAAACTTTGAGGCGGACGGTGAAGTTTATTTAAAACAAAAAAAAAACAAATGTGGCCCATCCATCCGCAATGGATGGACGGCTAAATAGCGCTGGCAACTTACCTTAAATTGCCTGCGCGAGTAACGGATCAGCTCCCTATATATATAACAAAGGATCAACTCTATATATGGGAGTCGATCCACATCTACTAGTGGAGAAATAGTTATTTCTCCATCGGTGATCTGGCCATCCACTAGAAGTTGTGGACGACTCAGATTGGATATTTTGTACACTAACCGCTACACTTAGTAGCGGTTAGGGGCCCACTTGGGCCGAAGGTACCTTAAATAGCAAAGGGATTCATGGAAATTGGGGGGTGGGGGGAGGCAAGGCTAACCGCTACTCTTAGTAGCGGTTAGACGGAGAGTTGGAGATTTTCATCGGTAGATGTAGATCGGTTCTCTCTCTCTCTCTCTCTCTCTAAATATCTATATAGGAGCTGATCCGTTGACAGCGCTGACAACTTGACTTAAGCTGCCAGCTCTCTAGTTAATTTTATTTTCAACCCCTCAACTTCTAAGCAGTTCATTTAAAACATCTCATACTTCTAAAAAAAAAACTAAAATTGACCCCTCTCAAGTTTAGAATATGTCATTCCTGACCAAAGAAGAATTTGGCCATACAAAACTGGTATCAGAGTCTAATCAAAGGCGAGATTCAACAAAAAAAACTCATGAAAATGCCTTATTTATTAAAACGTATGTTATACACTTAGAGCATGGAGTTGGAAAATTTGAGATAACCGAATTATTAAATCAGATAAGGGATGTATCTCATGAAACTTTAAATATCTGTAGAAATCTAAACAAGATAACATCTCAAACATTAACTGGATTAAACAATTCAGATAAAGGGTTAGGAAGTGAAAACCACGTTCTAAACTCAAATAACTTCTTATAAAACTTTGGAAGTTATCACACTACCAAGAATTGCTATAGCAACGAAACTTCTTATGTATTTGAAGACGTTATAGCATACAATGTTAGCGAAGGTGAAAGAAAACCCTCTTCGAATGACTCAAAAGACAACAAAGATCCCGTAAAGGGAATGGGTGTAGAAGAAATAGAAAAAATAATAAATGACTACTTACACAAAGTAGAAAAAGAAAAATCATTGAAAAACTAATGATGGATAAAATAGATCCAGCTTTTCTAAAAAAATAGCAATATAAACAAGATGAAAAAGAGTCATATCAGAAGTAAATAAAGTGTTTACTAATATGAATTTATGAATCGGAGAAACCGATCCAAACTATGTAAAACCGTGGAAGCCAGAATTAAATTGAGAAAAAAATTCTAAAATTAATAACACCCCAATAAGGACAAATTTAAAACAACAGCTTGTCCCCAAGAATGAAAGAAATGAGCCCGTAAATCAATACGGCATATATCTTGATAACGATTGTCTTTCAAATACTGAAGAAATAATCAATTATTGGGCACAAGCCTTAAGAATTGCCACAATAGGTGGTAATTTAACAAAAAAGCATGCTATGAAACATTTTATTTGTGCAACTCTGAAAAGAAACGCAGCTAGGTTCTGGAATAACATAGCAGATAACAAAATGATAATTGAAGCCCAGAACAAGCTTAATACTTTCAAAAAATGTTTTATGCAGATAACCTCAAACGAGAGTTCTGCGAAATATCTATAAATAATATAGGTATTCAAGAAAAAAGTACTTTCACAAATTTGATAAAACTACAAATATGTGATATTTTTAAAAATACACTTGTGAATAATTTTATTTTTTTTAGAAGTTAGAACTCAGAGACAGCCTCCACTGGCAAAAGTAATTTATTGCCAAACTCCAAAAACCATGGGACGAGTTAGCGGAAAAAGAATTTGTTAAACTCCTAAATGACGGAATGCTTTGTGATTCCTTAGGAGGAAGAATAGCAGTTGTATAAGTAGTTCTAAAGAAATATTGTACCAAGAACAGGCAATAAAAAATATGAAAAAAGCTCATATGAGTTACGACTATTATTTTAAAGTCAATAACATGGTAAACAACTATGGATGCAAAAAGAAGCCAAACTTCACGAAGAAAAAATTCGAGAAGAAAAAAATTTGGAAACGAAAAAAGATATGTGAAGAAATAGAAAAAAATTCAGAAAAGAAAATTTTATCCATCGAGAGAAAAACCAAAACCATGGGGAAGATATATTAGAAAAAAATCTAACATTCAATAAATAAAAAAATCTTGTCCAAAAGGAAAATCATCATAAGAATGTGATTTTATTGGTTATGTGGCGAAAAAAAGGATATTATGCAAATAAATGTACAAGTAAAAAAAAATATAAGATATTTCTTATTCGCTAACAAAAGATACGAGCCAGTAAGGGGATACTAATCAGATTCTGAAGACGAAGCAGAAGACGTTATTTCAGAATACGACTACGAATCTAATGATGAAATAACATCAGCTGACGAAACAACATTAGATGACAGAGAAAGTTTAAACAAAACTTTAAAAGGCGTAGGCACGATCTTCATGATGTCAGAAACTTATTACCATAAAGAAGAGATGATTCCCTTATCTAATAACATAATTAGTCAGGGTGAATCAATTAAGTAAGAAACTCCCGGTTCTACGATAAACAATTGGGAGATGCCTAAAATCAAGGTTGGGAAAATATACAAAAACTCCATATTCAGGTTTAGAAGTAAGATGAATGTAGAGATCTCTGAAGGAGAAACCTCTGTAGGTCAAAGTGAAGAAATAATACTAGACATTCCTCTCTTCAAGACAGATAAGGTAAAACAATACCGTAGATAAGGATATCACTATGTTCATATTGGTATGATACAAGTTAGTCTTCGTCCATTACTAGTAGATGGTAGAGATACATTAGTAATTTGTTGTTTAACAGACAATCAGTGAAAAACCTTTGAAAAAAACCCTAATTGAGGGTATCCAAAGTAACTTATATAACGGTCCATTTTAGTTTAAAACTACACCAAATTACTTCATGTCTTTAAAATATCCTTATCTTAACAAAGCATTAGAACTGAGGATTCAGAATCAAGGCATAACAAAATTATGAGAAGTCTACAAAAATATTGCAGTACAATATCGTCTAGTTTACAGACTGGTAAATACCACAAATCAACTAAGTAAAATGCTAAACAGCAAAGTAGAATTTGGTGATAGGAGAAGGATTAGCTAGTAAACAACTAGAACACATGCAGATTAGGAAAAATAAAGGTGTTGTCATCCTCGAAGAAGTAAAAAGATATTCCATCTTTTCTACACCTTCACGTCTACATATCCAAAAGGCAAATAGTAGAAGAATCAACCAAAGATGAAGAAAGTTCTGCTGTTGATATCATATGATACAAAAAAATTACCATTCAAATCAAATGAAGTATGTTATCACGTGTAGAAACCATACATGTAATGACCACAACATCAATACATGACACTGTCAAGAAAAAGCTAAAAGAAAAGGACTTGACAAGAGATGAGCTTGAAAAAGGTTTTAAGGACATTATGAGCATTATCAAGGGTAAAAGAACCTCTGAAAAGATGAATAATAAACCGATGGCTGTAAGTCCAATAATTCTTATATAGAATTAAGTTTTGACTTCCAAGGTTATCATCATTATAAAATAGATGCTTTAGTGGATAATGGAGCATCCTATTGCCTGGCAAGACCATGAATTTTACCCTTTGAAAAATGGATTGAAACAGATCAACTCATGAGCATGCGAATGGCGAATGGCAAATGGCGATGAGTTCGAGCCAGAATATTATATTCAGGTCACAATAAATGGAAAACAGTTCATTACAGAGCGATTAATTCAATTTGACTATTTAGACTGCAAGTTTCTAATAGGAAATACTTGCCTTAAACAAGCTGAAAATCGACCATTTATTCAGGAAGAGTTTCATATTGAAATACAACGTCAAAAAAATTCCATTGTTGAAATATGCTGCTCAAAGATGTAAATTTGGTTTTCATCCCAAAAAACTAGGACAAATTCAAAAGCATATCAAGAGCGAGTCTCTCTACGTAGCCCAGCATGATGAAGAGAACAAAACAGCGTCATGGAAAAGGTTACTTGAATAATAAGTAACCAATGAAGAGTTACTTTGTGACACCTCAACCCAAGTGACATCACCGGGCTGAGTTATCAACCATAATCACTTTCAAAACCCTGTGCTGAATACAGAGCAACTACATCCTCATACTCATACATCATTAATAGACGCTCCAAATTGCGTCCTTACAAAAATTTTCTTACAAACATACATCATACTGCAGCGGAAGACTTTCAAGTCTTTAAACAACCTGAAAGTATACAACCTAATATACTACTGTAGTCGTAGGACTCTTATCAACCTATCTCGCAACACATTCTTCATTCCACCATTCCTAGCTGTTCTTACCTCACACAACTGATCCCCTTACTCAACTTTTCTAGCTTGTGTCTTTTTCCTTTCTAGAAGGTTCTCCTTGATCAACCTCATAGCCTGCACAATACAACATAAGGAATGAACGCAAATCGCCCAGTAAAGACAACACGAGGAGTATCGTATACAAATGATTCAAGAGACTCGGAGGAATAATAATCATCTCAACGATAGCAATGAATCAAGAGTAGTCAATAAATTTCGACATCAGCATAATTGTCAAACGATAATTTTTCTTTCGTTAGACTGAGCGGCTTTAAGGCCCAATAGAACAGCATTACTGCAACCTCATCATGGACAAGACTGACTGACCGACAGACAGACTGACTATGCAAGTGAACACTAAAATAGGAAATTGAAAAGATAAACATCAACGAAATACAAGTCATTAAAATCATTAGCATCAAAAGAAAATCAAATGCAATGCAACTCAGACACGACAGACTAGACTTGACCAAACCTGACAGACTCGACTCGCGCGCCCTACATCCTCTTTGCCAGTGATCATGTTTCACAGGCCATCCTCATCATATTGATGTCCCATTTTACGGGATGTTCATCTCAGTCTCAATTAAATAGAAGAGACACTGTCAACAGGCAGGGAGCTCATTTAGAGTGCTTTCCCTAACCACGTTACAGCCATGCAACAAGACATCATTAACGGGGCGGACTAAGGGAAATTTATTCCACCTTATGTCCTCAACAACACAGCTCAACAAGGAATACCGGATCAACAAATCAACCGGTGTTCAGACATAACAACAAGAGTTCAACGTGACATCATCAACAGGGCGGACTTGGGAGAAGACTACCGCAAGCCCTCAACAACGTTCTTACATAAGAGAAATGTCGACTACCAATAAGTGCCAACATTTCACAACAACATGCAACAACCTTAACCACATCATTATCAACGATAGGGCGGACTTGGGAGAAGTTTGCCACAAGTCCTCAATAGTGTTCTCAAAGAGAAGAGATATCGGCTATCAATAACTGCCGGCATCACACAACAACCACACGATAACCCCTTCACAACACCATCATCAACTTCAAGTATACCAATCGAATCGAATCATAGCATACTGGGACACCCATCATCATCACTAAATTCTATCAACAGGACGGACTAAGGGAATTATTCTACCCTAAGTCCTCAACAGCACAATTCAAATATACATATACCGGTCACAATGACTACCGGTGACCCATCATAACAACAAGAATTCCACAACACGGCATCAACATGGCATGCTAATCGAACAATGGATTAGCATATCAGAACCGTATTGTCCTTACCTGATTGGCTTACAGCCGAAGCAACTCGCAATCTCTGATCGCAACGAGCTGCATCACCTAGTCAAATCATATCCTGCTCGTTAGTCATCATTCAACATATACGCACTCCTTATTCTACCCCTTCCCACTTAACCGTTCATAGCATCTTACGATAGCTAGTTAATTCGATCCGATAATCGGATCCTTAATCTAGCCTTATCGACTTATTATCGATAACAACCCTCATTTTAGACATACTACCACTATTCCTCGCTTCCCACCACTTCGAACGCATAATATTGCGCGTTCCCAAAAATTTAGCGCCAACCTGACAAATTACCAAAATACCCCTAAGGGTTCACTACCACCCCAACACCCCAAATCAACTTCAAAACAACCTTTCAAGTGTTTTACAACCCTTCCCGGACTAACAAGTCCTTCAAAATTTTCTACTGGAAAATTACCAAAATGCCCCTGAGGGTTCCCGGTACTAGAAAAATCTCAAAACCGCTTTAAAACGCTATTTTAAGCATCTTGAAATCATTTTTGAGCTAAAAAGTATTTCACAAAATTTTCGCCCAAAAATCCCGAACCGGCGTCCGGACCGAGCGCTTAAAAGCCCGTTCGGCCAAAAATGGCTAACGACTTCGGAATGACCCGAAATATTGGGAAATGGAACTTCTCAGCATCATAGAGTCCTCATAAAAGTTTTGCGCAAAACCGCGCTCGTTTGGTATCTTAAATTTCACCGTAATTTTCCAAACTTCTCATGTCCGTTCACTCCCTTCCCGTTCTTGGAAAAATCTGAAACTTTTCCACGATGTAGGTCTCCCAAAAATAACTAGGGTCTCTTTTTTGAACTTTGGCTAAATATGACCATAACTATTTTTAAGAAATTCGAATTCAACCTGCTCACTTAATTTCCATTTTTAGTGACACTACAGTCACTGTTCATCATCAGCATGAACGAACACAACCCAGCAGAGCAGCAGCCGCTCCTCGCCCCTCACCCCATCTCACGCACACAGTCCCTCACACACTCATAAACACATTACCACCACCCCACACCTTCCACCAACACATACACCATCTTATAACACTCACATATACACATTCTCACCATCAAAACACACGCATATATCACAGTAACACTGCTGCCATGGCAGCAGTGTTCTTCCCCGTGCACACAGAATATAACACCCACACACATCACATATAACACACGCATACACCTCTCACACACCCACCCCCTTTCCCCCTACATCTTTTTATCCTCTTACCCACAAAACACACTCACCATACACCATAAACCCACCCATGGCAGGTTACCCAACCCATGAATCCACACACACAGTTCTAATCAATCAATTGGAAAGGGAGGAGAGAGAGATTACCTTTAGGGTTTGGTTTCTATCTCTTTTTTTTCTTCTTCCTTTTTCCCTCTTTTCTCCTACCTTTCCTCCTCTGTTTCTTCTCTCTGCGGAGCTGGGTTTTCTATTTCCTCTTTTCTGTTCTTTTTCTTTTTCTCTTACCCGAATTCCTTTCTCTTCTTTTGGTTTAACCATTATCCCATGTAGTTGTTTAATATAAAATTACATTAGTCATCAGACGGTCAAGGAGGAGGTGGCACCATCTTGTGACCAAATTTTCAAATTTGCACAATGGCCCTCCAAATTTCCATATTCGCAAAATGGTCCTGCAAGTTTCAAAAATTGTATTTTGACCCCTTGACTTTCCAAAATTACATTTTAACCCCCAAGGCCACACTAACCCCTTATTTAGCACCCTAACACTTAATCATCACCAACATATTGTTACTTCATAAAAATAGCACCCCTTAATTAATCAAACTTACGGTTAGATTAATTTTCAGTATTTTCCGGGGTATTACATACTTAACGAAGAAGTGACAAAAAAAAAATGACAGTTGGGTTAAAGAAATAATCCAACATTATCAATACAAATAAGAAAAAGAAATTCATAGTCTTGATAGCATAAAGAAGATGTTAGAAACTAATTTTAGCGATGACCTTCTAAAATTATGGAAAAATGATAAACCTTGGTCGACATTGACCCTCAAGGATAAAGATTATGTGGTTAACATAAAACCAATGTACTATAGAGCTTTAAACATAACAAGTCAAAGATGACTATAAAATTCCAAACAAGGATATGCTGATAAACAAAATTCAGCTAGCCAACTTTTTCTCAAATTTTGATTTAAAAAACGAATATTGGCAAATCAAAATAGAAGAATCATCAATCTATTAATCGCCTTTAGCACACAACAACGACACTACGAATGGACATTGTTACCATTCAGATCGAAAAATGCTCCACTTTTATTCCAAATAAGGATGAATAACATTTTTAGAAAGTACGGAGACTACTGTGTAGTGTACATATATGATATATAAGTATTCTCAAAAATCACAAAATAAATGTGAATGGGAACAATTAACCATTTATTTTCTAGGATTGAGAATAGAAGACAGTAGAAAATTGTCCTTCAAGATCACATAGCTGAAAAAATAAAGCTATTTTCAGAACAAATCAATGATGTAAAGAAAATTCAAAGATTTATCGGGTTTTTAAATTGCGAGAGGAAATTCATCCCGTATTTATCAAAACTAGCAGCAGCCTTAAGTAAAAAGCTTAGAAAAGGAAAGTGGATATGGGAAGATGAAGATATCTAAAATGTTCTTTGGATAAAAGGTCAACTAAAAACCCTGCCAAAACTAAGCTTGCCTAAACAAGGAGATAAGC
Organism: Escallonia rubra; assembly: GCA_033065855.1. Classification (NCBI taxonomy): domain Eukaryota; kingdom Viridiplantae; phylum Streptophyta; class Magnoliopsida; order Escalloniales; family Escalloniaceae; genus Escallonia; species Escallonia rubra. The sequence continues at coordinate 62,805 of JAVXUO010000566.1, forward strand.
TAGTTCTAGAAACTGACGCTTCGAAAAATTATTGGGGTGCAGTATTAAAACAATACATCCTGATCCAACTAAAGAACAATTGTGTGGATACTGGAGGGGAACCTCAAAGGATGTAGAAACTCGGCATCACATAAACGAAAAAGAGTTTTTAGCTATAAAACATGGCATAAAATATGTTTACATATTTCTAGTTTCAGTACACTTTCTTATCAGAACAGATAATATGTATTTTAAAGTTTTCCTTACGAGAGACCTAAGAGATTTTAGTCAAACAAGACTTTATCGATGGCAACAATGGTTCAGCCATTATACTTTTGATGTAGAATACATCTCATAAGCTAAAAATGTACTTGCAGATTGCCTAACAAGGGAATAATGATTTATGATGCAGGGAGTTGCAACGTCAAAAAAGACTACTCAAAAGGCCTTAAAAGAAATGTATGAATCAGGGGATCTTGAAGTTGATCTACTGGGAGAACCATCAGGAAAATTCTACTATTATGTCAGTTACCCTAAAAAAAAGAGGACAGTTCTTTTTCATTCACAAATCTTCCCCCAGTAGTGGAAGAAGATGGTTGGAACTACCAACCCGAAAGCCCTAAAATAGGACGATACAAAACTAAGCGTTCAAAACCAATCCATAAGTTTTAGAATAAAGAGAGTAAGGTTGAGACTTCAACATCAAGACGACCAAAACAAATAAGCAAGAAAATAAAAAAATATTATCCTAACAACAAGGATTTAAAAAGAAAAGTGGGAACTGACGAAGATGAAAAATATTTAAAGTAGAATGTTACCATAACACGAACCATCGATAATAAAACAAAATCGTTTTATGATCCAGGATTATGTGAAGAGAGAAAAAATCTATTTGGAAATGTATGGCACTACTTGAGAAAAAATTACCGAAAAGAGATACGAAGAACCCTCAGTCAATTAACTGATTATGTTAAGCACTTAGAAAAAATCTTAATATAAATGATGAAGAAAGAATGATAGTCCTACAAGAAAAGGAAGAAAAAATGTAACTGGTAGAAGAACTGAAATCATTGCTCTCAGTTGATGTCATTACAAAAATAAAGGAGCTAGCCAGGTAGGAAAATGAACACGAAGAGATCCTTCGCAAACCAGAAATGAACATTCCTGAATTGGTATTATAGATGGCCAAGCCTCACATTGCCATCAGACAAGATTGAGCTTATATGGATTGGACATGGTCTCATAGACATATTAGAAATAGACTGAGATGATTGGCAACTCATCGATAATCTCCAAGCTATAATCTCGATATGCTCTTGGAGTTATGGGATTTAGTCGACAGATTACCACTGTCTAGATACTGTCAACCTTGGCAAAAAGAAGCAAAACCAAATTCTATCAGCCATACCAGTTTTGGTTCATTTATCGATTCACTAATAAAAAGGTGATGAATTTCTACCGGCCACATCATGATAAGCTATGGAACACATATATTCCGGAGAAAGATAAGATTGAAAGAATCAGTTGTGTCCATGCAACCATTGATTAGTTAGAAGAATGTTGGAAGGACGCTAGAAGATTAGTGGAGAAATTTTTGACTCTATATTCACTTCGAAACGAGTTTTTTGAATTTTCTTCCATAGATCCATGTCATATTCATGAATCGTAACTTGTTTAGGTTTCAATTTATGTTTATTTTAGGTTTTGTATTATGTCCTTTCTAGAAATTGAAATTAGGGTTTCTTTAGGGATTCAAATAAGGACTTTTTTAGGTTTTGAAATTAGGGGAAGGTGATTAGGGCTTTACAGGTTCGAAATTACAAGTTTATGTACGGATTCAAATTAGGGGTTTTTAGGTTTTGAAATTAGGACTCTTTTAAGGGTTCGAAATTAGGGCTTTCTGAGGGTTTCAAAATTGGGGCATTTTTAGGGTTTCAAAATTATGGCTTTTTTATGCTTCGAAATTAGGGTTTAAAATTAGGACTTTGTTATGCTTCGAGAAATTATTATTGTTTAGGGATTTAAATTAGGGTCTTTTCAGGATTTAAAAATTGGGCTTTTACAGGGTTTCACAATTAGGGTTTTTATATGGTTTAAAAATTGGGTTTTTTTTAGGGTTTAATATTGGGGCTTTATACGATTGAAATATGAACTAAAATTATCTGAATTATTTTTTTTTGTATTTTAGTTAATATTATTTTTTTAAAATGTACAAAGTATTTATGCTAAGTTGGTTTTAAATTTTGTGTTATTCTTAAAGATATGGAGTTCAATCCCGGGCCTTACGATCTATCGATCTTTTACGACGATGATAACCATGTCGCAAGGGAAATATTTAAAGGTGTAGAAAGAAGAGTATGAGAAACGATCCAAAACACGAGTCACCTACAATCTTGGAGACTAAATGATGATCAACAATCTATCTTAAGTCGGCAAAGTTTTAGTTTATTCATTGTCCTCCTTTTTTTTCTCCGTACGATGAGTGCCTTATATCTGCCCTACATTGTGGAATTTTCTCGGAATTTTCTGAGCATGCGAATGCTATGAAATGATTTTATTTTAAAAAAAAAATCTTTTCGAGTTATTTGATTTAGCAAACAAACTTATTTTTAGTCGGAAATTTTACAGTAGCCTTATTTTGCTGAGACACGTGAGTGCTTGAAATTAGGTGGCATTTTGATGCCAATTGCTATGCTTTTGAAATATGGTTTGTGCCACTCAATTTAAGGAGCGTTTTAGGATTTTGAGCGAAAAATCCCAAAAGGGACTTTTTAGTCCGAAAAAACCCACCTAGTAGTTTAAAAAGGTGTTTTGTGTAATTTTGCGTGTGTAATGGTTTGTTAGGCATTGGGGGTATTTTGGTAATTTTACACGAGTCCGAGAGTATTTTGATAATTTCACTCACCTGGCATAAATTTAGTAGTCAGGCATGATTGAGTGTCAAGAACTAACACCCGTATGATTTATCGTTTTGGTTCGATAGACGAGAGCTGGAACCAATTGAGCAAGTACCAAAACCGGATATCCAGTCAGGTAAGTACTCTTGTCATGTTAGTCTATATACCCTACTTTCCATTATATATAAATGTATACATGATTTTTCCAAAGGAAAGTTTTAAAGTCCTTTGTATTGCTTTTGCTTTCGTGTTAAATTGTTTGACGAGAAAATGAATTAAAAATACCATGGAATGTTTCTATTCGTAGTGGTTTTCAGATTTGGTTTATATTGAATGAGACGGTCTTTCTGGATTGGCTGTTGTGCCTCATATCCACGGAAAAAGTTGGATTATGGGTCCTGGTCGACGGGACGATACGTTGACGCACAGTATTGTTGCTCGTGGTTCGCCCCTGCGTCCACAATAATATGTATTCCGGGTGTAGGAATGATTGTGAGCTCTAGTCTAGGGGGCTTGTATGCTGACCTGATAATATTTATTCTGGGTGGAGGAGGAATTGTGGGCCCAAGTCAGGGAGACTTGTACACTAACCGCAGCATACTTAAGTTGTGATTAACTGTGTTAGCAGTTTGATGAGCTTTCTCGATGTCTTACTCCAGTTTTGACAATCTTTTTGTGAAAGTACGAGAGAGAGAGAGAGAGAGAGAGAGAGAGAGTGTGTGTGTGTGTGTGTGTGTGCGCGCGCGTGCGTGATGAAGCAATTTTTCGTTATGATGATATTGATTTCCTGTTCTTGAAAAGAAAATACATGGCATATTTTATAACCCTCAAACCTATTTTAGGTATATGGTATGTTTGCTTACTAGGCCCCAAGTTCACTTTTTTAATATTTTTCAATCGATTACCTAGATGGAATCGACAATCACGAGAGCCACAGGGTTGTGGTTGCGGGATATGACTACTATAGGAGTTGTAGTCCTATTAGAATATTTAATAAATTCTTGGGTGACATGCTAGTACTGATTTTGTAATTTGAGAATTTTAGAGCTTAGATCTACACCGGATTTTAAATGATATGTGTTAATTGTTAAATAAAGAATGTCATTAGAGATCTATTTGAGAAGTTATAAGTATGATTTTTAGAAATATTATTAAGGAGATAGTTTTATATGCTCGGTTGTAGATTTTTGTTTGCAGGTTGTAGTAAGGTTTGGCAGAGCATTGGGTGGATGTTCAAATAGGCCTGCGCCCGGTCACGGACCTAGCTTATGGTCATCTGTGGGTTCAGGTTGTGACACATATGCTAATCATACAGTTACTTTGGTGGAGATAGTGTCCCGGAGAAATCACCTATCCCGCAAGTAAGTCCTTGTGCCAGAGCACTCGGAGCCCACTTAAGTAGTTTTACGGAAGATTTGCCTCCCTAACGGGCCGATGTAGTGTCTTAGAGGAGTCGCCTAACTAGCAAGATAAGAGTCCTCATGCTGGAGCTACTACTTGGAGAGTCCTAGCGAATATAGTATCCGAGGGAGTCGCCTATCCGGCAAGGAGTCCTTGTGTCGGAGCACTCAAAGCGCCTCGAAGTAGTCTTTTGGACGGGTCGCCTACCTAACGAGCCTAGTTAATGTCCCTGAGGAGTAGCCGACCTAGCAGGAGGTGGTCCTCATGCCAAAGCACTGAAGGCTCCCTAGGCTATTGTCCTGTAGGAGTCGCCTACCCTTGAGGGATGCTACACACTTTTGAAAGCATGTCGAAGCATGTTCCACGACCAAGGCCAGGTGTGCATGTTATGGTAAAGATATGGACTAATGGCGGGGCATGGCAGTGTAACAAGGTGTCGCATGCACAATTGCGCGATGCATGGGGCTGACAAGATATGTGCAATGCCAGAGGCACGCTTAATGGAAATGGTGTGGTGGTGTGGTCACTAAGTGTTGTGGTGGGGCACATACGACGATAGCGCTGAGTACAACCGAGGGAAGTAGTGTCGTGGTGTCACAGGGGCAAGTATAATAGGAGGCGGTGCTTTGACAGGTGAAGTGTGTAGGGCACGTAATGCCGAGAAGCGGTCGAGCGCGGTTGAGTGTTCTGGCGATGACTGTTGGGGGTAGGGGGGGGCTCGTAAAACAGATACGGCAATTGGGCACGTAGATGGGCTCAATGCCAGGGGCACATAACATGGATACGGCACCTAAAGAAGGGACCATAGCCGACCTCCCCATCCAAGGGGAAGGCCTCGAAGCGACACCCAAGGGAGATGCTTGGGTCGACCCCCAAAGGGGAAGGCCCAAGGTATGCCAATGCCAAGACTTAATGTACATTTTGCAACGGAACAGTGGCATCTAACATAGGGCGTGCGCCCTGAGTTGATGAGATTTATAGCGTTGAACTTTAACCATTAGATATTTATTGACGTGTCACTGAGTACAACCCAAGAGTTGTTAAAGGTGCATAGCTAGGATGGGCTAGCAACACAAGGTACAAAAACAAAGCAAAAACAATATCATGTTCTCTAAGCTTGATTAGCCTTAGAATGAGATAACCTCAAAGTCATTGATTCCAATATCCATAGCGACGGATCTCATAAAAATTGCATTTATGACGATAGCAAAAAAGAAAAGGATTAATTACACTCAAGTCTCTATAGTTAGGGAGAAATTACATGCATGTCCATTAATTTAGACAAATAACAGTATGGATGTGTGTGTGTGTATGAGAGAGAGAGAGAGAGAGAGAGAGAGAGAGAGAGATTGTAGCATATTTTAATGGTAAAACTACTGCAACAAGATGGTTCAGGACAGAATGGTTAACAACGTCGATTTTCACATCCAAGCAACATGATTCCTTGTGCAATTGAGCAAAGAAATAAACAAGATCACCGTTGCCTCTAGGCACTTCGGCTACACCCTTCAGGCAAAAGCTCCCCACCATTTGCTGATTTGACATCACATCAACACCCATGCATGCATCTTTCATCCATTATTATTATTATTATTATGTACAACAGTGCACACACAACAAAGAGTGGGGGGCTAACAACACAACCACCCCTAGTAATCTCTTACACAACAACAACAACAACAACAACGACAGTTGAGCACCATAACAGGGAGTATACTACTACTGCTCTTCCAATACTGGTCTCGAAAGTTGGACTTGCTTGGGTTTCTCGGTTGTGGGGCATCTTCTTGATAGCCTCCTCTAAACCTTCATCCCACGTGGTAACTCCAACAGCATCTTTCTCTTCTCAACAAAAAAATTACCCAAGTGCCTCTTGTTTTGGCCTCACCTGAGGGAAGTAACATTGACAGATCCAGGGCAGGGGAATAAGTTAACAAGAGAATTTTCAACAACTTGTGGTGCACTCTGGGCGGGGAGGGAAGAAAAGTAAAGCATCTGCGAATTATTGCACCGCAGCTGTCTACGGATAAAAAGTGATCCCACTGAGCAAACTTAACCTTGACTTAAAGTGAAATCCAACAAAATTGGTACTACCTATGCACCTGCATGCAGCTGTCCACATTTATAGGAACCAACCCCATTTTAACACTAATCTGCTCTGACGACCGCAACTTTTGATTGATAGGAATAGGAGGAGGCGTGCGAAAAGGGTATTAGTCTTTGTTTTACGGCTACGGCGAGACTCCAACCCTACGTTAACATGTTCGAGAGGCAGGCGCTTCACATTATTCGTCTATGCCCACAGACAGATTCACAACAAATCCAACCACAGGGAATTTTTAGTGGAAAAAATATAATAAAATATAAAAGATAGGGCCACTTTTAGCTGAAGCTACAAGTATTATTCGAGTGTAAGTGGAGGAGTATATATTAGTTAGTGCTAATTGTCCAATCAAAATAGTAGATAGATACCCAGATTATTACAATGCGGGGGGGGGGATGTTCATGCGAAGAACACGCTCAGTGGAGTCCGTTTCAGCCAAATAAATATCTGCCCCCACATCTCAAAAACAGTTCAAAGTGACGGGGGCTCATTTCAGTATTTCACCCCGCAGCAACTCACTGAGTCAACTCGGCACAACCGAGTTCACCCAGACAACCCCCCCCCCCCCCCCACGCGCGCGCGCGCACATCCCCCAAAAAACTGCACAAAGAGAAAGAGAGCGAGAGAGAGACTTTTGTGGACACTTACCAGGACCAAGATCTCTGCCGATTCAGTCTCGAAAAATGACGTCATCAGCAATGTCCAGCAACGGCTGCAGGCAATCCGGCGAGAATTTTCTCGCGAACAAGTAGGAATACGTGAGATTCGACTCCCTGAGCCTGTAGATCAGCTCCGGCGACACCTCTGGCGGCCGGTACGTGTGCGGATGCCCGTTACTACTGCCCGTCCAATTCACCCTCGTCAATGTATAATGCGTGCACCCATTCGGATCCTCCATGGACAAGAGCGTCGGGAAGTAATGCTCCTCGGGGTAACAGGACTCCACCTTGAGGCACGGCAGCCTGAACTTCCTCCAGAGCCGCCGATCCCGGAGCACCACCCTAGCGTGGCGGCGCGTGAGTATGAAAAACTGCGACCCTATTCGGAATTTGTCGAAGGGCACTTCGGGTAACATCACACTTTTGCCTCTCGCATTGTACCTGTCCCATAAAGTGGACTCGTTCGCCAGGATTTCGATGAAGCTAGGGTACTGGAACTGACCCAATTGGGCCAATTGAATCGAACTGGGGTCGAATAGGGTGTTGTAAACGAACTTGAAGGAGTGAAGCGGAATACAATGTTGGGAAAGAAGGGCGAAGAAGGCGTTGGCCGGATCGTCCAGCAGGGCGGTGGCGAGGAGGCGGCGTGCGGCGGAGATTAGGGTGGGGGAGGAGCGCGAAGTTCTCTTCGCGGGCACAAATCGGTCGGCAAAGACGCCGCCAGGCGGATTGATCTGAGCGGTAGGATCGGCGTGGATATAGATGTTGTAGAGAGGGGCGGTGTGGGAGTGGTTGAAGAAGAGTTGCCAGAGAGGGGACAAGTGGAGGGGGGAGTTGGTGAGGAAGAGGAAGGCGATCTTGGGGCGGGGATTGGTGGAGCCGAGGCGGGATTTGGAGGAGGGGAGGGAGGAGCGGGGGGGCCTGGGGGGTTCGGGAGCGGAGGCGGCGGCGGCCTTGTGGAAGAGGGAGAGATCGTCGAGTTCGTCGGGGAGGGAGATGATGGGGGGCACGTGGCGAGGGGGCAGGATGCGGGGGCCGAGCAGGAAGAGGAGTGGGAAGGAGAGGAGGAGGAGGAAGGTCGGGATGAATGTGTAGGACGATGACAACATTGCTTCGCTTTGTTAGAGTCTCTAAAGAAGGGAAAGTGGTCGGTCGAGTTCAGGGGAAATATGGATCTGGGGTTTCCATTGTTTGGGGGATCTGTTGTTTCATTGTGGGACTGGGTTTATGTGAGAGAGTTTAGGGTTTGATTTGATGGCTTTTTTTTCTTTGGCAAGTGGTGAGAGGAGTGAGGAGGATGATGATGATGAGAGATGAAAGGTGGGGAAGTGATGGAGACTGGATGAGATGAATGGTAACAACAGGGGGTTTGGCTTTTACGATGAGGTGTGTTGGTTGGGGACTTGGGACTGGGAGAGAAATTATACGGAGTATTAATTAAAATGATAAATAGTACGTACTGGGTGGGCAACTGACTCTTACCACCAAAAACAACACTAGATCTGGACTCCATATCTTACTTACTCTACTACTTGTCATATTCAAACTCTTGTATGTTGACCTCTTCTCTGTTTCTTCAAGTACTGGTCACTAGTGAGCTTTAGAATCCAATCCAATCCAATCCAATTTCGTCACATAAAACTGCTAAATCTGTTGAACTTACTGACTCCTGTCATTTGGTTCAGATTTTGCCTTCAGCGGTAAATATTGCTAGACTGTAGTATGGCCAGTTTCCTAATCAAGTTCGAGATCTTACACTACTTTACTCTAAGAAAATATTATTCAATTTGTAAGACGATACCTACAACCCCCGTATGGAAACAATGAGTTGTCTTTAATTATTTCTAATAATTTTTATTTTGTAACACTAAAAAAGTGTTGTTAAGAATTATCGTTATAAATATTAACCAAAAAGTCACTGAATATATTTAGCGCCTGCTAATTATCTTACGGGAGGTTGCAAGTATCTTTCCACAGTGAACGAGACGAGAATCCTCAATTACACATGTTGTAGTAGAAAAATGACATTATGTACTATTTAGCAACCAAAAAATTGTTACTACAGATTTAACAACTAAGAAACATTTTATAACAATCTTTTGTCGCTAACTCTGTTACAAGAACAGCATCAGATGGTTAACCTTATGGATGGTTGTCTTTCAAAGAGTGTCTCCAAGCTGGCAAGTGCACACCCAGTTGGTTAGACTAACAACTCTTTTAAAGTCGAATTTTCTGATGAAATTCCAACCTCTGACTATATTCAAGGATGTCACCCGTTAAACGGCTGGGGGTTTAACAACCTTGGAATCTGCAGAACTAGAGTTCTGAATATGTTCCCACACTGCGTTAAGAGATGCTATTATCTGTAAGGCTTTCCTCTGCTAGCTCATAAATAATGATATCTGGAATGACAACCACCTCAATGGGAACACTACAAATGGATATAATATATTACAAAAAAGAATACAATTGTCAATGCTTTGTCCTTGTAACAGTTTCCTTCTTCAAGCTTGCTGTTTCCGAGTCCTAGGAGATCCATAGGCAAAACTTGCAACTTTCTTCAAGCCGAGGATGGGGAAGGAGGCGCATAATACAAGATAACGGACGGGGCAAGACCAGAATATTGTGATATTAATTACTGCATCGATCACACATGAATTACAACATTCCTAACGACTAAATTTATTCTGTGACAACAAGACTGCCTCTTCAACTCTGCCAAGGGTGACACCACCATAGAAGCCAGGAAAGAAGCAAAGACGCTGCATCTCTATCCACGAAGGAATCCTGTATTTACAAACCGAACAATAGGCAGGTAATGGGTGAGTGGGATCTTCCATTGAAGTCATACGAAATGATCAAACAGCCGGTAGGGCAGATTTTGTAGAGTTTATGTCAGCTCTATTGAACTTTGACTTATCCGGCTTCTGTGCAATAGGTGTCCTTTTGGCAGCAGTTCTACTGGGTTGCCTGGCAGTTTGAGGCCCAAGACCTTGCCCTGCTCAGACAAAACCAACCAGGAAAGCACAATGTGGAAGGAAATACTAGTCAGGTGAGAACCAGGACATCAGCTGAGAGGACTACAAGGCAAACAGCAGAAAGGGAGGGGGGGGGGGGGGGGGGGGGAGAGAGAGAGAGAGAGAGAGAGAACAACTAACCGCCATTTGGGAGGGACAATCGCTTCTTTCCTTGTTTATCGGTAGGTGTCGATCTCTCCTTAGGATTGCTGTGGGATCTTGAACCAATAACAGGCTTTGAGCTAGCTTCTTCAACCACATCTTCAAGACTGAGCTTAGACTTCGGCTTGATAAACAGTGTGGAAGATGCTTCTTGCATGCTTGCAGATTTGGTGGGCGAAGAGCCACAGCCATCAGAATGAGAGGGACCCATTTTCTCATTAGAATGATTTGAAGGTTTCTTGCCAGCCAATTTTACATGGGTCTTCATGCCATTCTTTTCATCAGGGGATCCATTCTCAGGCGCCATCATTCCATCCCTCACATTAGAGTCGAGAAAGCGATTTTCCCATGGACGAACAGCCATCCATCTCTCCAACCAGTTCCAACCCCAGTTGCTTTTATCTGGTTCAAACCCAAAGGGAGCTGCCTGCTGTCTTGCTCCAGCCTGCCACTGCAGTACCAGAATTAAATTTATTGTCAGCTCCAAAGATAAATAGAATATAAATTTCGAGACACAGAATGCTAGGAGCTTAGTGGTCGGTTATAGGAACCCATAAGACGACACGATTTTCAAAAACTTGTAGAAGCAACAGAAGAGGAGATATAAATCATGAATATGTATATAACATCCAAAATCAACTACAGCCATCTATATAACAATTTGCACCTGATGCAATGCACCCATCTTATTGGTAGGATATATGGGGAGAACAAGAAAGGAAAAATGGAGAGGGTTAAAAATTAACAAATCGCGATAAAAGGGAAAAGCCTATCACTCATCGCATTCAATTAGGCAGGCATTTTTTCCCAACTATAACTTACATGTTAAACAAATAGTCTCTAAAAGATTACCAAAAAAAAAGTGGCAGAATACTTTACCTCCGTATTACAAACAATTACCGATAAATCTGGTCGGTCCAAAGAAAACCAAAGGTCTCCCATGTTCCTCCATAAATTGACAGGAGAGGGTCCCGCTTTTCCCTCTGTATACTTTTTCCATCGTACCTAAACCCCCGTTGAAGTTCCTAATGCATATACACATCCGTGGTATAACATAGATAAACACATTAGCTAGATATTGCCTATCCTAATGTATATTTTACCGCTATCCATACGAGAAGCTTGAGAAACATCATACAAGGCTAAGACACTTGCATGGTTTTTATAAAAATTGCATCCTGAATACCCATTTAGAGATACAGGAACAGTAGGTTGAGACTAACCCAACTGGTGATATGTGACTCAAAAATTAGGGAATAAATAATGTTTTTTTGTTACTGATTAGAGGCTTCGATATAGTATTTATATGGAATTCATTCACCATAACAGTGAATGAGTTCTCTATACGCTCCGTAAGAAGATGTGCTTAATGGTTGTCGTGTGAGGAATGAAGTACTAGAGGCGTTCCCTCGTTAAGTAGAAAGTTCCAGAAGTAGTCACATAATTCAAAGCAACTTTGGCTATACCCAAGAGGCAGTGAAGGTCTACCAAGTCTGAAGGAAAGCGCTCTTCACCACTTGAGCTCCATTGGGCAGGTGGCAGGACTTCGTCCAGCAGTTTGAACTGTGCTGTGTGGTGTTGTAAATTATGTGAAGTAAAAGGTAGTGATACACAAAAAGAGAAATCCTATCCACGTTTTGTGCTTTCAAAACTGGACCAAGTCAAGATCATTTTTCTAGGCACCCTTATTATGCTCTCTTTTAATAGTTCCTTCTGTTGTTCCAAAGAATTTGTAGTTATTCGGTGTCAAAAGTGTATATTACTAGCTTCAAGACTCAAAGATTGCTTGCCTGGAATGCAGATTATATGGGTACGTGAAACGCAGCACCAAAACGGTGCTTCCCAAGCTATAACATTAAGTTGCAAAGGAAATAGCCTTACATAGATCAAACTACTCTACAAGTTGAGCTACTATGAGCCTGGTGGGCCTCTCCTCTCATTATCAAATGGTTTTGAGTTGGATGCTTTCATATGGTGTTGGAGCGGTCAATCCAGGCCCAACAGGCAATTTACTTAAAAATGGTCCACCGTCACCTTATTTAATTCATACACGTGTTTAACCCACTCAAAATAAGTAAGGCCACGCATGAGGGGGCGTGTTGACATAGAATCCCAAGATCGGGAAAAATTGACAATTCAACATATAAGCCTTGTCGGCATCGCCTCTCATTGTCAATTGGCTCTAAGTTGGATGTTCTCACATGGTATCTAAGCAGGACAGGCCAAGCTGACATTTACTTTAAAGACAAAAGTCCACAATCACCTAATTACATTCTTATAAGCATTTGGTGCACTCAAAATAAGTTGTTGGTCTCACGTAACGGAGCGTGTTGAGATCATGGTTCAAAGGCGTGCTGCGGGGCCAAGATATTGGTGTGGTAGCGGTACTGGTATCAACGATAACGCTCTCAATAATGGGCAATGCGGACTTTAAGCTAGTTAGAGGCTCCAAAAAAAGATTAAAGTCATGGCGAATTTTAAACAGTAAAAACATCAAGGGTGATTATGTATGTGAAGAACAACATCATTTTATGCACATGACATTGTACAAAATATAGTGAGTGCATCTAGCAAACCATGACATTATATTAACCATGTTTTGTTTCTCAATTTCATAGCTAAGACGTAACAAGCACCAGAATTTTGTTGATCAAGATCAAACTTTATTGTTAAGCACAGCATTTGCAGCTTAATGTACAATACCAAGAAGCACGAGGGACAACAACACATTGCGCATATTGGATGCATTTGTGGCTATGTTGTACCATTTTGTTCACCTTATATATAATCCTTCCAAACATTTAGCTTATCCATCTGGTTGGAACTTGGAACATGTCTATTATTTCAATCAAACATCTATATTCTTAAGACACGTACCTATTCAAACAAATAGTATTTCAACCATTTTGACCAAAATGTTCAAGTGCTTCTTTTAATGAATGGTAAGAATAAATCGAGGGGAACAAACAGGAAACAGGGAAAGAGAAGAAAGAAAGGACACAAAAAGAAATTTAGGCTAGAGAGATTTCTGGCCACCAGCCAGTCTATTGAGCCGGACGTAGTACAGAAGAGATGGTTCTTCAGGCCATCACAAGATCAGAGCAACTCAGTGCCTTTGTCTTGTCACATCAGCGCGGGTGCGTTCCTATGCATCGTCTTCTTTGAGAAAGCTTTTCAGATATATCTTAGTTTGAGAGTTAAGAGAAGATGTTCGGAAGAAAACGTGATTGACGTCTCTAATATTTCAGATCGGTGAGAAAATCGCCATCTTTTGAAGCTAATGGACATGCGTACAGAATTTTTTGAAGTTCGAGAAAACGGTGTTATGTCGCCGCTATTTACCATTACGCCGTTACATCTGATATCTCGCCGAATCAACCCAATATTTCGGTGATCTAAGGCCATTACACATATAGTCACATAATTGAAGCGGGTAGTGGTTTCGGTGCGCTGACCGGCAGAACTGAACCGATGCGCGGAACCATGGTTGAGATAATATCCCAAGATCAGGAAAATAACAATTGACACTTCAGCATATAAGCCTTGTGGGCCTCTCCTCTCATTGCCAATTGGTTCAATGTTGGATTCTTTCACAGGAAACCTAGACAATTGAGTTGGATTGTTTCCAGTGGGGATCACATTTGAACTGGATTTTCCCTTCCAAATTTCCTCCTTCTAACCATACTACACCAGGAATAACAAGGAAACACACACATCACACACACATAATAATCCAACTTAATACAAACCTCAAACCTTATCCTTAGCCCTAGAACACCATATTACTGCGCACCTCTAGCCTCTAGAGACAAGTTAGAGTGAAAAGAATAGAACGGTGATAATTCTTTTTATTGCTGATCAAGTTAGCTACTTCACACTTGAGTGTATAGGAGTTGCTAATAAACTGTATTACCAACATACCAAGTCACAACAAAGCTAGTCAACAATTCCTAGATGTGCACAATTCGCTGTAATGAAGTGGACTGAAGACAATGGTATCTTGAAAGCATGACAAATTTCTTCACAATCCAGACCACCAAGGCAAATGCTCTAACATTTATATCTTGCATTATACTTTTACCAACCTGAGGTAAATCGGAACAACCTATCCAATAATCTTCAAATGTCAATTACACTAGATGTTACATTAAATTCGATCTTTACCTGGTGAGCCAGAGCATATGCCATGGCTCTCTCTCGCTTGGCTGCCGCTTCCTGCCTCTTTAACAATTTGGCTTGAATTTGTTCAACAGATCCTACACTATCGCACCAACCTTCCTGTAGCACATTTAAGATGAAATGAAAAGCACTAAATCTCAGTTACAAACAAGAAAATGGGCCAAGTTGGTAGAATAATGTATATCATATAACTCATCAGTGTGCACACGCTCTGCAGAATCATAGAATTTCTATATGAACCAATTTTACTAACATTTGAGAATACAAACACACCCATCTCCCAAAGGGCACATGCCCGTCAGGTGGTAAACTTAAGTTACATAATGTAACATCTAACCTTTTCACTGAACGATGAAAGCCTATCACGGGTCCAAAGTTTTCTTCTAAACAGCTTCAACTGAGGCAGGATAGTAATGAAAAATGATGAGAACTATAGTTGGCCTCCAAAGGCTTTTTTTATTTTGGGTCCATCGGAGACCACTTGGGCCTAAGCTACAGAATGGGGGGGGGGGGGGGGGGGGCGCTTCCACTTTTCCTCCCCCCTCCCCCGCGGTGTAGGTGGGAGTTGGGGTCCAAGGTCTCTTCGTACAAAGCCAAGAGACTTTGCCAGCTGAACTAACTAACACCCACCAAAGCCAAAGGTTTTTAAGTTACTTTGTGAGCCTCCACCAGTTGTCAAAAATCAATACTTTGAACTATATAAAGTCTTCATGATTATTTCATTGATAGAATACAGAAGTACCAAGAAACCCAATAACCAACACTACTAGAACCAATCCACCATACTTCTAACCAATAAAATCATATAGCTTAGGGTCCTATAATATAATATACCTCGTCTTAACTATCTGATGCAGCACACGATAGCAAAAACTTCAAGACAGTTAGATTAAATGCTGGAAATCGTAATGTATCTGCCATATGGTATTATTGTGATACTACATAAATTTGTTATAACAAAAAACTGGGGATGTAATACGAGTCAAGTTAGTAGTTGTCACTTAGGTGGTTCCTTTTGTCCAAGTTTCAGTTTTCCTATATATCCATGTAGTCCTCACACTCTATCTTTGTTGAGTATTGTCGAAAGTTTGGGTTTTCTGCCATTGGCTTTGTGTGTCAGCAGATCCCTTGATAGTGTGAAGCAAGTCTCTTCCCTTTCCCTTCCTAAATTGAGTTCCTCTGCAACCGTTCTAATCCCCTTCTCAACTGCTGTGCACTCTTAACTTCTTCCATACAAATATTCCAAGAATCAAGTCTTTGGACTCCATATGCAATGCTCCTTCACCAACTACATTTCATCTTCAAATCAACTTCCAAAGATTCAAGGATCCAATAAGAGGTTGATGAGAATGCTTACGGTTGACCAATATAATGCGGCTGCTTACTTCATAGAAGAGTGACATTTTAGCTCAAGAACTCTTTTGAAGTATAAACAAAAAAATGGCCTTGCCCCATTGTTCCATCACTTCCAGCAAAGACCGTTCTGTAATTTGTATTTTCGTGTAAGCAAATGCTGATGTGCTTGCCATGCATGCCATGCCACATTGTCCTTAGAACAAGTTCCACTGTTTTATTCTCACCAGTTATAGGGAGAGGTCATACGAAGTAAGCAGATACTCTAGATAACAGGTGGGGAAAATTCTCAAACTCAGAAGTGCCCATCTAGGTAGAAACTGTATAACATTTGGAGCATAACGTCTTTAAAATTACTCCCCCCTATATTAGTAGTAGCTAGGTTGTTAGTGGGACCTTTTGAGCATTCATAGTAACACTCTGTTCCCTCCCCCCACCCCCCCCCCCCCCCCCCCCCCCTTAAGTTTCACATCATCTGATTAGAGAAGGACCTCAAGACTCGGCTATCAGCTTGTTAATGTCAGGATTACGCAGTACAAAGCATGGCGGGCTAATCCCACATTTTTAGAGAAGGGTAATTCTTATTCATGTAACATCACCTTAAGCAGAAAGCAACTTTCTTTTGCTCTCATCGGTCATCTTTGGCAAATTAAGTTTCCTGCTATTTCATTATGCACATTTTGGCCCCTTAATAATCAAAAATTGGCCTTACCTTCTACCAATTGTCATGGGCTCATGGCACACGCAATGCGTGTGAAAAAATAAAGATATATAATTTCAGACGTGTAAAAGCTAAAAGTCGCAAACTTGAGATTTTGAGAGAAACCAAACATGGCTTATAGGGTAGCTATCAAATCTGTTTTCTTTTCTTAATTTTTGGTACTTTCTATGGGAATCATTATTCACTGCCACGTATCAATCAGTGAGTATGTTACACCAAAACTACCTCCATAAAAAACAATATACAGGGGCTTGGCATTATGTATATATACAGATTGAGAAATGGTATCCAGAATCTCAAAACTCGACGACTTTAGTCAGTGCCCGCCATTCAACTTGGTACTCAAGGTGATCCTAAACTCAACCTTGACCCCTGAGACCATGTACGTACATAGAGCATAGTACCCTCAACTACATGATATCTGGAATGGGGTGAAGACAGATTCTCCCACTCATGTTTTCTTGTCAAACACATTATCCCCTTCTACATATTTTTTGTTACAACCCGCCGCCTTAACCTGTTAAACATTACCGATTTCCCCTGTTACTCAGATCTTGGCATTAAAGTTAGTCACATTATCGGCATGTCCTTAAAATGTCAGAAATGCCCATAATTATATAACGGGGGATATGCAATAAATAATCTTCTCAGCTGCCATTGGAGCTCACCCTGTGAAGCACCACTAAACCACTGCCACCCCACTAAGATCCTCACCAGAGTCGGAGAACCGCCAACAGTAACCCAACCAATGATGATATCTCCATCTAGGATTTATGTATAGCAAATATACCAGTCCAAATTGGAGGAATACAAGAGTTTAAAGACATGGCGGTTAATGAAATTTGATAATTTTATGATTTAATCAGCTTGGTTTTGAAATTTTACCATGTAGTCAGCTTCAAAATTGAAAAGTGAGCCCCCTTCGAGTAATTGTCTGTCAAATGCTTTACCCATTTGCAATTGATCCACAATGCTTTGATCCAATAGCCTTAAGGCCAATCTAATCATCCAATAAGGCGCCTTAGGGCTTTGTTAGTTTGCTGCAATGGGAAAGAACGAGGAGGAGGACCTTTTTGGGCATTCCAATTTCAACTTGGGGTACTCTGGACATATCAAATTCTATTGCCCAAAAATTGGAGCAGGTTGTATATTATTGATTTGAGATGTATGCAGGTTGCTAAAAACAATACCCAAGGGAGGCCCTATTTGACCCAAAGAATGATGGGGACAATTCCGTATTTACACCTATTGGAATCGATATTCCTACAAAAAGGGGATGGTGATTTAGACAACTAAAATAATGGTTTTCTAGCACTTTGAGATAAGGTTATGATCACCTAAGATACAGATGTTCCCCTGTTCAAGAAATCTCAACCAGGAAGTAAAAAAAAACAACATAGCAAAGCGGCTATTTATTTTAATCTACTAATTCCCCACCTATGCCTTCACATCGATAACTATTTTTTCCCCCTTATGTTTTAAACAAGGTGAAGAATGCCAACTTTAACTAGACCTCTGCAGTTTCCTGTTAACCAAAAATTGTAAGAAACTTTAGGACATATAAGTTCTGTAGTTACCAACAAGATTTCTTAAACAGTAAAAGTATATTCGACACGACACTTCCACTTTCCACTTTTTTTATGCAAAACTAAATATATAGAGACATAGATCTGTTCCCAAAAGAAAAACGGAAGGAGAGAAAATGAATAAGAAGAATGTGTGTTACATATAACACAGCTTTTCTCTATGGCATACATGAGAGTAAAAAACAAAAACTGATTCACATAAAACACAACTTTACTCTCGATCTTGGGAACTACATGAGTCTCCGAACCCAACACTCGTACCTAGTCCATGTAGCATAAGCTTTCCAAGGTTCAACTATTTGGTCACATATATCCAAGGAAATCATTCATGCTTCCCTTGACATGATAAGATTTGGCAGCACAAGCCTTCTCTTAGCTTTATGTTATGTTCAGAGAATATATAATCAAAAGAAAGGAAAAGTAATGCCCACAAACACAAGAACAGAGAGCAGAAAGCTCCAAATACAAGACACCTAACGTAAATCTATTCTCCACTGTTTTGTGAAGTCCACCAAATGGACAGCTTTCTGATATGCAAACTCCAGAATAAATCCTCCTATCAGGTAAGCAATTAGACCAGTGTTCCAAAAAGTACAAAACAGTCCTTGAATATTTGATCGTTAAATTTGATCCTTTAAATTCATCCTTACATACTATCATAAAAGACTTGTTTCAAGCTAATAATACTATATTAAGAGAATGCCTACTAATTATTCAATATCACAAACAGGCCCAAGTCCCTAGTACGCATGTGCTAATAAGTCAAATTATTAAATTGCTCCATTCCACATAATAGTATAGTAAAAGAACGCCTACTAATTATTCATCCATGGAACTATCAAAGAGATATGAAGTTCCTTAACGCGAATCCTTCCACCCTAATGCACTTTAAAACGTCCGCTTATTGAATAGACATGCATCCTTCACACTAGCTGTCCCATTCCAACCCAAGACTAGACCAAAGTTCATCCTCCCGGTTAAAGCCATAACATAATTCCACTTAAAACTACCATGAACATTTCATGGAGACCCATCAGGCCAATATGCAAGAGCACTTGATATTGAGAATTAATGATCTTACATCGCACCACCAATCATTTCCAGGAAAAATTCGGTCACTACAAATTTTTGAAAAAGTTCAGAACCTGCCAGTTCCAGCAGTGATCCAGGAGGATCCATGACCATCAGAGACAATTGTAAGTCCTTTTCCGAAACTAACTAGAGACTAACAAGGATTTCAAATTATCCTAGTTTACTTGTGGTTATAGTTGGTTTAAGAGTAGAACTCTTTATCCAGCACCAAGTAAAATACTACTGTTTCTAATCCATTTAGATAGAGGTTTTTGTTTGAAGTACAGCCTCTCTCCCATAACAGCTAGAATTTGGAGTATGCTAGGTCCAGCTTGGAGTACGAAAACAATAACGTTCTGTTTGATTATCATTTCTCTATTTCCAATTTATGATTTCGAGTTTTTCTTGCTTGGTTATCATTTTCTTGCTTTTTAAAAACACCAAATCAGAGATTACTCACCAGCTCTTTACGAATATATTATTAGAATCTATCTCTCTCACTTTAACTTACTAATGTAAGGAAAACAGTGCCGACACAACCCAGAGGAGTTTTGATTTTCTTCAGTGTGATATATAACCAAATTTCACTATTTTTCTAATACTGGAAATGCTATACGAATAAGTTAATAAATGATTTCGAGTTTTTCTTGCTTGGTTATCATTTTCTTGCTTTTTAAAAACACCAAATCAGAGATTACTCACCAGCTCTTTACGAATATATTATTAGAATCTATCTCTCTCACTTTAACTTACTAATGTAAGGAAAACAGTACCGACACAACCCAGAGGAGTTTTGATTTTCTTCAGTGTGATATATAACCAAATTTCACTATTTTTCTAATACTGGAAATGCTATACGAATAAGTTAATAAATGTTTTAACTTTCTGAAATTGCATCTTCATAATTTCAAAAGTATGAAAATAGAAAAGTAGAAAGAAAATGGTAACCAAACGGAGTGTAAGGCTATATGAAGGGACTATCTGTACTACTTTGTATCAGATCTAAAGATGCAGATCGAAGAGATTTTATTGCGTAGGCATTGTTAGAGAGATTTAGACACTTTAAGTGATCTCACAGGATGAGAGCAATACATGTATAGAGTAGGAATACGTATCAACTCCATAGATCAAAGAGTTTAAGGGCAACACTTGATGAGGAGCAGGGAGTTATGGTTCCTCTCCTCTTGCACTAGTAAATACTGTATCTTATGATATTAGTAGGAGGATTTCTCCACTCCAAATACGTATTATTCTCTGTTCTTGTTGACTAATAAGAAAATCCGCACATCCGACTCTAGTGAACTAGAGGGAGCCATCTCTCTTCTTCAGCATTGAGATCAACCGTTAAACCCTGAATGGTCCCTGTTCTGGTTTCATCAACCCCCTAAAAACCGCACTCCACAGAATTCCGGTATGTTTCATAAGAAACCACGAAAACGCCACACAGAGCCAAAGTGGTTATGGCCTTACCGGCCACACAAGTGCAAGCTGCTGCATTCTTTTTTTAAGCCCATCGTTGTTGCCTCTTCTCCATCTAATCCCAGTTATCCATTCTTGAACTCAACCTAACAACACATCAACACCCCCCCCCAACCCCCACCAAAACACCCTCTCTAGGTCTCACCCTTTAACCCACCTATGGCCTCTTCTTAGTGTTCAGAACGGAGCTGCCGTCATATCATATGTTTTATATCTTCAAGTGTTGTTAGAGTTAGTCACTAGTAGTTTTTTCGGTTTGATGACCAAGTTTCTTGTAACATTATGTACTGTCTTAAGAAATTCAACCTAATAACTCATGTTAGCATTATTAAAGCAGGGCATTATGACCATTTGATGGCGTGGAACTATGTTACACAGACTCTTCAGAATGCCTGAAGTACCCGTGTCGGACACTCAACACTTGGACATGGATATGGGATCTGTGTCCGACACATCTCATAGGATATGCCACTATGAAACTTAGTTGCAAGAAGCGGGGCCGGGGCCGGGGTCGGGAACAGTAATGGGGGAAAGTAAGCACTGGAAGAATGTAAAGTTGGGAGCGGCTTAAGTAAATAAATGTGTAAAGAGTATCACCATTTGTTTAATACTCCCTCCGTCCCACGTAAATCGATGGCTTCTTTTTTTTGCACGCAGATTAAGGATTTATATCATATATTGTGTGTTATCCATTCTTAGGAGGGGAAGAAAGTGGGCAAGGAGAGAGAAAATGAGTTAGTGGAGTGTTAAATGTGGAGAGAGAAATAGAATAAAAAAAAGTGTAAAAAGGTAAATATGTAGAAGTACCTATAGAATCTTTCTATATTTGGAAAGTGAGCAATTTTTGTGGGACAACCCAAAAAAGGAAATATGATCAATTGACGTGGGAGGGAGGGAGTAAATCTCACACTTAATTATGGTGTACACACTTTTTTCCATGAAACCACCATAAGCGACAGTTAATTGTTACTTTATACTCGACACATCAAGTGGCTACCAGAGTTCTGCTGCAGCTATTCACTTCCCCAGACATTTCTAAGCTGCACATCTCCCATAGTGTTAGACATGGGGCCAAAAATAAATTGAAGAGAGAGAGAGAGAGAGATTGACAAGCTCTGTTCTCTCAATGAGGGTAGTCAACAAAGGAAAAGGAGGCTTTAAGGTTTTGAAGAAAGAGGGAAACAAGGAATTAAGTCGAAAAGGGCTTGATTTTTAGGTACTCTCTCACTTGTTCCATGGATCTCCGTCCATCTGACGAGATCGAGTTCCCATCTTAGCTTGGGACGGATCCAATGAAGCTCCTAACTTGGGATCGGAAAAGCGATTTTCTAAGAGAGAAGCGTCACCATATGAGGAGTTTCCTGCTACTAAGCTATGAACACTTTCTTATAATGCTTCTTTTAATTTGTTATTAGTTTGAGATGAGACAAGTTCTTAGTTAAAACCATTTTCATCACATAAAACACCATTAAGATTAAGTAAAGTATTAATATATGTGAATAGTTTGCCGTGTCCCCGTGTCATGTGCATTAAAAATTCAACGAATCCGACCATGACACTCATACCGAGTCCATGTAACATAGTCGTGAAAGCCTAAAATGATACGAGCATCTTAAATAATCGAGGTTCAGGTTACTACTAGCAACCTTTTTATGAAGCCTTGCTACTTTATCATGGACATGGGAAAGGTATACAGATTCAATAGTATCAACGTTTAAGATATGAGAAATCGTCAGCACCATGTGAGAGGAAGACTTTGTCATCATTGAGGAAAAAATTTAACAGTAGTATCGAGAGACTTGTTACCTCTATTTCTTTAACACGAGCCTCATATTCTAGTTGTTGTTGAACATTTTCATGAGCCGTCTGGCTTTCTAGTGCCAGACGAACACGCCTAGCTCGAACACGAGCCTGAACTCTCACCAGAGCTTGCATACAACGAAGAGTAATTGCAGCTTGCTTTCTTACAGCATGGCCCCTGACAAGGGCTTGAAGTCTTACCAATCCCTTCAGAGCTCGTAGAGCACGCCTTGCCTGAAATTGTCAGGGAAACATCTCAATGTGATCCAAACTGCCAGAGCCGAAGGAGCAACTTAAGACGCAAAAACATAGAGATGTCACTTGATTGTGTTAAAAAACTGCATATAGAGCTGCTTCCTGTATGGAACTTACAATGGGATAAGACGGATCTCCAGAATATACATGCAAGAGAAAGATAAACTTACTCACTTTGATTAAGAAATATACATGTCAATTGAGGATGATTTAGTGTTGGACTTGCAAGTTGAATATTACGAATCTGATGTGGCTTGCAACTTTTGGGGCATTGGTTTCCCATCTTTCCGCAGTGATGTATGGTCATACTAACGGAGTTTGAAGTCTAGGAGGTTACAGAATAAGGTGAGAGAATTGGAACCACTGTGTCATGTGTGGGTGTCTGGGAAGCAAAAACATATAGAGAGGTTAATTGAGTTCTCTCAGTAGTCTGGAGGGATTATTTCTCCTGATACATAACCTTCTTTACTCTTGGTAAGTAACCCTGTGAAGGAAAAGCTACAGCTAACTAGCTATACAACTCCCAAAATAGTCCAAAAAGCTCAAAAAACAAAAGAAAGACATCAATGGAATCCATCCAAAACCCTGTTAATTCTTAATGCAATACCGTTATGTGGTTTTACTTGAATTCCCCATGAATGCATCAGTTACGCCCTTGCTTTTGACGATCTTTAACATACTTTTAACAAAATGTCCTCTTTTTCTTTGGATAGGTTTAAATGCTTTTTTTTATTGTCTCAAACATTACAACGTAACTCTTTAACTTGTAGCCACAATGGTGGGGCTTTAGGAACATGCTGCTGGCCAGCTCAGCAAAACAACACCCCGAATTGTCGGAGATTAATCAGATCCTCTGGAAATTGGATGTCTAATTCGCTAGACTTTTTACTTTCAATAGTTCATCATGTTTTCAACATTAAGTTTTTCAAATGTTTCTTGTGCCTGTACTCTTCAGTCCATTTAGAAGTGTATAATTATCAACTTCGCTTTTAGAATTCTCCATTCTATTTGATATAATAAGGCTTAGGCTGGTTTTCATATCTCTTATAAATCTAGTCAAAAGGTCATTTGCACCAGCGAGATTAGTGAGTAGACAACTAAACTTACAGAAATAACAGTGAGTTCTTTTGACGGAAGATGTTAACGACAAGTCCCACGCAAGAATACTCAAGAACATGCATCAACTCGTAATCTCCTCATCTATTTGGACAAACTCCAACTGAAGTTCCTTATATACTCCTACAATCTTCATACTCCATAAGCAATTCTAATAATTGCAACAGGTAAACTCCTACACAAAGGACTGGGACACGTATCTTTCAACTAAAATTGTTTGATTTCCAAATAGAAAGGGACTCCATAGCATGAAAAGACCAAGTGTGAGAAGCTAAAAGAAAGAGTAGTAGTTCCGTACCAAGAATCCTCGAAAAGCTGTTTGTATGCGTGTTGCTGCCCATTCCTCTCTGACATTATGAGATGCATCCCGCACTCGATGTGAACTGGAAGGTGAACGAGCAGCATCAGGGATTAAATCTATTTTGGTATCTTCTACAGGATTAGGAGCATTGACATCAAACTCCTCTTGAAGTATGTCTGTATTTAAATCAATAGACTGCTTCCTCCGGTGCCGAAACTTTTTTATACCTGACATTCTCTGCATTATTTTGAAAACATGAGATGAAACAGACATGCTTAATGATAAACTACTTTACATCCTATGATATCTGGAAGTAGATTGGCATGAAATAAGTTGTTGATGGTTCCCAAAATAGAACTAGCCACATGTCAATTCGTTTGAAAATTTCTCTTCTTGCTCTTTTTTTTTTTTTCTCTCCACAAGTGTTAATTAGAAAGGCCGCCAATAACCAAAAACTCAACAAAATTCTCATTGAAAAAAACCTCACTGACAGCACAAGAAAGAGAAGTAGACAGAAAGTAAAAGGGCTTGAAACTCTGGTATCCCAAGATGTCATTTCTGTCTTCGGAGATGATATCTTGAGCAGTTACATATCCAGGGCCCCTGACACAAATAGACGCATCGCAAGTTCCATATAGATTACTTCTCAATACAATTTCCCATTGCTAGGGTTCATAAATCTTAGGAAGCAAGATACATGTACTTTTGCATCTCTAGCTTCCTGGTAGCCTTAAATGCTTGGCAACAACCAGCTTAACTCAACGTACTTCGTAGAGTTCAACTCTGCTGCGGGCCTTATCCAATGATTATGCAAAGTCATTCATTTTCAGGATTTGTGCTCTTCAGGATTAAACTACAGATAAAACATCAATGTATGTATGCAACCCCACATTTTTCAAGTTGGGCTGGCCATACAAATGAGATGATTATAGACGTGACATAGACAGACCGAGTTAAATGTATTCTCTAACTAAGAGAAGAGGTCAGTTTCAGCAGATATTGAACTCGTTCAATAAGAAAAATATTCAACAACAAAACATCCTCTGGATATTAATTATACCTATTACAAAAAGAAAAACACAAATATCATATTCTTAGACAAGAAGAGTTATGAAAAAGGATACCAACATTTTCATCTTTCTCTGGAGGTTGTGACTTCTCTGGCTTCTTTAAACCCATCAATGCTTTAATCCATTTACCCGGGACACCCATGATGATATACCACTATTGCTGTACCAAAGCTGAAACTGCCACAGTACAAGATTTTAGAATCCAGTAGATGCGACATGCTTCTTATATACAAACTTCATCAGCAGCCAAAAGCAAAGGTCAGAAAGAATCATGCAACAAAGAAAAACAAACATTTTCAATAAATAGACTAGGTCTTTACTGGAATATACTACCTCTAGATGGGAAAAAAGTAAAAGCTCTACTTAGCTTTTCCGAACAGCCCAGGTTATTCAACCCTTAAGATGTTGCTTTAAAGAATCTGCTTTGGGTCCTAAAAGAAAACAAGTCATGGACTTTGCCCACCATGCAAACCACTTTCTCAACGTCTACATGATTCAAATACTGCAAGAGTTCTAATAAGTATAAACCTTTTTCTCACTCTAATGCAATATCATCCCAGAAGCGGAGATTTTGGTGGGCATGGGCTGTGATTGCTTGTGCTTCAACATTTCTCTTCAGTTTCTGTGAATATTTTCTCCAGATCTTTGAGTTATCTTCCTCTAGTTCTTTCTTGTAATTCCAGAGATTGTAGTCGTTAATCATGTTGATTGTTATCCATTTTCGGCTGTGTTCCATATACTATTTAGGTACACTAACCGGATCAAGAAAGAAGAGATAGAAGATGGACTCGAATTAAAACATAGCTATGGCTGAATTTCAGAAGAGACCAATTTCATGAAGTAATACAGAACTAGCTTGTTGAAGAATAAGGATTCTCATGAAATGATAGGTAAAGAGCGAGGAAGAAAGCCAGCAAATAGAGGCATAAGATATTGGTCCACTATTCGAAGCGCAGCAACATAGGTCCTTTGCAAGAATTAGTCAATGAGAGTCTCATTCTGTTTGTTATACTAAATGAGTTCTCCAGATTAAGAAATTCTGTTACTTCCAATGAACGTGCAGTGCCTTTCTATGTTATGTTCAGCCAAAGAATACAATAGATAGAATAGTCGGTGTCCAACTTTGTGAAAAGGCAGTACTAGGAGATCAAACATCAAGGTAAGATCTCATTCATGGAGTAAACTATACTTGCAGGAGAAAGAAAAAGCAAAAAGGAATAAGGGAGGCCCTAGTGAACATGGCTGGGGAGGTTGAAACCGTGACCTCCAGGTCACAAAGGAGCAACCTTTACCCTTGCACCAAGGTTTATACTCTTTGATCTGCATTAGCCAGTAACTCAAAAATCGGCAAACCAAATGCCTTTCTTATAGGATCACCCCTGCAAATGTGTGCATGTATATAAGATTGTGGGTGTGTGGATTTAGTCCCACCCTGCATATATAGACATATATAACATTATATCTTGCAAGGTGAACACAGCATTTTAGTTCAATGTCAAATGAAAAACAAATGGCTGCATATGTTCATATCCTTCTCCTTATCTATGTTACATGGACTCTTCAAAATGCGTAAGTACCCGTGTCGGATCTCATAGGATATGTCACTAAGAACACCATCTTATAAGTGTTTCTTTTAATTTGTTATTACTTTTGAGACGAGTAAGATTTCAACAAAAACAATGTGCGTCACAAAAAACACCATTTTACCCAAGGAGTAACTAAAAAATAGTAATAGATAGAATTATTTTGCCGTGTCCCCGTGTCTTGGATTTTGAAAATTAGATGAATCCTACACTTGGATACGTACCCGACTCAAACACTCGTACCGAGTCCATGTAACATAGCTCCTTATAGTACATTCAATCTCTACTTAACGACAAGAGCTGCCTCAATAATCTCTTCATACATCTTAATTTTGTAACTAGAACACTTACTAAAGATATTCGGTCAGAATCGAGTTAGAAATTGTCAAACACAGTACTCTCCATTAGACACCATATGAGTTGCATATCTCGGTAGACATGTGAAATACACTACTGAGCAAAGTGCTTATGCAAGAAAGACTTGTTAAAAACTCCTGCACATCATCGGCCTAGCATTTGCAGAACTAGTACCAGTCACCCTTTTCCACCATTAATCTGCTTCTCCCTTCAATTTGTAGACAGCACATGTAACTTTTTGGGCGTCTGCACGGTTAAGAGCCTCAATTGATTTGAGATCGTTCATGGACAGCTCAATGAATGTCGATGGGCGCCGCAGAGATTTGCAGTATCAGGTGGGTGATCATGTGTTTATTAATTAGACCCTTGGAAGGGAGTTATGGGTTTTGGGAAGAAAGGTAAGTTGTCCCCTTCATAAGTTGATTCATTCAAGATATTAGAGACTGTGGGAACAGGTGATTTGCCTCCAAAGTGCTCGTATTTCTGATGTGTTTCACTTTTCCGCTTTACAAAATCACTTGTTCAATCTATCCTATGTCACTGAATATAAGCTTCTACTAAGAGCAACCTAAACTTTTGGAGCACAAGGGGTGTTTCATGCACTCTAAGACCATATGATTTATGAACTAGAGTATGCAATCCAGCATGCACCCTCAACAATTCGATTCATAGGGTTCATCTCATTACGGGAACCAAAATTTTATAGAAGGGCAGGATGTAATACATCACATTGGATAGAATTTTGGAGGTTTATTTACCGGTGGCAATTTTGTACTTATATGATTTTTTAAGTGGGCGCCAAACAATAATTGATCCAAGACTGCTGCTGCAATTTTTCCAATTGGTTATATTTCGTTGGTTTTTCAAGACTAACTATCCATCGTGAATTAAGGTTGTTGCCTTCTTTCCGCTGATAGGGAGAAACAAGATATGAGAGACGCTATAGATTAATGAGTAAATGTTTCAGACAACTTTAGCATTATTCATAAGTTCCTCATTGGCAAAAATATTTTTGCCGTTAATAGAAGTTTTTTATGACAGCAATATTTGAACCCTAGATCGATAGTTATAGTTTTGGAATTGTGTGTTCCAATTGGATTTCTGATCTGCATTTGGAGGGTTACTATTGAATTTCAGGTACCTCAAATGCTAAATTGATCAAAGCTTTAAAATTAGCTGTACAAATTTGGAGGCATCTCTCATATCTTCTTCCTCCCTATGCAGGAAAAGAAGGCAGCAACTCAAATAAATAAAGATAGTTAGTTGTGAAAACCCAAGGAAATACTACTATTGGACAAAATTGCTGGAACCGTCCATAGTCAATTCGGTTTTGCCCTCAATTTGAGAAAGTTTTGCCCTCAATTTGAGAAAGCAGACAATTGAAACTGCCACCGGTAAATTAAAACCCAAGTTTTAGTTTATCTTTTTCTAAGTCGAGTATTACATTTCCACCCCACCCCCCCACTCTTTAAATCGCATCATAGGAAATAGACGTGCCTTATGCACCGAACAATTGAGGGTGCTTTTCGCACACTGGATTCTCTAGTTCCAAAAGTAGTTTGCCTCCTCGATTACTTATACCATAAAACCTTCCAAAAGATATATTCTTAGAGTGCATCAGACACTCCTCGCACTCCAGAATACGTTCGGGTTGCTCTTGGCCAGATCAATTCTTACGAATTCGAATAAAGTCATAACAAATGAGACAAATCTGCGACAAACACGGGGTAAAAGCAACTCTATAAGAAACTCATCCCACAATCTCTAGTATCACAAATGGCGCAACATATCGAAGGGATAAGTTACCCTTCTTCCAGGCACGTACAACTCTCTTCCAAGGAGATATTCAAATAAGCATATGTTCACCTGCCTAAAACTGCAAATCTCGGCGGCGCCTACCAACATGCTCTGAGTTGTAAATGGATGATCTCAGATCAATTGAGGCTTTATATTGCACCGATGCCCAGAATGTTACTTTTGTAGTGTACAGTAGATGGAAAAGAGTGAATGCACTAGGCCTGCATAATGTGGGCCAATGACTGCAGGGGTTGGATATGGTTTCCTGCTAAAGCACTTTCCAGTTATCGAGAAGGATCGCATGCTGCAAAGGTTCATCAACTGAAGCAACGCGAACAGGAGTTTGTTGCCCATTGTGAGGTATAGTTCACACGTCTATTAAGATATGCGATTCAGTGTCTACTGAAGGGCACCGCTGGACAATTTTGAACTGGGCTCCGACCGAATAGTAGGGGCAAGCTTTCAAGTAACAGAATCAGAACATTTAATGATATTATTGGGGCAGCTCAGGCCGCTAGGCAACACAATGATATGTAAGGGGAGGGTTGATGTGCGCAGACTTACTCCATTTCTGTGGAGTGGCTGCTTTTGTGTTTGAAACGTGTGACCCGGGTTGCAATGGAGCAACCTTACCACTCTTATGCCAAGGCTTGTTCACATATAAGGAGACAAAATAATTCTCAAATCTTATATATCTTCTTTCTTGATCACTCTCTTTTCTTGGAACAAGGGGCCTAAATCCATAGAAGCCTTTATTTGAGTTCTTGGATAGTTTGCATGAGTGTATAGTTTGTTGAGCTTGTGCATCTGTAGTATTCAGGTTGCGTCCGCTTTTTTGTTCATAAAATTCACTTCCCGGAAGAAAATCGAAGCGCAAATCAAACAGTAAGCAAGCAAATTACAACATCAATGATAGTGTATCGCTCCTAAGATATAGATCTTCCAGCTCGACTTTAATTAGTTGTTGGCATAACTCCAACTCTATTACAAATAGTTACACATATCAACTAAAGTGCTTGTAAAGTTAAAAATCCTTAGAATCACGAAAACATCGAGAAACCTAAACACCATTTACAGCAATTCTTTTTACAGCTTCCAAGTTCAATAAAATTCATGTTGCATCCAAATCCGAACAACGAGAACCCGAGTTACCCACATGACCCCACACACAAGCTACATTGAAAATCTGATAAGAAGTTCCTTAGACTGAATGTAATCGAACGTCAGGCTAAAACGAACTCGAATACATTTAGGATAAAAAAATAATGCAGATCAGAAGATACATGTAAAACTGCGTGCTAAACAAAGATTCAGATACTGAATGTATTCACAATGACGTCTTTAGAGATTCAGCATGCGGAAGCATCGGAGATCAACAATGTGTGATGCCGTTAAGGGTTAATGGATGGACATACCGATGGAATGCCGGTGCACCGTCGATGGCCGCTGCAATTCAGGATGATTAGCTATTTGAAGCGGAACTTGATTGGGGCGAGATGACTGTAGAGGGAGTTGAGGGGCTGCTAGTGATGTAGTACTAGTGTTGGTGGACTTTGTGGGAGAGTGCATCCATACGGGTGTGTTTGATCCGGGTGTCTTTGACACCCATTTCAATTTTTAGTTTTTATTTTCAAAAAAATCAAAATCAAAACTTTTTTTTTTCCACAAAATTGATGGTTGTTTGATAGCAATTTTGAATAATTGATTTTTGTTTTTGTTTTAGCCTATTTTTGCTTTTTTCAATTCTATTTTTCCTCTCTTATCTTTTCTTTTATTTTCTAATACTTGGAAGTTTCTTTTGAGTTCTTTTGTTCAATAACTAAAAGCACCCCACCACAAACTACACATCTGTTATGCCATCGTCCAACTACTATTATGGTAGTAACACACTAGTTTCTGAATTAGAGCTTTATTGGGTCTTACTGGAGTTTGATTGGGTGAAAGGATTTGAATGGCTTGGAATTTACCTGCACACGTCAAAAATCTTAGGGCTAAACGATAGATAAAATATTATGGTGGTGTTTGTTGCAAGACAATGGTGGTCGGCATGAAGCTGGATTTGGATATAAAGGAGTTGAAACCAATAAAATAACCTAGAGAGGGGATGAATATGATTTTAAGATTACTTTAAAAATAAACAAGTGAACACAACAAACTTACAGAAACTATGATGAACACTTAGATAG
Organism: Escallonia rubra; assembly: GCA_033065855.1. Classification (NCBI taxonomy): domain Eukaryota; kingdom Viridiplantae; phylum Streptophyta; class Magnoliopsida; order Escalloniales; family Escalloniaceae; genus Escallonia; species Escallonia rubra. Next base: position 93,878 of record JAVXUO010000566.1, read on the forward strand.
CTTCAAACACCAAACCACGATCACAATATCTCAAATAAGCAAGCTAATCAATCTCAACAAAAATATAAGACAATAATGTAAAGAGAGAATGGTTTAGATACTTGACGCTTGAGATTTAGATGGTTCGACTCGAATTACTCTCAAGCCTATGTCCACCCCTTCAAGGAGTCCACTGAAAAGCCCTAGAATCCACTAGACTGATCTTTCTTACGGGTCAAGATCGAACCTCTTACAATCCCTTGATGATATACCCACATCAAGAATAAGTTATGACAATCCCAAAACTCCAAAGCTTGACAACCCCAAGCTCCAAGGCTTGACAACCCCAAGCTTTGATACAAGAAATTTTAAATGAAGTATTATGTACAAAGATTCACTCTCAATAAGTAGATGACTTTAGAATAAGAGAGATGAATGTATGATGACTTATGAAAGTGTATATCTCTCAAATGCTGCTCTCTTGAATTGGATGAGAAAGTAATGAAAACCAAGAGAGATTGAACAATTGCTTTGAGCTTTGAGTATATGCAAGATAAGAGGGCTTTGAATGCAATTGATGAATCAAAACTATGCCCAAAATGAGTTTATATAGTTGTGGGAATTAATATGATCGTTTGAAAGTAGGTAGGGCATTTAATGCGCCAAACAGTAAACGCAGTCGACTGTATTGCACCAATGCAGTCAACTGTATTCCCAAAGTAGCCGTGAAAAATTCAAAATTTCTAATTGCAGTCGATTGTATTCCAATGCAGTATACAGTAATAGGCTACTGGAAGTCATTGCAGTCGACTGCATTCCAATGTAGTCAACTGTAACAACTCTCTGCCCAACTTGCAATCCACTGCATTCCAATGCAGTTGACTGTATTCCAGAAAATACAGTTTTTCTTGTTTTCAAAGTATGAAAAATTTTATGCATGCAAGGAAAACCTATGGGCAAATTCTAGGTCACAGTCATCGATACAATCAACTCTCTATGTCTAGTTGCAAAGAAAGGAATAAAAGCATTGTAAAAATCAATCGAAGTATTTCATCTTTGATGCGTTCCGTTGAGTGTCTTTGATCGATTTGCTCGTCTAATGGTCTGTTTGCATGAGTATGAGATTGTACCTATTGCTTCATCAACCAAATACATGTTAGACAATATAATCATCAATGTTAGTTATCATCAAAATCAAATATAATCCTAGGTTAAATAGGGTTAACATGAGTGGTGGTAACTGGTGTTGGAGGGTTTGGTGTTCGGCGGTGTTGGTCAATGATGGTGGTGGTGGTGGTGGTTGTGGTTATCAATGGTTATGGTGGTTGGCGGTGTTCGTGGGTGTTGATTAGTGGTGGTGGCGGCGACTGTCAGTGGCTATGATGTTTGGCGGTGGCAAGTTAGGTGTTTGGGTGTGTTGATCGGTGGTTGTAGATCGGCGGGCGATCATTGGCTGTGGTCATTGATAGTGGTTGTAGTTTGGTATTAGGGAGTGGTGGTGGTGGTGGCGTCGGCAATCAATGGGTACAGTGGTTGGTAATGTTGGTGATTTGGTGTTCTTGGGTGATAGGTGTTGGTGATGAATATTGAAGATAAGAAGAGACATAAATACTTCTAACAAAAGTTGAAAGGTGGATTTCAAGAAAAAAAAATGAAAACCAAAAAACTCCAAAATGGAGTTTTTAAAAACAACCCCATTTGAAAACTGGTTTATAAAACTGAAGAAAAAAAAAACTAAAACTGACTGTCAAACGCCGCTATTAATATTTTTTTCCAGTTCTCAAAATTGGACAAAAAAATGGAAAACAAAAATCGTTTCAAATGCTACCAAAGTAATTCCTCTATGTCCCTTAAAGTTTGCATTTTTAACCACTAAGTTTTTTTTTTTTTTTCGAGTTTAATACTTTGTAAGCCTCTATAGAGTATCTTAGTATTCCATGTAACCTTCTCCTTGTTTTGAATGAAAAAGGTCAAAATGGTTCCATTTAATCAAAGGGCAGGAGCCAGACGAAAAACTCACCCTCCTTATCACCACTATTGACCAATCCATCCTTATGTGACCCTCACCACCCATAACCACCCCCACCAAACCAGCGACCACCCCCGTCATGTCTATCACCACCCATTACCACCTCCACAAGAATCATCATAACTGTTACCACCCCCATCAAACCCATCACCATCCACGACCACCCCCATCAAAACCATAACCATTATGACCACCATAACCAAGCACATCACCACATGTGACCATCGGACTGTACAGCCCCCAACCACTGTAATAACCACCACCCTTTTTTTTTTGCAATAACCACTCAGTACTACACCTGTAATAGCTACCATTACAACAACCACTTCCCCCTTCTCATCTCCACTGATTGATAAATTAACAAGTCTCAGTCTCCCACCGGCCACCACCACAATTACCAACTCCCCCTCCATTGATACCCAATAACTCTCATTCCCCGGTTACCATTGAAATAATTACCTCTCAACCCCACCACCTTTGTTAGTTAACCACCCAGTCTCCTTCCCTCCGATTGCCACCGTAGGTTCTATATCCCTTTACCCCGTCTGCCTATAACCATCTGCCCCTCTTCCTCTCATCGGCCGCCACAAGCACCGCTATCCACCGCACCAATCTCCACCTCATCCTTGTGGTAGTGATGGTGGCTCATGGAATTACAGTCTCAATGATGGGGTGCTTTTGTGTGTGTGTGTGTGTGGTCTGTGTGTGTGGAGGGGTAAGTCAATCATGAGTATATGGTGGTAGGGAGTAGGATTGTACAATGGTGGAAGGGTGGTAAGACGAGGGCTAGATGTATGAAGGGTGGTGATTATGGTGTTTGTGTGTGTGTTTGTGGGACTGTGTGTCGCGTATGTGTGTCGTGTTTGCACGTATGGTTGTTTGTTCGTGGTAGGTGTGTGTGTGTGTGGTTGGTTGGTAGGTGGATGGGTGGGCAATTTTACGATGGTGGAAGGGCGGTAAGAACGGAAGCCACTGTGGCAAAGGTGGGGGGTAGTGATAATGGTGTGTATTTGGGTGTGTGTTTTTGGATGTGTGCATGAGTTTGTTGGGTTTGAGCATGCGTCTGTGATGTGTTGGGGATGGGTAGGGCTGGGGGTTGTGTAGTGGTGAGAGGGTGGGAAGAGTTGGCTGGGGGGAGGGGGTGAGGTCGTGACCATTTGTGTTTATGTGTGCACAAAGGCTGAAGAAGAACTGAAATAGGGTCGTGGGGTGGTAAGAAAATATGGTGTCTTGTTAGGGGTTTAAATAGTCATTTTAAAAACATTTTTCATCCAAAAAAAAAATGGAAGGGAGGCTACATGCGACGCGTAATTTTACCATAAGAACTTATTAGGCACAAAAAAATAATAAAAGAGACTTAGTTGGTTATAAATTCAAACTCAAGGGGCATACATCGAATTACTCTTGGGATGTGTTTGGTGCAAGGGATAAGACCCCCTGGACATGATAATTTTTATCATATCCGACGTTTGGACACGCTAATAAGGAACGGATAAAAAATCCAGAGGAATGATTTTATCCCACTTAAGTGGGATAACTTTGTACCTGATGGAGTGGTATTGTTTTAATCCCAAGCACTTGGGGATAAAAACTATCGAGCTAGGTTTAGAAAATGAGAGCAGAAGGGAGAAAGAAAAGAGAGTAGAAGACTGCTCAACTTTCTCCGCCGCGGCAAGAGATCTCTGCCGCTGACCGTCTCCGACAGGTAAACCATTTTCTGTCCTCTTTCTCCTTTAATCTTTTCAATCTCTTCTATCTTCTCCGTAAAATCTCCACAAAATGCACCCATGAGTGAATGCGATGAATGGATTTCAACTTCATTCGCTGCCTAACCGTGCGATTTCAGATCTAATAGTCATTTTCATAAACTACATCATCTGACTCTAGAGGTTTCGCGTGAATGGTGGGATACAGGCTTTTCTGGGGAGATTTGTGTGTTAATTATGGAAGTAAGCATTATTCGGTAAACAGTGGGTGATTTTTATTATTGATTGTTTTTTGGTTCTTGATTGTGGTGGGGGAAAAAGGAAACTATATGGAATCCATTCATATGTCAATAGTGCTCGAAAGGGTTCTGCTTTGTGATGAAATTTGATGCGGTATTAGGAAATAGACTCAGATCGTTGCCAGTAAGGTTGTGTTAGTCTTATAAAAGAAACCCAGTGACTTGTGCTCTGATGATCGAATGTGGGTTTGTTCTTGAGTGATTTTGTTGGTGGTGGTGGTGGTGGTGGGTCAAATGGAATACGTTTGTCTTGTCTATGCCACTCAAAGCTTATGCTTTTTGTGTGATTCTTTTTATGACTTGTGTACCTTATTGATTGGTTGATTTATGAATACAAATACCGTATGCAAAGTTTAGGGTTGACGTTAGGTCCGTAGCTGATTACAATCATCTAGTGCTTTCCCAGCGATTACTTTTGGTTTTGGTGTAGCCTTATAGGTTCTAACCTAGCATTAATCTGCTGGACTACATGTGGTTTTGGTTTTAGGCAAATGATATGGTGATATTAGGATAAGATATATGGTTTCATTTTATCATACTCGATAAAATGATTTTGAGATTATTCCTTCGATACTTTTGTTTGTCCAGAAAGATAATCCATTTGACACCACTTGTATGATGTAGTTTATGACACTGTCGATTGGAGTATCCATTTGCATAGGACATTCACTTGGAATCTATTAGAATTTGATAGGTGACTGTACTAAAGTTATTAATTCTCATAACTTGGTTTGCTTGCTGCTTTTAGGTAGAAGCTAATGTTAGTGTCCTCATTGACTTTTTTTTAATGAATTTGTGGTGTTCGATTGTCGTAACATGGATGATGAAAGAGATGAAGAGATTTTGGTTTACCTTATTCTTGAGGAGATACATTTGCAGATTCAAATTCATGTTTATGTTTCTTGTGTTGCCACATATTATTGCTCAGAGGCACTACCAAAAATTTGTGTTGAAGGAACGTTCATCTTATAGAAAGCAGACTCGATTAGAAAGGTTGAATCGTTTAATTAGTGTGAGCGATGTCAACTGCATAGAACAACTAAGGATAGATAGACACACATTTCGTGTATTATGTGGACTCCTTTCGTACGACTGGTGGGCTAAAAACTAATGGAGAGGTAGGTATAGAGGAGAAAGTAGCAATTTTCTTGAATATACTTGATCATCATGAGAAAAATCGCAGAATCAAGTTTGAGTTTCAAAGGTCGGGGGAAACCTTTAGCAGACACTTTAATGCAGTATTGCACGCAGTGTTACGTTTACAAGGCATTTTACTTAGGGCACCAGATCCCGTCAGTAACAATTGCACCGATGAGAAATGGAAATGCTTTAAGGTACGCATAAGTTCTATTTTTTTGTGGATCGTATTTGCTTCTCAAGCATGCTACTTTTAGCATGAGACTAATTCCTTCTTTTATATTCTTTTTGTTCTAGAATTGCTTAAGGGCTTTAGATTGGACCTATATTAGAATATGTGTGGCAGAGAAGGATCAACCAAGATATCGTACAAGAAAGGGTGACATTGGAACCAATGTATTAGGTGTTTGTTTTCGGGATATGAAGTTTATCTATGTACTGCTAGGTTGGGAGGGTTCAACTGCTGATCTTAGGGTGCTTAAAGATGCTAATAGCAGGAAAAATGGATTAAGGATTCCTATGGGTAATTTTGTAGTTAAAAGTTAGGTCATTTGATATTTCTACTTACATATACTGCTTTCCTAAGAGACATTACTCTTTATGTTAGGTTATTATTACCTTGTTGATGCTGGTTGCACAAACGGGTAGGGGTTCCTTGCACCATATAGAGGCAGGAGATAACATTTGTCATTATGGAGAGATGGACCTCCACCAACTACATACCAAGAACTCTTCAACCTGAAGCATTCTTCTGCTAGGAATTTCGTAGAGAGATGTTTTGGCCTCTTGAAGATAAGATGGGCTATTTTACGGAGTCCATCTTTTTATCCTGTTAAAACACAAGGACGTATAATTACAGCTTGTTGTCTATTGCATAATCTTATATGAACAGAAATGACCGTGGACCCAATGGAGTCCGAGCTAGATATGGTGACTAAATAGGAGGTTGACTTGGATGGTGATGCAATCACTACCGTTGAAACATCTTATCAGTGGACGGAATAGATAGACAACTTGGCCAAAGAAAAGTTTGATGAATGGAGAGGCCAAGCATGCGATTGTAGTTTAATATTGTTTGTGGACGTTGTGATTTTATTTTAAGAGCATGTATTAACTTATATTTGTATTTTAAGAACATAGATTGACTTATGGTTGTATTTTAAGAGCGTGGATTAAATTATAGTTGTATTATAAGAACGCTGAGTGACTTATGGTTGTATTTTAAGAGTGTGTATTGACTTATGGTTGTATTTTAAGAGTGTGTATTGACTTATGGTTGTATTTTAAAAGTGTGAATTGACTTTTAATTATTGTATTGAACGTATTAACTTATAATTTTTTGCAAAGGAATGGCTAGCTTCAAAGACAAAAGAAAGACTAGCTCCAAAGACAAAGGAAATCGTCGAGTTTGGACCACCATTGAAGAACAAACTTTTATGGATATAATGGAATAATGTGTTAAAGAAGGAAGGAAAAGTGAATCAGAATTCAAGGCTGGAACTTTTTCGCATATTGAGAAACATATGGAAGAAAAATTACCGGATTGCAATCTTCTTGCAATGCCTCACATCGAGTCCAAGTACAAAGGGTTGAAGAGAATTTACAATGCGGTGACGGATATGCTTGGATCATCTGGCTTTGGATGGAATGAGACATTGCATGCTGTTGAGGTTAGGGGTACAGAATGGTAAGCTTACTTGAAGGTAACTAGGCAATTATTTCTTTTAGTTTTTTTTCCTTTTTGCCAAGTCTAACTTTTTGCATGAGATACTATTTATGTCTTTGCTGAGTCACCCAGAAGCCAAGGGCCTGCTTAATAAACCATTATTCAAGTATGATCAATTCGGATTTATACTTGGCAAGGATCGAGCTACTGGAAAAGTAGCTGAAGTTCCAGGTGATGCGGTAGAAGATCTAGATCCCGAAGAAGGTACTATTGGTTTGGATGACATGGATGATGTGTCTGTACCTATGACTGCATCTATGACTCAATCAACTGAAACAAAGCCAACCAAGAGGAGAAGGACACGAGGTAGCATGAGTGATGGTTTTGCTAGTGGATTGCAAGACTTAACATGTATGTTTGAAACATACATGGAAAATACTGGCAAGAGAATGGAAGTGCTGGCAAAAAGACTTGGTAACGCTAAAGATGCATCCCATGACAAGAAAAAGGTTTATGAGGAGCTTTGCAGGATCGAGTTTTCTTCGGATCTTGATCGACTTCTAGTGAAACACAAAATTGCTGCTGAGCAGGAGATTGTTGATGTGTTTCTTTGCCTTCTTGATGATGCTAAAGGATCGTATGCTTTTATGTTACTTAATACCGATGTATAGCTTGTTTTACTATCACTTGTCTAACGGTTATTAGTTGTCATCGATGGACTTGTAGCGACGGCTATTATTTTGGATTGCCAATTGTCTACCGATTTTTAGGTCATCGATGGACTTGTAACGATGGCTATTATTTTGGACTATCACTTGTCTATCGGTTTTTAGTTGTCATGGTCATTGGACTTTTAGTTTTATGAATGATATGTAATGATGAATTGTTTTATATTTAAGCTTAGGAATGGTTGTTTAAGAATTCACTACTATATATCTTTATCTTGTGAATGGTTGTTTAATTATTAGCTAGTTTCGTTGTGAGTTCATTTATATATCCTTATCTTGTGATTGGGTACACGTATTTATTTGCAAAGTCATGCTTGGATTATATTTCATGTTATCCAAAATGGGACTTGTGAATGAAAAATGGTGAAAATTGGACTTCCAAACTTTTTATGAAGACAAAGTGGTGAAAAGGGGACTTTGAGTTTTATTATTATTATTATTATTTATGTTATCTGATGTATATCCATTGTGCTGCCAAACACAATCAGCAGGATATAACTACTTATCTAGCATGTAATCCTGGTTTGATCTAACTACTGGACAAGATAATTATCTTATATGGCCTTAGCCGTCAGGTTATGTTATCATGACTTATCATGTCCTATCCGACTGACTTATCCTGCACGCCAAACGAAGCCTTGGAGTAGTTGGTTATGAATGTTTATTTCTCTATTTTCATGTCATTATACTGGCCGACATTTTTATACCACTACTTGTCATCAAAATGTGTTAAAAACAACAATATGTACCCTAATGGGTGGTGACCTTTCCAAGATGTGACCAAACAAAAATGCATGTGGCGCTTTTTGTTGTTATGTGTATCCCGGGTTGTAGCAAGACTCTAACAACTCCTTTCTTCTATAGCGACAACTAATGCTCTTTTATATGATTAGTGGCTTCTTTAATAATATCTTTATAGTGCCACTAAGTAAATGTCACTGGCCATGTCTAACGAGTATTAATCGTCATTATGGGGGTTGTAGCTGTTGACCTATGGGTCTAGATTCTTTATTTTGATGATTCCAAGATTACTATTCTGTAATTAATCTAACTGTGTTATTAAGTATGATTACATGACAAATCAAAGCGTGGACATATTTTTGGACGAAGATTTTTGGACTTAGACTAGATTCATTCCTATTTTTTGTAAAAACTTAAGTTAAGCTTTCTTAAAGATCTAATAGAAAATCAAAAAGAGCCAAAAACCATGAAGCATCTAGTCTATCATTCTAATGAAATCATTTTCATTCGATTGAATCCTTCAGACTTCGTTTGGTTTGAGAAATGGTCTTTCATTCGAATGGAACCTTTTTTTATTCGATCATTTCACGTAACATCATTGTTGTTGTTTATTAAAAAAAAAAATTGAACTGATTGCATGGCTGCCAAAGGCAGCCACAAACAAAAGGGAATGACACCTCATGTTTCCAAGAGTTGGAGTATGTGCATGTAGAGATAAGTGGAGAGTGAGGTGGCATGAGGGAAGGCTTATCCTGGACAGCTGCTTGAGGGAGAATCACGGGCAATGCAGAAGCAATCATGGACTGAGAAGTCGTAGATAAAAGAAAGAGGAAGAAAACCCAAGAAACATAGATTGATTTGGAGTCAAATTGAAGAAGTTATGGACCACCAAAGTCAGGAAAAAATTAGCCAGCAGTGTGCGAAGTAGCTGATTGAGAACGAATTTGAGGAAAACCCACGAAGAATTTCGTGAAAAGACAAACATAGAAGTTATAGAAGGGAGAGAAAGGAAGAGATTGCAATAAACATAAGGTATTTTCGTCGAGAATTGAAGAAGTTACGGGTCTTCAAAGTGAGGTAAAAATCAGTTTTGTGTGTGTGTGTTCTTGGTGTTTTAATATGTGTTCTTGATGGAAATTAGGGCTGAAATGATTATGTTATGATATGATTCCATGTTAGATAAAGTTATAGAGTTAGATAGGTGGAAACAAAGTGAGACCAAAGCGGTTTAGAGGGAATTTGAAGTGGAATTAAATAGCTAATGAGATAAGTTAGCATAAAATGCATGTATGTGAATAAGGGGAAATATTTCTGGGCATGCAAACCTGAAGAATGCAACTTGGAGTGTGGAAAGAGATGAAAAAGTGTAAATTTGATTTAAAGGTGATGAATAGTGACTGTAAATGTCGCTAAAAGTCTTATTCTCTAATTGATTTCAAACTTTATTTTTGAAACATGGTTGTAAGCTAGAATTTGGCCAAACACAAAAGAAAAACTCCTATTCTTTTTGAAAGATCTACATACTGTAATCTTTTGGGATTTGTCTGAGTTTCCTAACAATGTGAAATATATTTATCTTTACAATAGGGTTTCAAAATTTTAAAAATATCACATGAATGTATTTTAATCTAAAATTTTTACTGAGAGTTCATGAATACGAGGTACTTTATTTTCTAAAATATCATGACCTTTGGAGACTGGTTGGTATTTTTGACAAAATTGGTTCCCTAACGCTCGGTTTGGTTGTCTGGGTGGGGTTTTCGAGCAAAATTTTACCAAATAACTTTTCAGTACAAAAATTAGTTTACATTGTTTTAAAAAGGCATTTTGAGCCAATTGGGAGTGTTTATTGGTGCAAAAGTCGGCAGATGGTGTTTAGGTAATTTTACCTATGGCCAGGGGTGTTTTGGTAATTTTCCATACTCGGTGACGAATCTTGTAGAAACTCATGGTTAAGTAGTAAGAAGTATAAAGAGTGATGAATTGAGTTTAGATAGGCACAAAAAGGACAATAGTGCGGTTGATGCACCTTATGGGTTAGGGCAAATCTGATTAACGGATTAGCCATAACAAGTTGGAAACAGATGAGCAGTAATGAATGGGGAAGGTAAGGTTAGGTATGGTTTTGTATTTTAGAGTTGTCTAACGAGAAAGATTTGATTTCATAGGTGATTCCGTAGCTAAGAAAATTCGAAAGCGAGGAGTTCATCAGCTATAAAGCCAACATGTAAGAATAGTGCGGTTCCGTTATGGTATCCGTTGTTTTGCATGGCATACCATGTTGATGATGCTTGTGTTGAACTCCTATATTTATGTTGGAATACCGGTTAATCTTATGACCTGGTACTTCTTGTTGACTTGTGTTGTTGATGACTTAAGGTAGAATGAATTCCCTTAGTCCGCCCGATAATGAGCCTGAAAGCGTCGTTGAGGACTTATGATCAATTACACTCTCTAAGTCCGCTCCTTTGATGAAAACCGTCCCCTAATTTAGACAAGACTGAGATGAACACCCCGTATGAAGGGGCATCATTAAGTGGAGGGCCAGTGAAGTGAAGTGAAGTGAAGTAACTGGCGGTCAGTGAAAAAAAAAGTAACTGACAAAAAGAGGATGAAGCGCGCTAGAGTCTGTCGTGTCGTGTTGAGTCAAGCATGCATTGCAATTGATTTTATTTGATGTTGCTGAATTTATTATCTTGTTATTCTCATGATGATTATTGCTTTAGTGTTTTCTTTTGCATTGCACTTGCATAGTCCATGAGTCTGTCCAAGTGGAAATGATGATGTTCTGTTGGGCTTGAGCCGCTCAGTCTGAACAAAGGTGATGCAACACGATAGTTGTAATGTTCGTTCTTGGCATCCTTAAATCCTTTGCCTTCGTTGAAAATTCATGATCGATTCTATGATAATTTAGAAAGGGTTGTACGTTGTACTACTCGTATTATCCTTACTGGGCGATTTGTGCTCATTCCTTACCTTATGTGTTTTTCATGTACTAGGTTTGAACAAGGAGAGACCTCGGGTAATGGTAAAGGGAAATTATGCTGAGGTTCTGTGAGGAAATATAATGCCACGATGATGTAAATTTGGTGTAAATATTAAGTTGTGTTATGTTACGCAGTTTTCGCTGCAATACAATGTGTACTCAAATTTTTTTTGTAAGGATGTGTTGTGACGTTCCTTTATGATCTTAAGGTTGTAGTTGCTCTGCGTTGTATTTAAGGTTGTAACGTTGACATGATTGACATCTCAGCTCCGGTGACGTTACTTGGGCTGGGGGTTTCACATGTGGTATCAGAGCTTCGGTATTATGATTTTGTAGCCTGTTGGGATGCTTAGAATGACGTGCAAGTTTTGATACGAGATTAGGGGGAAGAATGTAACCATGGTGACCGAGATGTGTAAGTCGGATCAATTATGGCATAACTGATTTATAAGAATTGTTATTATGTCATGTTATAAGAAATGGCAGGTGCACCAGCAAATATGAGAGGGTGGATTGAAGATGACATGATGGAATTGTTTAACCCCGATGTGGACAGTGAGGAAGACCTCGAAGAAATTGAAGAGGACTTAGTGGATTCAGACGAGGAGCCCGTGGTCATGAATTTACAGGGCCCCGAGATAGAGGAAATAGAGGATGATCAACCTTATCGAGCTAATGTATAAGTGAAAGAAGAAGGACCGAGTGAGCGGTCTAGGAGGAAGGTCATGAATTTTTGGAAACGAAAGTATATAAAGGTTTTCGGCGAGAGGGATAAACTGTTCAATCAGTTAGAATCCCTAAAAGTTAAAGTAGACTGTGAGATAAAGAGAATGAAGATAGAATGTCTCAAGGAAAAGAAGAAGGCATATAGGTTGGTTGAGGATACAGTGGATGCGAGCTTGCGGGTTGTTCAAAAGATGCAGGAAGTAGTTCGTGAATGCCCACCGGGTAGAGCCTTGTCTGGTAACGAGCAAAAGATGTTACTAGATGAAGACTACTGGAGTGTGAAGCTGTTTGAGGAGCGATATGGGTTTGCTAGAGTCAAATGTTGTATGTCTAGGTGCACAATCTATCGTTGTATGATGATCGTAGCATGAGACTTATGTTGTACTAAATGCTATTATTTTATGAACTTGCCTTTGTTATATGTGAATGTAAGACTTGTTATACTATTTTCAGAATGGTACGTAATCTACGAAATCGAGAGATTCCAATACCAAGAGAACATGAGAGAGATCCTCCGTAAAAGGCACCCCAGACTGAAGCGTATTTGGCTAACACCAAAGGCGCCAGCGTGGGGAATAACAGTGATAATAGGGTAGAAATTAATAGAGAAGACTTAAGAGGGGAACTGGTGGGACTTCTACAGGAAGTTGTAGGTTGTAGCAACACCCGTAGCACAATCGGTTGCTTCTAAAGCAACAAATCTAGTAGCGAAAAGGCAGGAATGTAAGTTTCGAGATTTTCAAGATGCTCGACCTAGTGAATTCCCCGGAGGAATTAATCCAATAAAGGCGGTTACTTGGTTAAAGGAAATGAAAAAAGAATTTGAAATAACAGGTTACAGAAAACATCAAAAGGTTGCATTTGCTACGCATATGTTACAAGGGGCGGCGATTTATTGGTGGGACGTGCAGAAGCAAGTAGAAGAAAAGAGGAAAGCAAATCGGGTTTACATCAAGTGGAGTCGATTTAAGCGACTATTTGAGGAAAAGCATTTTCCTTTGACTGTACAAAATAAGTTTGGAACAGATTTTCTTGGATTAAAACAAAAAGACAAGACTGTGGATGAGTACGTTCGGGAATTTGATGAATTGGCACGCTTTGCTCTTTACCAGGTAAATTCGAAGGATCGTGAGGCCAGGCGCTTTGAAGAGGGTTTGAGACGACCCTTAAGGAGAATAGTGAAAAGCTTTCAACTTCGAACATTTGCTGAGTCAGTAGAGAAGGCATTGTTGGTGGAGGTGAAAAGTCGGGAGGCGTGGGAAGAAAGAAGATAACAAGGAAGGAAGCGGAATAGAGGACAAGACAAAGGCACATATATTGGAAGAAAATTTAGAAAGAGCACAGACAAAGGAAAATCTGGACAAAGTACAAGGCAAATGAGTGGAACTCGAGAATGTCGTTAGTGTGGAACGAGACATGATGGCACCAACTGTGTAAAAGCAATAGGAGCTTGTTTTAACTGTGGAAAACAGGGCCACAGAGCGAATGACTGTAGGTTGAATCACCGAGTTTGTTATGAGTGCCAACAACCAGGACATAACGCGAAGGAGTGCCCTCAGTGGAAAACACTGACCATAGAAGGAAGGCCGAGAACGGTAGGTCGTGTAAATGCGATGGAATTAAAGGAAGCTATTAAGTCCGAAGATGTGGTGAGAGGTACTTTCCTTATCTGCTCTCGTAAAGCCCTTTGTAAGGACGCGTTGTGACGTTCCTTTATGATCTTAAGGTTTTAGTTGCTCTGTGTTGTATTTAAGGTTATAACGTCTACAGGATTGGCATCTCAGCCTCGGTGACGTCACTTGGGCTGGGGGTGTCACATTTCCATCAGAGAACCATCCTTGAAAACACAATGTTTTTCATTCAAAGCATATGTTTGTAGTCAAATGTTTTCATTAGAAGTCCAGTTTTGCCAGAAAAAATTTTCATTCGAAAGTTTCTCTAAATTCGTTCAACTGATTCCAATAGTTAAAATCATTTTCATTCGAAAGTTTGAGTTCCATTCAAAAGATTATGTGTTCATTCGAAGCATATGATCTTTTATTCGATTGAATCCTTCAGTGGCTCAAAGTTACTCTCACTCTATAATTTAATCCGAATGAATATGATATTCATTCAACCGAATTTTTAAGACGTAACCTTAACCTTTCTTTAATGAAATTCCTCTGAACGATTTTAGATATTCATTCGATTTTTTTTTTAAATATTGTCTCTCTTATCTCGTTAAATGCTCTTCAGCGATCATATTCTTTCAAGTATAAAAAAGACCCTTAGAGAATTTATTATCAACTTTTTTTATCTCTAAAAATCTCAATAATCTGTCTAAAAGCTCTCTCAACATATTCATACATCATTACACAATTCTTTGAGTGAGTTCTTTGTTTGAGATCTTGTCAAGCAAGTTTCTTGGTTAAGTTCTTTAAGATTCAGATCTTCCCATCTAAGAAAGCTTAACTCATCTGTTTTCATTGTAATATCTACTCTTCGAGGAGTGTGAATTGTATTTCAATTGAAAATCTTCATTTTACTTGTAATTGTTGGAAACCTTGAAGAGGTTTCGGAACTGTACTGAGGTTTGAGCTAGCATCCGAAGCTAGCTGTTTAGTGGAAAGCTCGAGTAAGTCTCCCTTGTGTGGAGTGCTCGGGGACTGGACGTAAGCAGATGAGGTCGAACCAATATAAATCTTTGTGTCGATCTATACATCTTTAGCAAAATATTATTTGTCACTACATGGGAAATGACTAGGAGTTGTACGCTTTTTTAACAATCTCGATTGCAGTAAAAAATTGTTCTTTTTTAAAAAAGAAAGAAAGAAAGAAAGACAAAATGAATGAAGCTCTCTATAAACAAAGCAAAGACAGCCAACAATTTTAGTTAAAGCTAGTTATGTATAGCCCTTTTAAAGTCCTTGATAGGTTTTTGTTTAATTTGTAACGGTAGTTCTAGTTCAATCCTTAAACAAGTCTTCGTGATTTTCATGAAAAGTAATCCAGCCACTATGGATTCTACAAGTTAATTTACAACCTAGTATTAAGACATGTTTGTTCCAATCTTTGGACTGATGTTAAAAGACTTGGAGTGAGTTTGGTGGCCAACTCAAACAAACGTTTTGAGTAGAAAGTTGACATGTATGTCTGAGGGCTATGCGGTGGAAGAAAGTCGATAAGCTTCCACCTAAAAGTCATGTTAGCTAAAATTTTAAATTTATGCTTAAAGTTGTAAACACCTATTCACCCTCCCCCCCTCTAGGTGTATTAAGGGACCTACAGTAACGCCCGCCTACGACTAGAATAGCAGTTAGAATCTTTAGTATTAGTATTAATGATGACAAATAGATGTTACATTTCTTTTTTTAATTTTTTGGACACGGGTGGGTACATTTTGCAACATTGAATCATCCGTCATTAGCCCATAAACACATGGGACAACGTTCAAACCAACTCCACTTCATAAATTCAACCGGTGAAAGTCAACTTAGTCAAGCAGTCAGCCAAGTTAGAAGGGTCATAAAGGCCAACAAGCAAGTAAAAAGGAAGTAAAATAACAAAGGACGAGATGTCACACCCTCTACCTTAAAGGTGGTAGCTTAGCTGACCTCGTTGGGTACCCCGTAGGTGGCTCCCTAAATGGTATCTCTCAAATCCCCTATGGTGGCACACCAGAGGACTCTACGAGCCCTAGACTTGGTCTTTTCACCCTTAGTGATTGCTCATGTCGAACTTTTCAACGTTCTAGGCACCTAACTACCCCAACTCATCCAACA
The DNA here is from genome assembly GCA_033065855.1 of Escallonia rubra. Classification (NCBI taxonomy): domain Eukaryota; kingdom Viridiplantae; phylum Streptophyta; class Magnoliopsida; order Escalloniales; family Escalloniaceae; genus Escallonia; species Escallonia rubra. The sequence goes on from JAVXUO010000566.1 coordinate 109,636, forward strand.
TGCAATGCGTTTGATATGTCTTAGCCACCTAAAATAACAAGGATGTCTGTCTGAGTGCCTCGACACAAACTCTTTGCCAGGGAGGTAGTCATGCAAGCATCTCAGAACGCTACTCCATTAATTAGGTGACACTAATTAAAGTTTTTGGATGTTAAGATGAAATATTTCTCGAAATACATGATTATGAGATATGAGGAATTGTATGGTTTATATAATTGTTCACTAATGTTGTTGACAACAAGGAACTTCTTAGACCTACATCCGAGTTTGATGATCATGATAATATATGTATGTACTATATATATATATATATATATATATATATATATATATATATATATATATATGTGCGCGTGTGTGTGTGTGTGTGGAGAAAAACGAATATGTTGCTAGCCTTAGGTGACTTGCTTAAGGCTAACGACTAAAACTACGTCGTTTTCGTCAACTATTTATAACTCTTTTTGTTCTGCTTTTCTCGCTCCCCGTCATTTTTTTTCTTTTCTTTAATCAGAACAGCCAAGACAATCCCATCGCCGGCCACTGTCGTCGCCCAGCCTCCACACCGGTTGGGTGGTGGGGGAAGACTCACGGGCACCTGAGCATATCTTTTTGGGTTCTTTTTTAAGGAATCATTCCGTTAATTATCAAAAAATGATTATAATAATTTATTATGATCACATATGCCTTTACTGAAAATTGGAGACAAAGATGGGGAGTGGTAGCTGAAGATGGAGGCCTCACATTTGCATTTCAAGGTTGGTGGTTGTTAATGGTGGTCGTCAATCTCGATTGGTGGAAGTGATTGGTCTATGGTGGTGATTTTGGTGGTATTGCTGGTGGTTGATAATGGTGGCTGACTGGCTGTGGTGAGTGTGAAGGCGGTTAGTGCGGCGTGGTGGTAGGGTGATCAGTGTGGCGATGTGGTGGGGTGATTGGTGCGACAATGTGGTGGGTGATCAATGTGGCGGTGCGGTGGGGGGATCAGTGGTGCGGTGTGGTGGTTGGCTCGACAGCATAGCGTGATAGTTGGTTGCTGGTTGTGAAGTTGTTCCTGCCGATCTATTGTGCAGCGGGGGGAAATTGTCAGCAGTGGTAGGTCTATGTACTTGCAATTGTCTGGAATGGCGGGGGTGGTGGATCGCCGGCGACAGTGGCCGGCCGGCAACTGTGGTAGGCGATGGGTGATTGTGTGGTTTGGTCAAGTTTTTCTCCAAAATATCAAGAACAATTACAGACCCGTTACACATTGTGAGGCTTTAGCACGGCTAGAAGGTCATGGATTATCTAAAAGTACTTCGGTTGAGATCTTACCATAACTTAAGGGTCGATGCTCATCTGAGCATCTTCAAAGTCAAGTCAGTTCTTACCACGACTATAGAGTCGTGGATCATCTCAAAGATTGAAGAAGTCAAAATTTACGTCTCAATACCAGTTAATCCTCAAAGCCCTCAATCAACACCGGTTCTACGATCTTTCAACCGCAAAGAATGAAGAAGTCAAAATTAGTGTTTCAAGATAAAGTTGTTTCAGTACTTGGACCCTGACCGAATCAGAAATTTTTTCCTTCATGTTGTGTAAAAATCACAAAGTGATGTTACCCTTAATTTCAAGTTAATATATTGAATTTTGTGCAATTATTTCTTGTCTTACAATTTAGACATGAAATTTGCGTGTATAGCTGCTGATACATAGACGAATTGTAGAAAGTGCAGTGTGCCTAATAGTGACAACTTCTCATTTTGATGATTACTCATCATAGTTGTAAGAGCAACGCCGTTGCGTGGGGATGGGGATGGAGATGGGTAAGGCTTTTTTAACCATGGACCGAAAGCCACTTCGCTACAACGTAGAATGTGGATACTTTTGGCATAGTTTGTGTATAGATGCAAGGTTGGTGAATCGGCGTTTGACAAGATGCTTACTGTCCGACATTTTCGCTCAACATTCATGTTTGCAAGCTACTATTCACGTGTGTGTATGCATGTGTGCATGTTTTTATTGGTTTAGTCGAAGAGGACATTTACTCAATTCATTTTAGCCAAGCACAAGCCGTCTAGCTTATTGGACTTTTTTTCCACAAAATATATTGCTAGGGTCGGTGATGTAAGTGCAGTGGTGCACAAGAGTACTCTGTGCAACATAATCGATGAATGAACTCCTAGGTGAACAAGAATATTCTGCAGGACAATATCCTTTCTCGAAAACGATGTACATAATATGTTTCCAAAGGGTTGAACCACGGTCTCACGATTCCTATAAGGCTCAATATGCATGAAGTTTAAGACTAATATAACCAACTTCACGAGGTTTAAGAAATTATCTCCCACTCTCTGAAATTTAATCTTTAAGCAATTTGTATAAATAATTCTCCTAGTTTGAGCGAGTTGCAAGAAGACACTTCTGGTTCTAGTATTTGCAAACGGCCCCATATGGATAGAAGTTTTGGTTGCAGATTACCCCATCAGTTGCAAATTAACCCGAAGAGTGATGATGCCACGTTATTCAACACTAACATGCCCAAATTAATATTAATTCGAAAAACCAAAATTTTGAAACCTCTCAGTTTGAATACGAATCCACGGTGACACCTCCTTCAACTACAACTACAATTAATAAGAAGGGGCCTTACCTTGGACGTTAACTTTTTTTTCTCTTTCCATAAAGAAATGCGGTGTAGAGCTTAATCGATGTTGTACCAACTTATCTACATGTCTGCATGACAAGAAGGAATGCAAAACACAAACTGCATGCAACTAAGTTGGGAGCCCTAAAATTTGGATTATAACCTTGGGAAGTGCTGCCTGCTTCTACTATCCATTTATCACTAAAAGGCATGGTTTATGATGCACAGAATAAGAAAAGGGAGGCTCAGCTCCAGCCAGAGAAATTCTAGCTGTATAAGAGTAAGAAGAAGCACAAACGTATACTTCTGATGCTCTGCAGATCTACTAACCATCCAACCGGCAATAAACTGCCTTTAATCATTTTTGCAATATAGATACTGGAAAAATGGCTTTGCTTCAGCGAACCAAGTTTGTCAACCAACTCCTTATAACCAAGTGCAAATTACAATACTATGGCCAAAATGTAACAAGTGAAGGGAAAAGCGCTTTCGCCACTCTGAAATGAATAAACAAATTTAATATAATATGGGCTTGGCCGTGAATACGACGTTCATCCTATGCGATGCCTACCTTCTTCTGGAGATACCTAAATATCTGAGGTGCAAAATGTGTTGGCTTATCCACAGACTTTAAACACAATCGTGCTACAGCTAAGAGACCTCTAAGTTCTTGAGAGTCGTAGTTATTTCCAAGATCTGGGTCAATCATATTATGTACGGATCTTCGAAAGCAAGACTTTTGGACCCATTTAATTAAATCAGCACCTCCTTCCGCAGAGGACTGACCAGTTATTAGCTCGAGGATCAGCAATCCAAGCTGAAAGATTATATTTCCACATGCTTGACCCATACACTCTGAAAGAGGAGAGGGATAGGTAATGACAATTCAAGTGAAGAAAATATGTATTCTACATACTTAAAAGGAAGTAAAAAAGGATTTACCCTTGGAACATGAAATGTGTGGCGAAGTAACAAAATTTCCACCAGAACTAAGAAGGCCAACATCAGAGAGCTGCAAAAGCAGGAAAGGGTCACGATAATTGTATCTCTAGAATGTTGTTGAGTACAAGGTTTGTGTTTGTGAAAAGTCAATTACTATTACCTTTGCGGTAAAGTTCTCATCCAACATGATAGTACTTGAATTGATGGACACATGATAAACTGGTGGCTCGCAGAAGAAATGCAAGTACTCCTGCATTATGATTATTTCGAAATAAGCAGCTGAGTATGACACTTAAAAAATGCAGGGGCATTCGTTGACGTACAAATTTCAAGTTTCCCATGCTATACAGAGTCGGGGTAAACAAACATTCATCCGAGGTAACAGCATAGAGCCCCTGCTCATCTGTTGGCCAGTTCAAGTTGCTCAAGGGGGCAGAGTTGGAACCAACAGACTTGCAGCTTACATACATCCACTTCCAAATAAACTACTTTCACTAGAAATCATTGCCAATCACATCCTACGAACTTGAGTCTCAAACATAACAAGTCTATAAAGGGCAAAAACTTAACTAGTATGGTAATTATAGATCCTCTTGAAGATTCACTGCACAGGTATTGCAGCGTGCTGAGACTGACATGAAACCATGTTAAGCGTGTTACATCCGGATGGACCCAGATGGACTTCTAAAAGTGCCTAGAATAATCCAGATCAAGATGACCTGCCAAGACACATTTGAAGGAGAAGTAATCTGCGGGCTCCTTTTAACTTAAAGGGGACAAAGACTTGGGAAAAGAATAAACTATTGACCAAAGGTATATAGCAATGCTGGTGGCTGTAAAAAGGGCTAAAGGTTCCATTTCTTAGGTGCCCAAGGAAGAAGGCAGTTAAGATAAAAGAACCTCGTCCAATCAATTCAATAGCGACTAGCGGATGCAAGAATCAGATAGAGCTCCTGATTTGCAGTACTTAAGAAGGCATATCAACATCTTAGCTGGAACTTCCTTCCATATCTGCTTTGTTTAGCCTTCCATAGAATTGGTTATCGTTTGCCATTCGTTCTTTGACGTCCAGAGGTCTTTCTTCTACACTAATACAATTGCGCATAATGACCTTAGTAAAGTAATGGAAGGACTTAAAATTTCCGGTCCAACTTTTGAATCCTTTTTTAGCTGATCTTCCAAGTCTACAAACAGTGCCTAGGTTAACTTACTTTCTTCTAATCTGCTTTTTTGGATTTCACATCTCAGCAGGGGTACTTTTGGGTTTTCAAGTTTTTTTGACAGCTAAATAGAAGGAAAGATCACGAAGGGGGCAAATTGAGACACGGGCCCAATGTGAAGGAGGGTGTGTGTCATTTCCCACATCTAAGGGGTAGTGAGTGTAATATGCCCAAAACTGAAGGGGTGCGAATGAAAATTTACCCTTTCTTAAGTTGACTACTTCAGATTTATTCATTACAGAAAGCCAGCAGTCTTGTGTTACAGACATTCTCGTTGGTAACCTTTCCAGATTTTCCCTGTGAAAGTATAAGGTAACTACCTGGCTTGGTCCCATAAAATGCTTTTTGGGAAAAAAAATGTACTCAAAAGAAAGCAGGCAATTTCCAAACTTACTAAGGCAGCTGCCACATCAATGGCGATTTGCAGCCTTGTTCTCCAATTCAGTGGAGTCTTCAGAGGATCTGCAACGAGCCACGGTTTAGCATAAAATCAAATATTATGAGCATAAATTGTTTCTTTGTGAAAGTTACCATTTAGATGCTCCTTCAGGCTTCCATTTTCTATGTTTTCAAACACTAGAAACCTGAGAAGAACATAGGACAAGTATAAAAAAGCTAGAATTTTCTTTTTATTTTTTATGGAAGACTTCAAACAGAACCTTTGGAAACCAAGAGACTTTGGACATGATGAACATATATTACCCAAGTAAGTGCCAATAATAGAAAAAGAAAACTTGATTTCACAATAATCCCGATAGCTAGTAAGTTACAAAGTGGTACCCCGTTAATGCTTTTTCTTCTGGTTTTGACGTAATATGAATTATTGGAATCTAAAAGAGCGCTTTCACTGTTTCACATTACAGTACCAACTACGTAACATAAATAACGATCTTCATTGTTCAAGGAATTATATTTTTAAATCTAAATCCTATATAGTGTTATACTGCTATTATTTTGAGGTATTATCAGAGAAGTTCAAAACTTCGGTAGCGTTTATAGAATATCTGTGGAAATACTTTGAAGATACACATCATACTTGATCAGACTGACTAATACGCTGGAGATTTGGTTGCAGTACTACTCTTTCTCGTAGTAAAATCACAATGAACAGTATTGAACACAATTAAGGTACAGAATGTATCAACATGAATACCTAAGCCAACTGACAAACATGTCCACTGGTAATAACTCAAGATGGTGTATTATGTGCTATAGACATGGGCCTTTGCCAGTAACAATGTTAGAGAGAGATGGATAAAAACAGTAGTATATGAAGTATAGAACTAGCATTATCAAAAGAACATTGCAAGAAAAGTTAAGCAAGAATAAGGCATCAAACCTCTTGCGTCCTATGGAAAAACCACTGAGTGCAACAATGTGGCGGTGATGCAAGCGCCCTAAGAGTTGCAGTTCTCTGTAGAAGGCATCGACTTGGTCATTGGAAACATCTACTTCTTTCACCAGAACCCAATTACCATTTTGAAGTTTGGCTTTATAAGCAGTCCCATGGGAGGAGTTATCAACGATTCTACGAAAACCATCCGTAGCCCTCTTTATGTCCTTGTATGAGAAGCGCCTTAGAAAAGACAATCGAACTGAATTGAAGACAAAGGTTTATGTAGCTTCATTAGATAGATATTCAAGAAAAGAAACTTGGGTGAACAACACCACGGAGATGAATTATAATGTGCATTTAAATAATGCAAGTGCAAAATGTCAAGCTAACTAGATAGAGCTGAGGTCGAAAAGTAGCAAAGAAAAGCAATGTTAGCAATTTAGATACACCTCTCAGAGTACCTCAAGAAGGCGGCATGTATCGGTACAACATTGGCTCCCTTGTCTGATTCGAAACAGAAACGGAAAAAAGGAAGAAGATGAAGGGAAAAAATGCTGTATTACCAGACTTCTGGGAGAGTACAACAGCAGTTCAAGAAGGACATAAATAATTACACTTCTCTTGCTTACCTCAAGAAGGCGACAGCAAAGCACAAAAGTGAAAAGAAAAGGGAAGAAGATGAAAAAGAAAAATGCAATACCACCTGACTTCGAGAGAGAGAGGAATCACTCCTGTGGTTTAAACCTTGGGCAAATGATTTCAATGGGTATGCTTTAATTCTTGTGAAAATGCAAAGAAATTTTACTGTTCCTTCTATGGTGAACCATGAAAAACAACTCAACTAGGCATGAAGGGGCCAATCAGTAAACAACTGTAATAACCAAGAGAGTGGAGGGGGGGAGCATAGAAAAGTCTAAAAAGATTCTTTATTCAAAAAATTCATTGGAAGGGTAAAATTCATAAGAAGGGCATTCGCTAATGCAGATTAATTTTACAATGAAATTAAACCCTATAAGAACTCAATGAACAATGATGCAACTGGGAGGAGCCAGAGTTCCAAGCATTAATACAAATTGGCCAACTAGTTAGAGGTAGCCCCTTCCTGTCACGATACATAGCCGAGCGTCTTCTTGATGAACCAGCGCTAAGGAGCAGAAGGTAGAACCTTAGTTGCAGGAATCTTCAGATGTAGTCACGCTCCCACCCTAGACCCTCGCTCCCGATTCTCAAAGCCGCTCCCGCTCCCACCTTAAAACACACTACATTACTCCCGCTCCGGACAAGGGTAGAACCCACCCGAGAAGGGTGCAATGTGACCACAAGCAAAAAGACTGGCACTTAGTTCAGATTAAACATACCTCATATTCAATGAGCTTCAGTTTAAGTATTTTAGTCCAACTATTTGAAGCCTATTTGCTTTTACTAACTTCACTTTTCTGATAAATGAATTGTGTGAATTTCTTCATGTGGATCTCAGGGCATTCAACAAGTCAATTGGGTGCATTCGTGCTAGGTGCAAGCAAGGAAACTTCTAATTCTCTTATGTTTATACCCTATTATTAGTACTTGTATGCACTAATGTGATGTAGGACAGGCTGCAGAAATTTTCTACATCAATTGAACAGGCAAAAGTCGGCGCCATCAGGCAGGGCTATAACTCTTTTACCATTCAGGAAGCTTGTTCTGAGTTCAATTAACTGAATTCATCCGTCCCCATTATCAATTTGCATTCCACTTCTAGCAAGATTACATGCTTCTGGAGACTTAACAACAAATTAGGTGTAATTTAACATTTTCCTTTTTGAGTTTTACTTGTTCTAGTGGATTCCAGGTCTGTATCCTAGTGAATTTTAGAATTTGCTTGAAACCTTCAACCAGCACCAACCTTCGCACTTTTCTGTGTAATAATGGGTATAAACATATTATCACCCTAGGCCCCGATTTTAAACATTTCCAGATATAATATTTTAATCAGTCATCAACAACTTCATGTAGCCACTCAAATCTTCTGAAAGTTTTTATTCATATTACAAAATGATACCAATGCCAGAAGAGTCTCAACTTAATACCACTAAGAAAATCACTGAGATAGGCCAAAACTGGCCAATCCCTTCTTTGCATTTGCACAGAAAAACCAAACGCTTGTTACATGCATCCAAAACTGGGCAGTCTAGAACCCCATATACAAAATGAATGAGTTTGTTAAACTTTGATAGACAACCAAATTGGCCCTGTGCTCTTATTTCACTACCAATTTCTACAGATAACATTTGTACATTCTTGCCTAAAATTAAACTTTCCTTACAAGGAAAAACATTCTATAGAGTTCCCATGTTAAGTAATATTTGAAAGAAGTATTAAGTTTATGAAAAAAATTTGGCAACAAGTCAGCAACTCTGGCAGTAGCAAGTGGCTACAAACCTGGCTGTAGCAAGTGGCACAAACCCCCATTTAGCAATAATTATGGTTAGTTAATTAGTGACGCTAAAAGAGTGCCGTTAAGATTTGTGGCTAAAGAATTTTGCAAAAATGCTTTTAATTTTTGCTATACGGGAGTGATAGCTCCAGCCAAAAGTTGTCCAACAATTATTAGTGAATCTGGAACAGAGCAGAATTGTACAGAGCTTGCATCTACAGCAGTCATCGTAGCATAATTAAAGTCAGATTTCGGTAACCCAGACGAAGATTGCTAAAATTGACGAGAAAGGGTGGTAACCCGCAAACAATTGCATTGCACATTTGCAATAACGCACAGCTTAGATCAAATTCAAGAGCAAGATGAGAGACACGGATATGGGAAAAGAAGGCGGGTACCAGGAGGAGATCGGAGGTGAAGCCAAGCAAGGAGAACAAGCCTAATCTTGAGGATCTGGCCCTTCATCGTTTTGGGATTTGGATGGACAGAGCAACTGACAGTGTGTTTTGCCCATTAGCATGATTTGCGTTCTTCCCTTTATAGTGGGAATTTTTGGAACTTTCCTTTTTCATTTGTGCGCTTTTGTCGGGTAAAAAATTGCAGAGCTAATGCTGCTGTGAGTATAAACAAGTAAATGAATCATCAGGGTGACATGGTGGTTGGCAGTTGCCATCCTCAAGCCCCGGTGGATCTCTCGCGCACTTTAATGTGGCTAAAAATGTGCATAGCGACAAATGTTATTTGTGGAAAGCATGCGGCTCTTTCGTTGCCAAACGCAACAACGACAAAATATTACTCTCTTTAACAGCAAAATGACATGCGAGAAATCACGATACAATGCGAAAGGCGTTTTCTTTTGATCATCCCATTTAAAATCAAAAGCAAGTAGTTCTGGTGCCTAAAATAGTCGTAGATTACATATATCTTTTTGAACACTTGAATTATTGTGTGACTTTCAAAATTTGGCAGCAAACCTGTTTGACCCGGTTGGCGTCAAATTGCTACATTATTTCTTCAATCAAAAGGACAAACTCTTTTTTATTATTATTATGTACTATAAAACAATACAGTACCACACGAGATTCTCTCCCCTTTTTTTATGGCAATTTATTCATCAACGACTCCATGTCTATTTTTTTCTGGTTTCTGAACTTAGTAAAAGAAGCTGCCCAGTATCAGGTTCCTGTCCTCTCTGTTTAAGGCATTCTAAAACTCATAATCATCTCTTCCTAAAGTGTCAGGATAAAGAATATTTGGCTTCTTACTCTTGGCAGGTAGGTGTCTCCTAGCTGCCCAGTCGAGACCTGCTGCAAATAGTATGGATACTAATTATACTCTGGTCTATCGGGCGTGGAAGGAATGCTGTTTTATTCAAGGGTGACAATTTTGGGAAGCACTTTAAGTCTTTCTTGGCCATGTGCACTTACGACACTGATTGCTTTAGTTCTTGAATCACACCATGTCTGCAATCTCCTTATTTAATGACATTGTCGTCGTATAGCTCGCTATACCGTTTAGGTTTTATGAGTTGGAGTTCGTCGCTTACTGATCTTGATGACAGCTTCATCTTCATTACCTTCGAACTTTATCGTTGAAGCTAGAGCGGCCGAAAAATCAGTATGCCAATTAGAGTCACTAGATATTTTCAAAGTCGCTTCTGAAAACTTTAAGGGCCAGTTTGACAAATTTTTTTTGCTCTTTTTTTTTTTTTTCAGTTTTTAAAAGCTGGAAAAACGTGGTAACCATTTTTTTTTTCAATTTTAAAAACCAGTTTTTAAACTGAAGAGTAAAAAAACTCCAGAAACTAGTTTTTTTTTTTTATTTTTGATTATTCTTTGTAAGACCACCACCACCACCCTCCCACCGCCGGCAGCCACCTCAGGCGACCACCGCCGGAGACTGCCGGCAGCCACCTCCGGCTGCCGGCGAACACCTCCCTCCGCCGGCGACCACTGCCGGAGACTACCGGCAGCCACCTCCGGCCGCCGGTGACCACCGCCGGAGACTGTCGGCTGCCGGCGACCACCGCCTCCGGCCGCCGGAGACTGCCGGCAGCCACCTCCGGCCGCCGGCCACCACCACCACCACCACCACTGGCCACCACCGCTACACCCCACCACCGCCACCGCAAACCACCAAAAAAAAAAAGTCAAAATAAAAAGGGTTACCAAACACCAAAAAAAAAAAAACTAAAAAAAAAAGGGTTATCAAACACCCACTTGTTTTTATAAAAAAAAAAAATTTAAATTGCTCTTTAAAAAACTGCTCTTTAAAAACTGAAAACAAAAAAAAAAAAAATTGTCAAACGAACCCTTGAATAAGGGATATCATTAGAAACAGGGAGTGGGTTGAGCATTTTTACCCTCCTCTGATCCCCTTTCATTAAACAAACAACAGTGAGTGTCCATTTCCCCTTTTGCAAGTTTAGATTTACCACCTTAGCGATAGAAGAAGTCTGTTTTTGGATTTCTCCCGACAGACCTTTTATCATTTCTCTTTCAGAGGCGTTTCTTTCCTTTGAGGCTCGCTTCACTTCTTCTACTATCTTGGAGCCAAACTGACTCTGCTCACTAACCAATTTATTCAAAGACATAGTTTGATTTTTCAAAACAATCATAAATCGAGACACCATGTCTTTAAACTCTTGAGTTGATGAACTAACATGGTCCATCATCTGTGCCAAAGTTTGGCCATTGTGGCCGATAGTCTGCATCCCCATGTTAGGACTTCCATTGTCACTGGAGCTTCCCCCATTGGAATTTCCTGAATCTTGAACGCTGGCGTTCACATTTTCGTTCTTGTTCATGCCATTAATGGCTTGATTATTCATTGTTTCTTTCAAATTGTCACCATCGTTGTTGGTGTTTGGATTTTCAGTACCATTAGTGGTACTATTTCGCCTCACAACATTACTATGTGTGCTTGACATGATTTTCTTTTTTAGCTACCTGTGTCCCATCGGGCGTGCCAATATTTGCGTTGCTGGGCAAACTTAATATCGATCGCGCGCCTGCGACGCAACCGATGAATAATGTGAGATCTTTTTTGCCTCTCAGGCCTGAGGACTTCACTAAAAAGGAAAACTAACTAAGGCTAATATGCTAAATTGATCGACAGACGATGCGCCCACTGGAATTACTAAGATAATTCTTACAACACAACGAACACAGTTTCTACAACGTACTCGGTTCTCTATCGAAACTACACAGATCATCTAGCAGACTACTTAAAGAAATTTAAACATGTTATCTTCCTAGTCTAGTTTTGTTGAGAGATTGACTATCCCCCTTTCTATTGCCTTGCATCTGCTTTTATATTTACATCATTTGCAACCGTCTCCTTCTGGTAACTGTCATTCCTTATCTCAAACCCCACGATCGATCACTCCTTCCGAAATCTTCTCAATCGGGATGATTGTGGCCTGCTTCAGAAACTTCTTCCTAACCGTTTTTCTTTGATGCATTTATCTTATCTCCACGTTTATTTTAACGCCATCGATCATGTTGTACTTTGGCGGTTTCCTCCTTCTTGTGCGGATCATTCAAATATTTTGTTTCCCACGTTCCTTTTCAATTATTTATCTCCTCCTTGCAATTCGGTAACCGATGGTAACCATAGCAGTCGTGCCTTCTCCACTCTCTTCATTAATGCACTCCTTTGTGGTTATCATCATGCCACGTGTCTACACACTAGTTGTGAAAAATATTGGTGCCAATAGAGCCCGAACTTCACTACATTGTTCTCTAGCATCTAATGAAGGAGGCGTCACATTCACTACTGGCTGATGCCATTGCATTACTGCTACTACATTTAAAATAAAAGGTTAACACCTTAAAAAAATTTGACAACTCCTAATCAAGAAGAAGAAGGAGAAGTTATTTAGAACTTTGAGATATAAAACCAATAATTACTGTCAACAACTCTTTAGTCATTGACATAAGAAGAAGGCGAACAATATAGAGAGCGAATAATTATTTACTTCAACATAGTTACATGCACTTAAAACTTAAAGTTGTCAATAATTTTTAATTAAGTACGTTTGATAACGCTTAAAGTATTATCACTTAAAAATTAATACCTACCAAAAATAGTCTAAAATTTTAAGTCATGGTGAACTTATCTAATACTTATCACTTAATTCTAAGTGAGATGATTAAAAATTATTTAGCATAATTTTAATTTTACATAAAAATGATTACCACCATAATGCCGCCTCAATTAATTGCTGGCAACATCGCCTCCACCACACTATCACAACCATCACCACCACCTCCACCAGAACTATTATTCCTTTTTGCTACCACCACCAAAATTACCATGACCTAGCCACCACCACCACCACAAGGACATCGCCACCTCCACTACACTATCGTCCCATCACTACGTCCGTAACCATCTAAATATCCACCACACTACAATCACTGTCATGACCGTGATGTCGCTGTCTATCGCTATCATCACAATTACCACACCATGTCTTCACGCACCACTACCACCGCCATTGATACCTTTGCGTTGTTGCTGCCACTACCATTATTACTCCATCGCCACTGCCACCACCACCACCAACACCATTTTGGCAAAAAAATAAAAATAAAAAAGTTATAAACTGCATAAATAAATGCATAATCTTGGTAAAATTAGGGATGGCAAAAAGATCTGCCACCGGCAGACCTCCGACCCGCTTCGATCCGATAGGAGCGGGTTATTTTGACTTTGACCGGGTCACGGGGCGGGTATGATATTTTTTTTCAAAATTCGCAACATGTTAGGATCGGGTATGGTATTCTGTCCAACCTGCCCCGAGACCCGTGCCCGCCTCGGTATACTTACCCTATGTATCATGCAATCTTAGCGGTCCATCCTATAGTATATATATTTTTGTAAAGAAACCCTAGATTGTATCTTCTCAGTCCTCTGTCTCTGCCTTAGTGCCTCTGTCGACTTTCCCGTTACCACGCCGGCCGCCGCTACCTCGTCTCTCCCTCTCTGCGACTCTGCCGACGGATCCACCGCTGCATCTTTCTTCTTCTCTCCTTCTTATACCGAATCCAAGGTAGCTATATTCTTCTTATCATTTCTGTAACGTGATTCTTGCCTATATTCTTCTTATAATTTCTGTTGAGCATCTATCCAAATTGGGTTATTTTTCTGTTGAATCAAAGGAATTGGATTCTCTATTTTTCTCTTATCATTTTTGTCGAACATCCGTCCAGATTAATCACGTTCTTCTTATCATTTATGTGATTAATCTTGTTTATAATTGATTTTTGAATGACGTGGGTATGTAATTTCATAGTTGTACTTCTCTATTTCTTTCTGTGCATGAAGGGAATTGAATTTCATAGTTGTACTTCTGTTTTTCCTAAAATGTTGAAAGGTTGCTGTTGTTAGACCTCTCATATTTAAATGCTTAAAAAAAAAGAGGAAAAGAAAAGAAAATTAAATTAGATAATATGGGGACGTGATGGGTATTTTAGAATTATAATTATGTTAGGAATATAAGTATTTATATTTCTTTAGGTATCTGATGATTACAATATATTTTTAGGGGTAGAAGAAACTTCAGAGCCTCCAGAGAATTCCTAGAAAGAAATTTTGGAGATTTTGATCATCACTTTGAGGTAAGTTTAATTTTAATTTTGAGATTGAGATTTGTGATAAAAATCGCATAAATTGTTGTGGCTGATAGAATTCTAATTGAAAGTTTGTGTATCTTTACATTAGGGTTTGGATACAATTTATTTGAAGGGATTAAGATTTTGAGTTTAGTCGTGATCAGAGGTAAGGGTTTATTCTTTTTGAAATCTGAATTAGCGTTGGACCAATCATCTACTAATGGTTTAATTGTTCAATTTAATTGCCGTTCAAATAATTACTGTCGATCAATTTGATTTTCTTTTACTACTGTCCGAATGCAGTTTTGATCGGAAGTAGATCGTCCTTTGCCGTCTCGATTTCAGCTCTAGCACCGTCCATATTTGATTGTTATATCAGTCTTGATTTTCGTGCCGTTAAATCCTTGTAGTTGTCCTTTGCATTTTGTCTTCGTGTTTAATGGCTATTAACCTCGCCGAGCGTGCCCGTCCAGTGGCTACTCCTGCGTCAGTTGGCCTTTTATCATTCTGTAATTCCAATGCATTTAGATTCATGAATTTTCCAACATCCCCGCATGCCATACAGTTTCTTGCATGCCATACAGTTTCTTGCATGCCATGGACAAGCATGAGTTTTTCTTCTTATTTGTAGCATGCATGTCATTGTAGCATGCATGTCATCATTACCTACTATCCAATATTCTTTGGTCACTTGACCGTACAGGCCTTGTTTTGACTAGGCTTGTGTCTTCTTGTTTTAATTGTAGCTTGATCTTGAATCATTTACTCTAGTTTTTGTGGATATTTTTGTGTTCGATCATTTTATGGTCATCTTGCGTTCATATTTCAGCAATATACATTTTGTTGAGTCCGTCGTTTCGTCCTCTTGGATTCAAGTCCAATATTGAGATAGTTATGAAATTGTTTGGAATATAGTTCGTAAAGTGATTGTAAATATATGTTTGTTTTTGTTCCGTATCACATCGTCTAAATAACTCATCGGTATCGTGGTAAATTATTGAATCTGTGTGTGATTAATTCTATGAGCCATGTCACAGTTTATGTGACCTTTCTATTTTCTGACTTACTCACGTGGATTGGAACGTGGGCTAGCTCAGTGGGATGAGCTAGAGATTGCAATCTTATTTTCTGAACCTGGTTCCACGTGTCAGTGATGGCATGTGTGACCTTATTCTGAATGGCTCCCTAGTGTCAGTTTCTATATAAGAATACATTTTGAAAATTTGTCTTTCTACGATACATATTTTGTATTTTGACAATTCTGGTTCGTAAATGTTCTGTTAAAATTCTGTACGTCCGATCTTGTTTTCTCAGATACTTTTGTATCTCATTTTGATTGGTCCGTTGAGCGACCTTACTGGACATTTGGCTCACCCCCCTTATTATTTTACTTTCAGGTGATCAGTAGATGGGGATTGGATTACGGGGCTAGCAATTTGACTGAGAGCTAGCGGTTTAATCTCAGAGCTACTTTGATTAATTGTTTTTAGAAATTATAATAAGAGGAAATATTTGGATTTCGATGTTTCATTTAGAACTCCTTGTAGGAGTAAATTCGGGATTAAATTACTGTTTAGGCCTATTTGACATTTAATTGTGTAAATTGGAGATTTTTTGATTAGATGCTCTGAATAACCTGTTTTGGAGACTTTTGGAAATTTGAGGTTTTCTGACTTTGTTTATTTGATATTAACGCTCTGAAAATTCGGGGCGTTACAGCTGTAGTGGATGATGGCCATGAAACACAAGACTCTTGGTTTGAAAGACTTAACCTGAAAATTGATCATGGGATTGAAAGTCTATGTTATTCAAATCTTACGGCAAATTAGAGATATCCTCAACTAATTGTAGTCAAAGCTTGATGATGAACCATGGACCAATGATGGATTTAACCTCATTGAATTAAAGAAGCCATGAAAATGACAAGGGAAATGCCTCACGAAACAACACTTCGGATTGATGTAGTGAATGATGGGACCATAGATTTAGTATGTGAAAGGTTGCTGATGGGCATGAACTATTTTTTTAGATTTTGTTTCTGAATTGGTTTTGAATGATGGGCATGAACCGGTATGAGTTGTGTTTCTCTGTTTCTTTATGTGAATTAAGGTAATTGATTTTTTCGTGTAATTGCTTATTGCTCGCACTGTTCTGAGTCTTTTTGGGAATTGAGTTTTTATTGCTTAGTTACTAGTATGTGATACCTTTCTTAGGTACTAATGCTACTTAAACCGGAAAGCATCCATGTATAATTGCAAGGGACATAGTCTTGTGTAATTTCCGTATTTTTGACTTAATTCAAGCTTTGCGTAATTTCAGTTATTTCATTGATCAAGTTTTCTTTGTGTTCAAATGTATATGCAGATAAAATCATGTCTTCTAATGAAATTACGTCTTTTCCCTTCGCATCATCTCCGATGTAAACCCCTAGAGCTACATTGGAGGATTAGAATTCTCATCCATCAACACCAAATGCAAGCGTGGGAGTCTCTGGACTAGCTTGCTTTGGAAATTTGAAAGGTAAATGTGGTGTAATCTATTTGAACGATAATTTGAATTGTGGTGTAATTTTTTTGAACTGTATTGTAATCTATTAATCTCTCCTTTAAGATTTTTGGACATTAATTTGATATCTATCTAGTTTATTTTTTTGTGATATAGTTTTGTGTAACTTTTGTAATACATGTTCAAGGAGTGAAAAAGAATTATGCCAAACCAAGCGTAACAGGGCGGGGCGGGGCAGGTTGGTGCGGGTTTTTAATGCTTCAGGGAAGGCCAGGGCGGGGGCGGGTTTTCCAACTATCCTTAGGATCAGATATGGTATTGTTCATAAATGACCCGGTGGCGGGGCAGGGCGAGGGTTCAGGACCAGCAGGACGGGTTTGGATTTTATAAGATTCACATCTGACCCGCCACATTGCCATCCTTAGGTAAAATGGATAAATTTGTAAATGGAATAATTTTCAGACATTTACTTTTGGTTTATCAAAAAAGTTAATTTATTTTTATGTACAAGTTCAGTCGCTTAAAGTTTTTAGTTTTATGAATTCAACGCTTAACTTTTTAAGCACTTAAATTCCAGTTTTATCAAAAGCCCCCAAATAGAAGGTAATAATACCTTTCCATCTATTGCCCTTTAGATTATCAAGCCCGTGAGCCCGAATTCCCTACACTGTTCTCTAGCATCTAATAAGGAGGGATTAGATTCAATGCTCGCTGATGTCGTTGCAGTATCACTGTTACAATAAAATTAAAAGGTCTATATCAACCGTAACACCTTTTCAAAATTGACAACTCCTAATCAAGAAGAAAAGGTGCAGGTTATTAGGAACTTAACATAGGCCAATAATTGCTATCTGGAGTAACATCAACTATTTGATGGTTGACACAAGAAGTCGAACATTATGGAAAGCGAACAATGATGTACTTTAATGTAATTACAAATCCCTACCAAGAATGATAAAATGTAATAATACTTTTTTTTCGGATTGTCCTTAATATTATAAAGCCTATTAGCCCGAGCTTCTCTGCACTATTCTCTAGCACCCAATGAAAGAGGCCTTGGATTCAAATGCTGGCTGATGTTTTTGTACTTCTGTTTCTACATTAAAATGAAAGGTATATATTTGCCTTAACAACTTCAAAAAATCGACTACTCCTAGTTAAGAAGAAAAAGTAAAAGTTATTTAGAACTTAGCAATATAGCACCAATAATTGCTACATGGAGCAATGCCAACTACTCTTTGATTGTTGACATGAGAAGGTTCGCATATGGGAAGAGGCGTTGACTAACTATAGGCTCTAATCCCCTCTTTGCATTATGCTAAACACACCTCTTTTTTGCTGAATTTTCCTACATCGTCTTTAACAAACTTTGATTCTTCTCTTTCTGTATTTTGAGCAATCTGATTTCAACAAATATCCATCTCTCTTTCATCTGGTATATCTAACCACATATAAAAACACACAAAATCCCGAATAAAGTAACTTTTATTGTATCCCAAACTTGACGAACTGTTATACAATCTTAGCTTTTTTCCTATTTAACTCATCACAAGATAATTTGGAAGGAAGATCCAACGAAAACTATTAGTAGCAATTGACTTGCATGTTTACTTATCAAAACAAAAGAAGAAGTAAACAAGTATTGACTACATTGAATTTAAAGAACCACATTAACTTTATAAAGTTTGAGCTTGACTGGGGTTGAGTTCAAAGAACCATGTCTACTGATCCAAAAGATAAAAGAATAGAAAAGTATTGACTAACTAACATTTAACGAACCATTAACTTCTTAAGATTTTAACTTGAATGGGTTTAGTTTAAAGAACCTGGAATCAAAAGAAGTAAGGAGCAACCCAAATTCGAAATATCAACCTCTGCAGTTGACTAACAAAGGGATGATAAGAACCTGCAACAACAGCAATTCCACAAGAAGATTGGGGGGGGGGGGTGGTTAACGCAAAAGATTGGAGCATTGCAAAACAGAGCATTTCCACAAGAAAAGGAAAAGGAGAGGGATGGAGGGAGGGAATACTAAAGATCGGACTCATGGACCATTGCAAAGCACAATATTAGAGAATGAGAAGGAGATGTATATACAGCAGAGAAGAAGAACAATGTTGAGTTATGCTTGACACTTTCATTTACGTGCAAGCCTGCACATGGAAACACAAATGTTTTATCAATACCAAGTGCACAAACAAACAAAGTGTTAAATTGCCGTGTAATAAAGGGTACCAAATATGCAAGCGGAAACAATTGAAACAGAGGCAGACCAACTGCATAACCGGGGCCGGCCAAGGGGAGGGGGTGGTGGGGCACGGCCACCCCCCAAATTTTGGGATTCTTTTTTAGTTTTTAAAGTAATGGGAAATCATTTTTAAAATATTTACAAAAATACCTCTATATTGCAAAAGAAGAAATTGGTTAGGATTAGACTTTTGTTAGGATTAGAATTCTGTTTGGATTGGACTTGTAGTTCAATATAAGAGTCTTCAAAGTATTCAACTAGAAGGATTTGAACTGAATTAGGTCTATCAAAAAGCACTGACCGAGATTTAGGTTACCTCCCTTAGGATCGAACTACGAGGTTGTGAGCCCGATTTGTCTGGTCGGGTACGTATAAGCCATTCAACCCCGTCTTTGTATTCAAATCAAACTTAATTTAAATTGGGATTTGTTTTGTTAAGTGTTGTTTCTGGATAAAAATCACCATAAAACAAGTCAGACACCATCTAGGTATAACGAGGTGCCTAACACCTTCGGGTCATTTAAATTTAAATTAGTATTTGAGTTTGAATCTCCCGTTACGTAGATTCGAAGGCTTTGCTTGGACATGTAGAGTCAAATTTAGGATTTTCTTATTTTTCCTTAATAATAATTTAGTGAACCCTAAAAATGAGATGACAACTGTGAAAGACTAGTCTTTGTTGGATGTGTGTCGTCAGAAATGGTATTGGTATATTGGTTATATACATTTTTGTACGTAATTTTTATCCTTCCTCGTGAAATTATTTCTTAAAACGATACAAGTAACAAAAGAATATTTCACCAAAGATACGTCGCATGCATATGTAGTTTTGCATTCGTTTGGACTTCAACATGTGGTTTAAAGTGTAGCTCACAGAAAAAGAATAGAAGAGTTAACTATTTAAAAGTAAACTTCAGTGTAAAATAGAAAAAATAAACTTCAGTATTCTGCGTACTTAGAAAATTGAAAAGGAATAATACAATATATTATTGGAAAAGGATATTCCTTTATTTGACATTAAAAAAAAAAAAAGTCTTCTTTTAATACAATACATGACCAAGTACTTGAACAAGACCAGAACTCCTTTACTCCTCCTCACTGGATTAGTCCTACAGCTTTCAATATGCTGGGATTCACAACACTAATCCCTCCATCAAGCACTAGATTGTGTCCACTTACGTAACCTCCATCATCACTAGCCAAGTAGAGCATAGCCTTAGCAACATCTTCAACCCTAAAAAATTTCCCCTTCAAATTTCCCAACTCATGCAAACCTGCTTCAATTTGCTCCGGCGTAGCTCCTTGTCTGGCGGATAAACTCAAGCCGGTCACCAATCCCGAAGGAGAGATGCAATTCACTCTTATGCCATACTGCCCAAGCTCGGCTGCCAAATTCTTACTTAGCCCCACTACTCCGTGCTTTGAGATCACGTAAGAGTGCGACGCCAAGCCTGCAATGATAATTTGGAGTTGGAATTAGCTAATGGAATGTTCTTAAAACAGAGACCTTTTTTTCGAAGACAACCTTAGGGCCAGCAACCATAAGGTTTCATTATGTTGCATTTGAAGTTCATAACTAAGAAAATAATTAGTAAAGGGGACAGTTGCCCCATAGTCCCTCTAACCCAGGCACTAAAATTATTAAGTCATTGGTAAAAAAACTTTCAAGTTGTCACTTCAGTTGAACAAGTGTTGCGAAAAGTGGTGCCTAATTGTCGGATATTAAAACCTTAGAACAAAATTACGTAAAGATTTATAGGAACAACTTTTAGACAGGGTTGTTGGGGGTCTTTACCTGCAATTGATGCACAAGCACTTGCTGTGAACAGTATGCAACCCCTGCGCTGTGGAACCATGACCCTTGCTGCATGTTTGGCACCTAAATATGAACCAATCACATTAACACGGAGGACCCGTTCTAGGTCTGATTTTGTAGTGTCCAGGATACTCCCGAGCGGACGGTCCGCAATGCCAGCGTTGTTGAACATTATATCCAGGTGGCCGAAATTTGCAACGGTGGCGTCGACGAGATTGATCACCTCTTCTTCATTTGATACATCACAGTGGATGTAGCACACATTTTCGCCAAGCTTATCGGAGATTGCTTGACCAAGTTCATCTTGGATGTCAGCAATGACTACTTTGGCACCATTTTTCCAGAAGAGGTGCGTGGTACTTTCTCCAATTCCACTTGCACCGCCGGTGACGATAGCTACTTTGCCTTGTAGCCTGAAAAGGATTGAGTTGCCATGAACTTTAGTTCTGGCAGGAAATACGGATCAGGTGAGAGTAGACTAGACCAATTCATAATGGGTCTTGAAGGTAGAATGACAAACAAAAAATTGAGAACAAAGTAAATTGGTGTTACAAGAATACGATATACAACGGATATAGTAGGTACAATTCTGCATAGCGGAATAATCCTCTACCTGAGCTCGAGGGATCAGTGTCCTTGCTTGTGTACTAAATTTGTTTGCAGAGACGATTGCAACTCGTTTATTATCTTTTGGAAAATGTATGAAGAAATAGTTGGAAAACTTGCAATTACTTGTTGGTGGAGGGAGCTGCTATACAAGAAGAATCACCCATGTTGGCCTGTGAAGAGGAGAGAGCAGAACACCTTTCTTGTACTTGTGTGTTCCCTTTGCTTGGTGTGCTTTAACCATTTATACAAGGTCTTCTGTTCTTCAGGCCAGTTAATAATTCAACACGGAAATCTTTTTTTAACAAGGTTACAAGGTGGGGAAATGTTATAGTATAATAATTTCAACACGGAAATCTTTTTTTTCATTATAGTATAATAATTTCCCCTGATTGTTGTGTTTTGAGCATTTAGTCAAGAGAGCAGAATACCTTTCTTGTACTCGTTTACTATCTTTTGGAAAATGTATTTCCCATTGACGTTTTGGGGTTTTCAAACATTAAAAAGTATCTTCCTTCGTCGACATTTGAAATAAAAAAAACACATAAGAAGATTACTATAAGGACAGTGGCTGAATATGCCCCATTCTTTATTAAAATTAAAAGGTGGTACCTTTGAAGCTGCACCTAGGGGTGTGCAGAGTCAAGCTTCCAAATTTTGAACAGAAAAGGACCCACATTAATCCTGAAACTTAAGTTTTTCAATACCAAAGATACCGATATAGAAAGCTGTACACACTTCATTTTTATAGGTTATTAATTACAATTTAGATTATATATATACACACAATAATTATATACTAGTTTTGATCCCGTGCGCTGCACAAGGGAGAAATAATTGTCAAAGTTTCGATTCAGAGATCCAGTATTTTTATGCCTAATGATGATAGTTAAATTGATAGTGACAAAAAAGATAATTATAAAAATATTTTACCTTTTCATATGAGTTTTCCTACAATTTTTTATTGTTAAAATTAACTTGATTAATAATTGTTAACTTTTAGCAACAAATAAAGATGAAAAATAGTATATAAAATGATTAAAACAGTACGTCCCAACTAATAGCAACAAAAGTTATTGTACAAATAATGATAACTTTATGTTGATGTTTATATTATTCAGGGCCACCAATAAAAGAGGAAATATATATAACAAATGATTGAAAATAAAAGGGGTGAGTAAACTACATATATAAGCTTGTAAGAAATTGAAGTATAGAGATTATGTTAGTTAAAGAGAAAAACTGATAGAGAATATTGAGCTTCACTGGACAATATAAAATATTAAAGAGAATAGATTGAGAGAATTACTTTTGGCAAATCTTAGGAATTAATGCATCCTACATTTTAGTTCTAATGATACAATTTGTTGATTACACTGTTGGGTGCACTGGACAAGTTTCTTTACCTATCTTATATTTGCTTCTTGAGAGGCTAAACATGATTGAGTAATTTGGTTATGCATTTGTGGCAAAGAAAAGATGTAACTGATGGTGGAATGACATGGAGTATGGAGACGTTTGAGCAGTATCTTGACACGATTATTCTAATTCTCTTTCTATTTTCAATGCAGGCTTGCAATCATTGTTTTTTTAGTTGTGGCGTTCTCGGATGTGATATAGAGATCATCTCTGGAGATGATATGCAGCAGGTGGTCGACAGTTTTTGAGATACTGACCTCTAGGATGGTTGCATTTGCATCAACTTAGTGTATTTCTAATTGATAGAATTAGTTTTCTATTTGAAATGATCAAACGCTTTTTTCTATTATTTGTCGCTAGATATATAGGCAAAATATCGTTAGAATGTGATGCTCAACGACCGAAGGATTCATCGTTAAAGGGACAACAAGCATGGGCGGACCTCCCATTTGACCAAAGGGGGCCATGGCACCCCCCCCCAACTTTTAGGGAACCCTTTTTAAAAAAAAAAAACTTATTAGTTAATGGATAAACATACGAAAATGTCATTACATTATAATATTAATTAATTTGAATATTATTTTTTTGTATTTTTTACTCCTTGGGCCACTGACCGTCAAATATTTCTCTTTCTCATTCCCTTACTCTATCTTCATTCTTCCAAATTCTAAAAAATAATATTACAAAAAAAAAAAAAAAAGAATATCAAGATCAAATATATATATTTTTAGTTTAAATTCTTATTGTATGTTAACTGATACGTTACTATTGTACTCATATAATTGATAATCACATTACTAATACATCTATACATTAAGAGATAAACTTCTTTCATGTAAGATTAGTAATTTATTGTTTATTACTAACCTTACCAAGTTAAATAAATCACTATGGATAATAAAATTACTATAGAATTAGTAGTTAAATTGATATGGGCGTGTAATCTATTTTGCAGTTAACTTATTTAATATGAAGACTAATTATAATATGTTTTTGATTTTTGTGTTTTATGTGAACTTCAACCTTTTAAATATTTTTATGTTAGCCATCAATATTTTTTATAACTTTTTGGCCCCCCGCGATTAGACTTTCTGGATCCGCCCCTGACAACAAGTAATGACAAACCTTTTCGTCGTTGAATATCATTTTCAATGAGGAAGTTAAGATGTCAAGGAAAAAATTGTGAGAAGCAAGGATTTGCTTACAAACTCAAGTTCGTCAACAAATTAAACTATTCTTGACAAACTTGGACATAAAACGACAAACAACATCGACCAACATCGACCAACATCGACCAAATCCTTCGTCGTAAAATGAGAGACAATTGTTGACGAAGTTGAAAATCGTCAAGAAATCAAGTTTTTAACGACGAATACAAATGTTCGTTGTAAAAGACTTTTCTTGACGGCGCATCCTTGACGAACTCAGCGATGATATTATTTTTTTGTCGTTGTATGCCTTTCTCGACGAATATAATGCTTTGCTTGATCATGACGAAACGTGTTCGTCGTTGAAGGTCAAATTTCTTGTAGTGATGGGGTCACGGGAAATGACAGATTTGCCCATGCAAAAATGGCACGTGCACCGCACATGCAACTTTAGTACTAGCACTCCACCAAATGATTTATTAAATAATCTAAGAGGACTACAACTCCTCTAGCAATCGTCTACCATAGCTACATCCTCGTGGCCTTCATCGGTGCCGATTCCATCTAGATAATCACCTAAAAATATTTATAAAAGAGTGAGCATGGGGCCCAGTAAGTACACATACCACATTCCTAAAATAGGTTTTGGGATTCATAGAAGCATCCTATGGTTTCTCTTCGATTTAAAATAGGTAAATATTTTCACAGAAGATACTATACATATATACTTACGAAAGCAATTCATCCAATATTTTCAGAATATAGGCATGACATTAAGAAGGCTCATTAACAACTATCACAGATCATCATAACTTAGGTATGTTGCGGTCAGCGAACATTCCCCCCTGACTAGGCCCCACAATCCCTACCCCTTCCTGGGATAAATATTATTGTGGACGCAAGCGCGAACCACAAACAACAGTACTGTGCATCAACGTATCGTCCCGTCGACCAGGGCCCACAATCCAACTTTCTCCTGTGGATATGGGGCACAACAATCAAGTCAGAAATACCGTCTTTTTTCAACATAAGCGAACTTTAAAACACTACTCAGAGAAATATTCCATGGCATTTTTGATGCATTTTCTCATCAAACCAATTTACACAAAAAAAAAAATATTAGTAGCACGTGAAAGTCTTTAAAACTTCTAATTGGAATAAATTGTTTATAGATATACATAGAAGGAAAATAGGGTATACGGAGGAATATGGAAGGAGTACTTACCTCGCTGAATAATTGCTTTTGGTATTTGCTCAAAAGCCAATCCTAGCTCTTGTCTATCGAAACCTAAATAACAATTAACACGGATGTTATTCATTGCCGTTCGAGTACACCTAAGCATTAAGTTTTCCTCAACTAAGTGAAATTACCAAACCGCCCCTCGACTTCAGTAAAATTCTTATTTACCCCCGACTCATAACGTACCGTTACATATGACGATATAACCAGAAAGACTATTTTAAACAGCTAGGTGGGATTTTCATAACATAATGGCCTCTCGGGGAATTTCGCTCGGAACCCTAAGTCGCTCCTTAAATTGAGCGCTAATGCTCCTGTTTTCAAAATATATCGAACAGCGTCAGAATGCCACAAAATTTTAGACACTTAAGCCTCTCAGTGTGTTTAGACCACTTTAAAATTTCCAGCTAAAAATAATTTTGTTTGTTATATCAAACAATTCAAAAGTCTATTTTCAAAATAAGGTCGTTTCAGACCTTTCCCATGCCTAGAAAAATCCCATAAATTTTTATATCGAATTCTTCACAAAAATAATGGTAGTTTTAGTTTTGTACTTTGCCCAAATATGCTTAGAAGTGGCTTAAAAAGTCTTGGGCAATGTACTAATCTATAATTCTGAAAACAACATTTTTCAGCAAACCCTAGTTTTGTATATTGACCCATTTTGAGGAAATAACATGATGAATCTTAAAAAACTCAAACCTAAAAAGTTAAAGTAGAGTTTCTAAGGTTTTCATAAATATAAATCTCACAAAAATCCAATGCTTTATGATCTCTCTACAGTAAATCGAAGTGGCTGATCAAAACTGAACATCGCTGTGCAGACCAGTTTTGGTCAATGATTATTTTGGAGTAGAAATACTATGAATCTCAGACAAATATAAGCTACAAAGTTGAAGATGACTTTCTGAGGTTTCTAGAAATATAAATTTCACAAACATCCCATGAGTAAATAATTTTCTATGATAAATCGAAGTGGCTGCCAGAAACCAAATATTCTGGATTTCTACAGTAGATTGATTCTAAGATCGATTTTCAATGTGCAAACGTAGGATTATAAGAAAACTCAAAACTAAAGACCTGAAGGCAAGACAATGACGTTTTCAGAAAGGGTAAAATCATATTAATATAATTTAAAATAAAGGAGGTATGACAAAAACCTTAACACACTCTTAATCTGCTCTATAGCTGCCTTATTCTCAAATACTACCGAAAGCTATCAATTCCACACCAAATATACATATAAAACGTCCAAATTCATGGCTTAACTAAAGAGAGAGTTTATGGATTCCATTACCTTGAATTTTCCCTTGCTTAGCCTTGTTCCTTCTCTCTCTCTCTCTCCCTCTCTGGACTTCGCGTAAAGGGGGTGGCAGATTTGCTAGGACGGCCGCCCTCTTAAAACCTCCTTTATATATGGTTGCCCTAGGTTAGAATAATTCTAAAGATCCCCACCCACACTTAGCTAGTGTTCTCATCTCACCCACATTCTTCTTAAAAGATCACAATAATCTTAGATTAAGGTTAAAATAAAATTTTCATCGACCAATGAAACATTCCGAGCATTACATTCTTCCAACCTCATTAATTGGCAACTTAGGAGCATTATACATTGTCACTAAAAGTCACAATCAATACCGCTGGCAATTATCGTCGCTAGAGATCCCAATTTAAATGTAGTTTTATAACTAACCCTGATTCACTAATCATCACTAAAAGTCACTCTAACAACAAATATCGATGTTAAGTATAAAATCGTTGCTAATTGTTGTCGATAAAAGCTTAATTATGCACATTAACGCTAAATGTTATGTTCATAATCGTCACTAAATATAAACTAATCGGCTAGGCATAAAATCAAGGTTCGGGGTATTACAGGTTGAAATCTTCCTTTAGCAACCATTTATTTTAGAATCTCTTCCTCTGTTTGTTTTTCTATTGAACTCCAACCGTATTTTGATTTTCTCATTCTCTTGTCTAGATCCACTTTCTCCCTTTTAAGTTGGGCTTGCTTGATCTCCAACTCCCTTTGCATTATAGCTGCAAACGTTCTCTGAACTCTTCTCTTCTGTATTCTGCTTAAATCTTGATATGTCTCTGAAAATGAGACTTTTTCCTGACCGACCACATGCCAATGGTCATCAGATGGAATTTTTGGCTTTAACATCCTTGATACCCCTCGATATTTTTGCATCATCCGAAACTCATCTCGCTGCCCAGCCGTTATAGGATTTTTTCCTTTATAATTTTTTGACACATGCGTCGGATCAAATGGCCCAAACCTTGACCTTACCATTTTCGAACCAAAATTTCCTAGCCCCATGTTATTTTGATAAATGACCTGGTTAGCCATGTTTGGCTACTTGAAATTCATCTCCGATTGAATAACTTTTGGCTTCCTCGGCATGTTTTCTTGTATCATTTCTCTGCGAGTCTTATTTTCTATCATTCGCTCTTTTTGTCACATATTTTTTGACCATTCCTTGGAGGTACCACAGTTTTGACATACCGGCTCTCTTATCAGTCAAATCTTAGACACATATGTGCCTAATTTCAAGATCAAACTCCCTTTATTGGAGCTACTTTCTTCATCGGCCCACAAAATGCCTTCTCTTCTCTTGAAACCACAACCAAAATTCCCATCCATATCATAGTCAGAACTTACCTTTTCTTTGGTTCTTCTCCTATTCTGATCTCTCTCCAAAGTTTTCCTTGTCTTGAAGTTATCGCTTTCTAAACTTCCACCTTCGCTTGAGTAGTCGATCGGATTGTAGTCCACTGACACCATGTTGATATCAAGCGCCAACTCTGGGAATGGATCGTTGTCCACTTCCAACACTTCTTTGTCCTTGTTAACAAACTTGAGGAGTCCAGCCTCGATTTGGTCTGCACCGCATTGCGAAAAATGACACAGTTATTAGTGTTATGACTAATAGTGTTATGCCATTTGCAAAACTTAGTTTTCTTATCCTTTGGGGCCCTAAGAGGGTCTTGGAGCTGGATAAACTTAATCTTCAAGAGGTTATCGAAGATCTGATCTGCTTGATTTATATCGAACGAATATTTTATCAACGGAGGTGACGGATTCAGCTTGTTTGGCTGTCTCGAGGGCAGACTAATAGGGTTTTTTACTATGACCAGAGTTTCGCAGGTAACTGGTTTTTTCCCAACCATTTCTGCAGCGTCAAATTCTAGATCGATAGGATCTTGATAGTAAGTTCCCATTGAGGAATTTTTCTTAATCTGCTCTTCTTTCAACAGAGTTTCGTATCGGGTTACCCTAGAAGATAACTCGAACACATTCTTGAATTCCATTCTTTCAAACTTCTTTCTAATTTCTAGATCTAAACCATTGAGGGCTAGATTCGCCAACTCTGACTCCGGCATTTGAAAATGACACTTGTTTTTTGAAGCTTTGAACCTTTTTAAGAACTGCTCTGCGCTCTCCCCAAATGTTGCTTCAGTCTAGCCAAATCGGCCAGTGAAATCTTAGGTTCCATTTTGAAGAATTGAGCATGGAATAAAGCTTCCATATCTCTGAAAGAGAACGCTGAATTAGGCGGCAAATTTGCAAACCACGAAAATACTACCCCAGTCAGTGAGTACTGAAACCATTTTAACTTAATCTAGTCGATTTGACCCAAATCTCCACACTGGAAGGTAAACCTAGCAATGTGTTCGATGGTCGACTGATTTCCTTCACCATGGAACAAGATGAATTCTGGGACCTTTGCCCCTTTAGGTACTTCCAACTGGTCAATCTCATTAGGGTATGGTTTTCGATATAGAGGCCTATCGATAGGCCTATATCCTTGACCCATTCCAACTCGTGGAAGTTCATGAGGAAATTGTGGTATCTGGCCTACTTCAACTCGATGAAATTCATGCGGTAAATGTGGCATTTGGCCCATTCCCGCTCAATGGAATTCATGCGGTAGATGTGGCACAGATTTGTAACCCATCCTTTCCCTATCGTTTATTTGACCACTATCGGTCGTCTTTTCGAACACAGGGTTTTCAAACATATTCACCCTTTCTGGGTTCCTCTTATGAGGAGGGGTGTATGTACGTACTTCTGTTTTTCCTAAAATGTTGAAAGGTTGCTGTAGTGGATGATGGCCATGAAACACAAGACTCTTGGTTTGAAAGACTTAACCTGAAAATTGATCATGGGATTGAAAGTCTATGTTATTCAAATCTTACGGCAAATTAGAGATATCCTCAACTAATTGTAGTCAAAGCTTGATGATGAACCATGGACCAATGATGGATTTAACCTCATTGAATTAAAGAAGCCATGAAAATGACAAGGGAAATGCCTCACGAAACAACACTTCGGATTGATGTAGTGAATGATGGGACCATAGATTTAGTATGTGAAAGGTTGCTGATGGGCATGAACTATTTTTTTAGATTTTGTTTCTGAATTGGTTTTGAATGATGGGCATGAACTGGTATGAGTTGTGTTTCTCTGTTTCTTTCTGTGAATTAAGGTAATTGATTTTTTCGTGTAATTGCTTATTGCTCGCACTGTTCTGAGTCTTTTTGGGAATTGAGTTTTTATTGCTTAGTTACTAGTATGTGATACCTTTCTTAGGTACTAATGCTACTTAAACCGGAAAGCATCCATGTATAATTGCAAGGGACATAGTCTTGTGTAATTTCCGTATTTTTGACTTAATTCAAGCTTTGCGTAATTTCAGTTATTTCAGTGATCAAGTTTTCTTTGTGTTCAAATGTGTATGCAGAAAAAATTATGTCTTCCAATGAAATTACGTCTTTTCCCTTCGCATCATCTCCGATGCAAACCCCTAGAGCTACATTGGAAGATTAGAATTCTCATTCATCAACACCAAAAGCAAGCGTGGGAGTCTCTGGACTAGCTTGCTTTGGAAATTTGACAGGTAAATGTGGTGTAATCTATTTGAACGATAATTTGAATTGTGGTGTAATTTTTTTGAGCTGTATTGTAATCTATTAATCTCTCCTTTAAGATTTTTGGACATTAATTTGATATCTATCTAGTTTATTTTTTTGTGATATAGTTTTGTGTAACTTTTGTAATACATGTTCAAGGAGTGAAAAAGAATTATGCCAAACCAAGCGTAACAGGGCGGGGCGGGGCAGGTTGGTGCGGGTTTTTAGTGCTTCAGGGAAGGCCAGGGCGGGGGCGGGTTTTCCAACTATCCTTAGGATCAGATATGGTATATATTGTTCATAAATGACCCGGTGGCGGGGCGAGGTGAAGGTTCAGGACCAGCAGGACGGGTTTGGATTTTATAAGATCCACATCTGACCCGCCCTATTGCCATCCTTAGGTAAAATGGATAAATTTGTAAATGGAATAATTTTCAGACATTTACTTTTGGTTTATCAAACAAGTTAACTTATTTTTATGTACAAGTTCAGTCGCTTAAAGTTTTTAGTTTTACGAATTCAGCACTTAATTTTTTAAGCACTTAAATTCCAGTTTTATCAAAAGCCCCTAAATAGAAGGTAATAATACCTTTCCATCTATTGCCCTTTAGATTATCAAGCCTATGAGCCCGAATTCCCTACACTGTTCTCTAGCATCTAATAAGGAGAGATTAGATTCAATGCTCGCTGACGTCGTTGCAGTATCTCTGTTACAATAAAATTATTAGGTTTATATCAACCGTATCACCTTTTCAAAATTGACGACTCCTAATCAAGAAGAAAAGTTGCAGGTTATTAGGAACTTACCATATAGCCAATCATTGCTATCTGGAGTAGCATCAACTATTTTATGGTTGACACAAGAAGTCGAGCAATATGGAAAGCGAACAATGATGTACTTTAATGTAATTACAAATCCCTACCAAGAATGATAAAATGTAATAATACTTTTTTTTCGGATTGTCCTTAATATTATAAAGCCTATTAGCCCGAGCTTCTCTGCACTATTCTCTAGCACCCAATGAAAGAGGCCTTGGATTCAAATGCTGGCTGATGTTTTTGTACTTCTGTTTCTACATTAAAATGAAAGGTATATATTTGCCTTAACAACTTCAAAAAATCGACTACTCCTAGTTAAGAAGAAAAAGTAAAAGTTATTTAGAACTTAGCAATATAGCACCAATAATTGCTACATGGAGCAATGCCAACTACTCTTTGATTGTTGACATGAGAAGGTTCGCATATGGGAAGAGGCGTTGACTAACTATAGGCTCTAATCCCCTCTTTGCATTATGCTAAACACACCTCTTTTTTGCTGAATTTTCCTACATCGTCTTTAACAAACTTTGATTCTTCTCTTTCTGTATTTTGAGCAATCTGATTTCAACAAATATCCATCTCTCTTTCATCTGGTATATCTAACCAAATATAAAAACACACAAAATCCCGAATAAAGTAACTTTTATTGTATCCCAAACTTGACGAACTGTTATACAATCTTAGCTTTTTTCCTATTTAACTCATCACAAGATAATTTGGAAGGAAGATCCAGCGAAAACGATTAGTAGCAATTGACTTGCATGTTTACTTATCAAAACAAAAGAAGAAGTAAAAAAGTATTGACTACATTGAATTTAAAGAACCACATTAACTTTATAAAGTTTGAGTTTGACTGGGGTTGAGTTCAAATAACCATGTCTACTGATCCAAAAGATAAAAGAATAGAAAAGGATTGACTAACTAACATTTAACGAACCATTAACTTCTTAAGATTTTAGCTTGAATGGGTTTGGTTTAAAGAACCTGGAATCAAAAGAAGTAAGGAGCAAGGTTCAATCCCAAACCAAGCTGGCCCAAATTCGAAATATCAACCTCTGCAGTTGACTAACAAAGGGATGATAAGAACCTGCAACAACAGCGCAATGGTATTGGTATATTGGGTATATACATTTTTGTACGTAATTTTTATCCTTCCTCGTGAAATTCTTTCTTAAAGCGATACAAGTAACAAAAGAATATTTCACCAAAGATACGTCGCATGCATATGTAGTTTTGTATTCGTTTGGACTTCAACATGTGGTTTAAAGTGTAGCTCACAGAAAAAGAATAGAAGCGTTAACTATTTAAAAGTAAACTTCAGTGTAATTTAGAAAAAGTAAACTTCAGTATTCTGCGTATTTAGAAAATTAAAAAAGAATAATACAATATATTATTCGAGAAGGATCTTCCTTTATTTGACATTAAAAAAAAAAAAGTCTTATTTTAATACAAAACATGACCAGTACTTGAACAAGACCAGAACTCCTTTACTCCTCCTCACTGGATTAGTCCTACAGCTTTCAATATGCTGGGATTCACAACACTAATCCCTCCATCAAGCACTAGATTGTGTCCACTCACATAACCCCCATCATCACTAGCCAGATAGAGCACAGCCTTAGCAACATCTTCAGCCCTTAGAATTTTCCCCTTCAAATTTCCCCACTCATGCATACCTGCTTCAATCTGCTCCGGTGGACCTCCTTGTCCGACGGATAAGCCGGTCACCAATCCCGAAGGAGAGATGCAATTCACCCTAATGCCATACTACCCAAGCTCGGCTGCCAAATTCTTACTTAGCCCCACTACTCCGTGCTTTGAGACCACGTAAGAGTGCGACGCCAAGCCTGCAATGATAATTTGGAGTTGGAATTAGCTAATGGAATGTCCTTAAAACAGAGACCTTTTTTTTCAAAGACAACCTTAGGGCCAGCAACCATAAGGTTTCATTA
Organism: Escallonia rubra; assembly: GCA_033065855.1. Lineage (NCBI taxonomy): Eukaryota > Viridiplantae > Streptophyta > Magnoliopsida > Escalloniales > Escalloniaceae > Escallonia > Escallonia rubra. Next base: position 142,461 of record JAVXUO010000566.1, read on the forward strand.
TGTCGCATAACTAGGAAAATAATTAGTAAAGGGGACAGTTGCCCCATAGTCCCTCTAACCCAGGTACTAAAATTATTAAGTCATTGGTAAAAAAAACTTTTAAGTGTCACTTCACTTGAATAAGTGTAGCGAAAAGTGGTGCCTAATTGTCGGATATTAAAACCTTAGAACAAAATTACGTAAAGATTTATAGGAACAACTTTTAGACAGGGTTGTTGGGGGTCTTTACCTGCAATTGATGCACAAGCACTTGCTGTGAACAGTATGCAACCCCTGCGCTGTGGAACCATGACCCTTGCTGCATGTTTGGCACCTAAAAATGAACCAATCACATTAACACGGAGGACCCGTTCTAGGTCTGATTTTGTAGTGTCCAGGATACTCCCGAGCGGACGGTCCGCAATGCCAGCGTTGTTGAACATTATATCCAGGTGGCCGAAATTTGCAACGGTGGCGTCGACGAGATTGATCACCTCTTCTTCATTTGATACATCACAGTGGATGTAGCACACATTTTCGCCAAGCTTATCGGAGATGGCTTGACCAAGTTCATCTTGGACGTCGGCAATGACTACTTTGGCACCATTTTTCCAGAAGAGGTGCGTGGTACTTTCTCCAATTCCACTTGCACCGCCAGTGACGATAGCTACTTTGCCTTGTAGCCTGAAAAGGATTGAGTTGCCATGAACTTTAGTTCTGGCAGGAAATACGGATCAGGTGAGAGTAGACTAGACCAATTCATAATGGGTCTTGAAGGTAGAATGACAAACAAAATAAATTGGTGTTACAAGAATACGATATACAACGGATATAGTAGGTACAATTCTGCATAGCAGAATAATCCTCTACCTGAGCTCGAGGGATCAGTGTCTTTGCTCGTGTACTAAATTTGTTTGCAGAGACGATTGCAACTCGTTTATTATCTTTTGGAAAATGTATGAAGAAATAGTTGGAAAACTTGCAATTACCTGTTGGTGGAGGGAGCTGCTATACAAGAAGAATCACCCATGTTGGCCTGTGAAGAGGAGAGAGCAGAACACCTTTCTTGTACTTGTGTGTTCCCTTTGCTTGGTGTGCTTTAACCATTTATACAAGGTCTTCTGTTCTTCAGGCCAGTTAATAATTCAACACGGAAATCTTTTTTTAACAAGGTTACAAGGGGGGGAAATGTTATAGTATAATAATTTCAACACGGAAATCTTTTTTTTCATTATAGTATAATAATTTCCCCTGATTGTTGTGTTTTGAGCATTTAGTCAAGAGAGCAGAATACCTTTCTTATACTCGTTTACTATCTTTTGGAAAATGTATTTCCCATTGACGTTTTGGGGTTTTCAAACATTAAAAAGTATCTTCCTTCGTCGACATTTGAAATAAAAAAAACACATAAGAAGATTACTATAAGGACAGTGGCTGAATATGCCCCATTCTTTATTAAAATTAAAAGGTGGTACCTTTGAAGCTGCACCTAGGGGTGTGCAGAGTCAAGCTTCCAAATTTTGAACAGAAAAGGACCCACATTAATCCTGAAACTTAAGTTTTTCAATACCAAAGATACCGATATAGAAAGCTGTACACACTTCATTTTTATAGGTTATTAATTACAATTTAGATTATATATATACACACAATAATTATATACTAGTTTTGATCCCGTGCGCTGCACAAGGGAGAAATAATTGTCAAAGTTTCGATTCAGAGATCCAGTATTTTTATGCCTAATGATGATAGTTAAATTGATAGTGACAAAAAAGATAATTATAAAAATATTTTACCTTTTCATATGAGTTTTCCTACAATTTTTTATTGTTAAAATTAACTTGATTAATAATTGTTAACTTTTAGCAACAAATAAAGATGAAAAATAGTATATAAAATGATTAAAACAGTACGTCCCAACTAATAGCAACAAAAGTTATTGTACAAATAATGATAACTTTATGTTGATGTTTATATTATTCAGGGCCACCAATAAAAGAGGAAATATATATAACAAATGATTGAAAATAAAAGGGGTGAGTAAACTACATATATAAGCTTGTAAGAAATTGAAGTATAGAGATTATGTTAGTTAAAGAGAAAAACTGATAGAGAATATTGAGCTTCTCTGAACAATATAAAATATTAAAGAGAATAGATTGAGAGAATTACTTTTGGCAAATCTTAGGAATTAATGCATCCTACATTTTAGTTCTAATGATACAATTTGTTGATTACACTGTTGGGTGCACTGGACAAGTTTCTTTACCTATCTTATATTTGCTTCTTGGGAAGCTAAACATGATTGAGTAATTTGGTTATGCATTTGTGGCAAAGAAAAGATGTAACTGATGGTGGAATGACATGGAGTATGGAGACGTTTGAGCAGTATCTTGACACGACTATTCTAATTCTCTTTCTATTTTCAATGCAGGCTTGCAATCATTGTTTTTTTAGTTGTGGCGTTCTCGGATGTGATATAGAGATCATCTCTGGAGATGATACGAAGCAGGTGGTCGACAGTTTTTGAGATACTGACCTCTAGGATGGTTGTATTTGCATCAACTTAGTGTATTTTGTATAGTAAAAATATATGTAATTAATTAGGATATATGTCAAGCTTTTTGCTACGTAGGTAATAATCAACTAAATATTTCTAATTGATAGAATTAGTTTTCTATTTGAAATGATCAAACGCTTTTTTCTATTATTTGTCGCTAGATATATAGGCAAAATATCGTTAGAATGTGATGCTCAACGACCGAAGGATTCATCGTTAAAGGGACAACAAGCATGGGCGGACCTCCCATTTGACCAAGGGGGGCCATGGCACCCTCCCAACTTTTGGGGAACCCTTTTTAAAAAAAAAAAACTTATTAGTTAATGGATAAACATACGAAAATGTCATTATATTATAATATTAATTAATTTGAATATTATTTTTTTGTATTTTTTACTCCTTGTGCCACTGACCGTCAAATATTTCTCTTTCTCATTCCCTTACTCTATCTTCATTCTTCCAAATTTCAAATTCTAAAAAATAATATTACAAAAAAAAAAAAAAGAATATCAAGATCAAATATATATATTTTTAGTTTAAATTCTTATTGTATGTTAACTGATACGTTACTATTGTACTCATATAATTGATAATCACATTACTAATACATCTATACATTAAGAGATAAACTTCTTTCATGTAAGATTAGTAATTTATTGTTTATTACTAACCTTACCAAGTTAAATAAATCACTATGGATAATAAAATTACTATAGAATTAGTAGTTAAATTGATATGGGCGTGTAATCTATTTTGCAGTTAACTTATTTAATATGAAGACTAATTATAATATGTTTTTGATTTTTGTGTTTTATGTGAACTTCAACCTTTTAAATATTTTTATGTTAGCCATCAATATTTTTTATAACTTTTTGGCCCCCCGCGATTAGACTTTCTGGATCCGCCCCTGACAACAAGTAATGACAAACCTTTTCGTCGTTGAATATCATTTTCAATGATGAAGTTAAGATGTCAAGGAAAAAATTGTGAGAAGCAAGGATTTGCTTACAAACTCAAGTTCGTCAACAAATTAAACTATTCTTGACAAACTTGGACATAAAACGACAAATTTAAGAGAACAACATAGACCAAATCCTTCGTCGTAAAATGAGAGACAATTGTTGACGAAGTTGAAAATCGTCAAGAAATCAAGTTTTTAACGACGAATACAAATGTTCGTTGTAAAAGGCTTTTCTTGACGGCGCATCCTTGACGAACTCAGCGATGATATTATTTTTTTGTCGTTGTATGCCTTTCTCGACGAATATAATGCTTTGCTTGATCATGACGAAACGTGTTCGTCGTTGAAGGTCAAATTTCTTGTAGTGATGGGGTCACGGGAAATGACAGATTTGCCCATGCAAAAATGGCACGTGCACCGCACATGCAGACTTAACGTCCAAAGTTGAACGACCATTCACTTTTGGAGCTGTTTGATCATGACGAAACGTGTTCGTCGTTGAAGGTCAAATTTCTTGTAGTGATGGGGTCATGGGAAATGACAGATTTGCCCATGCAAAAATGGCATGTGCACCGCACATGCAGACTTAACGTCCAAAGTTGAACGACCATTCACTTTTGGAGCTATTTGCAATGATTTTGTCAACCTCAAGAAATATTATGGCAAAAATTGTAAATACGGGGAGTAAAGTGCAAATACGATAAACTTCAGGGGACAATTTTGTCATTAACCCTCAACTTAATTATGAACCAAGCTCAGTACAACAAACAAGAAAGATCAAATAACATTACAAAAATGGAGGTCTACAATTCCCATAAAATAAGTTAGAGACTGCTTAGAGTATGACGGAGTGCCTAACGCCTTTTAGTCATATAAATTAGTCTTCAAATCCAAATCTTCGTTTGCGTCCATTAGAAGGCTTTGCTTGGACATGTAGAGTCAAATTTAAGGTTTTCTTATTTTTCTCGTTAATCATCAATTAATCCTAAAAATGAGATGGCAACTTGAAAAAACTAGTCTTTGTTATATGCGTGTCATCAAATGGTATTGGATACACACACACACAATTTTTATCCTTCCTAATATGAAATGTTCTTACAATGATACAAGTAAAAAAAAGCACATTTCACCAAAGATAGGGTTCATACATATGTAGCTTTGCATTTTTTTGGACTTCAAACAATTGGACTTCAACTTGTGGTTTAAAGCGTAGCTGGCGGAAAAAGAATAGAACAGTCGAACATTTAAAAGTAAACTTCACTTTAATATATAAAAAGTAAACTTCAGTGTTCTACGTACTTAGAAAATCAAAAAATATAATAAAACATACTAACACAATACATAATTTGAAAAGGATTCTACCTTTATTTGACATTTGAAAAATAAAACAACCATAAAAATGCCTTGTTTGAATACAAAACATTACCAAAAAACTTGAACAAGACCAGAAATCTCTTTTACTCCTCCTCAGTGGATTAGTCCTACAGCCTTCAATATGGTTGGATTCACAACACTAAACCCTCCATCAACCACAAGATTGTGTCCACTCACGTAATCCCCATCATCGCTAGCCAAGTAGAGCACAGCCTTAGCAACATCTTCAACCCTCAAAATTTTTCCCTTCAAATTTCCCAACTGATGCTGACTTGCTTCCATTTGCTCCAGTGTAGCTCCATGTCTGGGAGATAAGCCGGTCACCACTCCCGAAGGAGAGATGCAATTCACCCTTATGCCATACTGCCCAAGCTCGGCTGCCAAATTTTTACTTAGCCCCACTATTCCGTGCTTTGAGACCGTGTAAGGGTGCGTTGCAATGCCTGCAATGATATTTGGAGTTGGAATTAGCTAATGGAATGTCCTTAAAAAAGAGGCCTTCTTTTCAAACATAACATTTATGGACCAGCAACTATAAGTTTCCAGAATGTTGCACGTGAAGTTTCATAACCAAGAAAGTAATAACTAAAGGGGACAGTTGCCTCCTTAGTCTCCCTAATCCCCGCACTAAAGTAACTAAGTAATTGGTTAATAACGTTAAGTCACTTACTTGAACAAGTGTTTGCTAAAAATGGTACTAATTGTCAGAAGACTATAGAACAAAATATGTAAACATTCATGGGGATAGCTTTTGGGCAGGGTTGGTGAGAGTCTTTACCTGCAATTGATGCACATGCACTAGCTGTGAATAGTATGCAACCCTTGCGCTGTGGAACCATGACCCTTGCTGCGTGTTTGGCACCTAGAAATGAACCAACCACATTAATACTGAGAACCCGTTCTAGGTGTGATTTGGTAGTATCCAGGATACTCCCGAATGGACGGTCCAAAATGCCTGCATTGTTGAACATTATGTCCAGGTGGCCAAATTTTGCAACGGTGGTGTCGACGAGATTGATCACCTCTTCTTCATTTGATACATCACAATGGATGTAGCAGACGTTTTCGCCAAGCTTATCGGAGATGGCTTGACCAAGTTCATCTTGGATGTCAGCAATGACTACTTTGGCACCATTTTTCCAGAAGAGGTGCGTGGTACTCTCTCCGATTCCACTTGCACCGCCAGTGATGACAGCTACTTTGCCTTCTAGCCTGAAAAGGATTGAGTTGCCATAGACTTAAGTTTTGACTGATTCACAATCGGTCTCAAAGTTTGACTTCATTGGCTGGAGAATGAATAACCAAAAATCGAGAATAAGGTAAACTTTTAGTGTTGCGAGAGTACGGTATACAACCCATACAGTACGATTCTGCATAGCAAATCAGTCATCTAGCTGAGCTCGAGGGATCGGTACTATCATTCGGAAAATATATGAAGAAATAGTTGGAGAACTTGCAATTTACCTGTTGGTGGAGGGAGCTATGCAAGAAGAATCACCCATGTTTGCCTGTGAAGAGGAGAGAGAGCGAAACACGTTTCTCGTATTTGTGTGTTCCCCCCTTGCTTGGTGTGTTTAATGCATTTATAGAAGATGGTCTCTTCTTCAGGCCATTTAATAATTCAAGGTGGGGAAATTTATCTATTAAGGAAAGATGAGTCTAATCCCCTTGTTTCTACTTTAATAGAATTTCCCACTGATGAATATGGCCACGTTTTGAATGATATCATTATAGTTGGAGAACACCTTTCTTGTACTTGTTGTTCCCCTGCTAGTGCTTGGTGTGTTTTAAGCATTTACTTAAGACGGTCTCTTCTTCCGGCCATTTAATAATTCAACCAGGTGGTACACGGAAAAGAGTTTTTAACAAGGTTGCAGGTTGGCAATTGTTGCTTTTTCTATTATACTATAGTAGAAATTTCCCACATGGTCACACGTTGGAGGTTTTAAACATTGAAAAGGATCTTCCTTTATTGACATTTGAAATAAAAAAAAAAACATAAGAAGATTACAGTAAGGACAGTGGCTGAATGCCCCATTCTTTATTCAAAGTGGTACCTTGGAAGTAGCACCTAGGAGTGTGCAGAGTCAGCTTCCAAATTTTGAACAGAAAGGACCAATATTAGTCATGAAACTGAAGTTTTTCAACACTGAAGATACGGATATAGAAAGCTGTACACAATTCATTTTTATAGGTTAATTAAAATTTAGATTATATATGGCAACTGATCCGTTGATCGTGCGGATACTTTCAGGTAAGTTGCCCCGCGATCTGGTCGTTCATCCTTACAGGACAGACGGTCCTGATCTAGTTTTTTTTTTATATATATATAAAAACTAGCCGTCCGCTATACTCTGTAGCGGAAAATGCCCGTCCGCTACACAGTGTAGCGGATAACTTTTTGGCCCTGACATTTGTTAGGCAAAAAGTCTTTCATCACACTGTGTAGCGGACGACTTTTGCCCGACAACATGTCACATTTGTCCCCTTTTCCGTCCGCTATACTATGTGACTGGCGGAGTGGCAGATATATCAAAAAGTGCTTTAATTCTCAGCTCTTGATCTCCACTTGCCTCCATTTTCAACTCCCTTCAAGTTTTAAGCTTCAAGTAACCAAGTTTCAAGCTTCATTCAAGCAAGGTAAGTTTGTGATCTCAAAAGCTTATGGTTAGAATAGTGAAGTTTTTTTTTAATGTTTATATATATATATATATATATATATATATATATATATATATATATATATATTTTGAGATTATGTTTGTTGTATTTTGACATGCTAAATTAGTCTATTCATCAAAGTAATTTTAATTTGTTATGTTCAAAATTTTATATTTTTGTTATTATTTTTCATGCCTAAAAAATGTTACAATTGGATACTTAAAAGTAATTTTTTTTTGAGATTATGTTTGTTATATTTGGCATGCTAAATTAGTCTATTCATCAAAGTAATTTTTATTTGTTATGTTCAATGTTTTATATAATTTCCAGGTTTAAAAATGTTACAAATATTATACTCAAAGGTAATTTATTTCTACATAAGTCTTGTTTCACAATGTCTGATTTCGTGTCAAGCTCGAATACTCCAGTAGATGCTAGTGACCCGTATTTAGGGCAAACGTTTCGAACATTAGAAGAAGCGGAAGAATGTTTTCGAGCGTATTTGTTGAGGGCTAGTTTTGGCATTAGAATCAAGAAAACTAGAACAAGCAACATAAAAAAAATAAAAAAATAAATGCTCTCGGTTATATGAGTGACACCCATTGCAAAATGATAAACACGTTAGTAACAATGATAGTGATGACAAAATAAGATATGCGCCGCGAATACGGGACTTCTTTGCGCACACGAGTTGCAATGTTAAGATGTTCGTAAGTCATAAGCCTAAACAAGATCATTGGCTTATTACTAGCTTGGAATTGGTACACAATCACCTGTTAGTCAGGTGAGACCAAACTAAACCAATTCATAATTGGTCTCGAAGGTAGAATGACAAACAAAAAATTGAGAACAAAGTAAATTGGTATGACAAGAATACGATATACAACGGATATGGTAGGTATAATTGTGGATAGCAGAATAATCCTATATCTGAGCTCGAGGGATCAGTGTCTTTGCTCGCTTACTAAATTTGTTTGCAAACACAATGGACGTATCTTGCAACTCGTTCATTATCTTTTATAAGAATATAAAGAAATAGTTGGAAAACTTGCAATTACCTGTTGGTGGAGGGAGCTGCTATACAAGAAGAATCACCCATGTTGGCCTGTGAAGAGGAGGAAGCAGAACACCTTTAATTTCTTTTACTCGTGTGTTCCCTTTTCTTGGTGTGTTCTAATTAACCATTTATAGAAGATGGTCTCTTCTTCAGGCCATTTAAGGTGACATTTTTTAAGGTTTTCATTATACTAGTAGAATTTCTCAGCGATGAACAAGGTGACATTTTTTTTAAGGTTTTCATTATACTCCTGCTTGTTGTGTTTTAAGCAGTTAGTTAAGATGGCCTCTTCTTCCGGCCATTTAATATTTCAATCAGGTGGTACACGGAAAAGAGTTTTTAACAAAGGTTGCAAGTTGGTAATTGTTGCTTCTTCTATCATATATATATATATATATATATATATAGATAGTAGAATAGAATTTCCCAATGATGCACCTGGTCGCACGTTGAAGGTTTCAAACATTGAAAAGGATCTTCCTTCGTTGACATTTTTGAAATAAAAAAACACATAAGAAGATTACATTAAGGACAGTGGCTGAATGCCCCATTTCTTTATTAAAAGGTGGTACCTTGGAAGTAGCACCTAGGGGTGTGCAGATAGATACGTGCGACCCTACCTCTCACCTTCCAAATTTTGAACAGAAAAGGACCAATATTAATTAATCCTGAAACTGAAGTTTTTTAATACCAAAGATACCATTACAGAAAGCTGTACACACTTCATTTTTATAGGTTAATTAAAATTAAAATTATCTATACGTATACACAATAATTATATGTATGTACACATATCTCTATCAATCTACCTACTTTTGATCCTTTATTCTTAGAGGTAGGAATTCCTTTGATTCCTTATCAGGAGTCAAGGGGGCCTTCTGCTAGGGAGATTTTAGCCGACAAGGCTCAGAGTCCTAAGCCTTTTGATGCTCATACGTTAAGGAGTCGGCTAAGTAGTTATGAGCTCAAAATTTTAAGGGAGAAATGTGAAATTCTTCCTAGCATACATTTGAGGTTGCCTGGCGATGGTGAAGCAGCTAACATGTCTACCCTAAATGAGATAGGGGTTTACTATGACACATTTGTTAACGGGTTTAGGGTGCCAATACATCATTTATTCATCAGGATGTTGAATGCAAATGGTTTGGCACCTGGCCAATTTTCTCCTCATGCTTGGCGCTTTTTATCTTTCTTTATATTCCAATGCCATAGGCTTGGTCTACGACCTAGATTGAGGGTGTTCAGGTGGTTCTTCACCGTTTGTACTATTACTAGACAAGTTGGGTGGTATTTTTTAACTCGGCGCTCCAAGGCTAAAGCCAACTTGTTTCCTCACCCTCCATCGTCAAACCATCACTGGAAAGACAGATTTCTATTTGTGAAACTTCCAAAGTCTCAAAGAAATGTCGTCAATAATATGTGGCATCCAGAATGTGATACTAGGTTGTGTAATACATTGAAAGAAAAGAATCTGAATGAAACTGACCTAGATCATATTGAGAAGCTCAAATCGGCCGAGCCTTTAGAGTCAAAGTACCCTTTAAGTAATGACCAGCTTCGTGAGTGTGGAATCATCTTTTCACTCGAGGTGGGTTTGCATGAAGAAGAAGAGGGCGAGCATGATCCTGGTAATATATTTATCCATGAGCGTCTTAATTTGTCATGATCTGCCTTGCTCTCATCCTCTTTCCTTTTGCAGAAACTATGTCTTCAAAAGGTACTCGCGGAAGCGTCGGCGTTAGCCGTGTGGACACTCCGTTTTTCAATACTCAAGGGGTATTACCAAAAATAATTCCAGATGAATTGGCATCTGTTCATGGCGTGGATGAAGGAGTCCAGGACTTGAATTTTGCTGCTTTAACGGAAGAGCCTCAGCCGAAGAGATTAATGACTGAGGATATTGTTCTTGGGCTTGCGAGTAAAGACAAGGGAAAGGAGCAATCTAAAAGGAAGAGAACGGTCAAGGTTGGTACCTCATCCTCTGCTCGGTCTGATACTCCTCATAGGCCTGACTGGAATTTGTCAATCGAGGAGTCTGTTTTTAAGAGTTCCCGCACGGCTTGGGAATGGTCAAGCAAGGGGATTATTCCAATGGATCGAGTCACGCTTTCTGGCTATGATATTAGCAATACAGCCAATGGGATGGTTCAGCTGACTTCGCAGGTAAGATTTATGACGAGCATTCTTTTCCCTTCCTCTTATGAAGCTTAGTTTTTTATTTCTTGCTTTCTTCTGCAGGCGCTAGCTCAAGTGCAGATTGGGGCCGAGAAATTGATCGCTGCCGAGAAGGTATTGGATGAAGAGAGGAAACTTGTTCATGTGGAAAACAACTTTCGTCGAGAAGCAGAGAAGAAAGTGGAAGACTTGAGTAGGGCGTTGCAAAAGGTGCAACTCTCTGAAGTCTCTCTTGTGGCTCGGATTGAACGACTCGAGGCTGAGAAGAGGAATGTTGGACTGAATGCTGTTCAGAGTTTCAAGAGGTCCAAGGTCTACACTGATCAGCGTCTGCATGATTCGAAGAGAGCCTTGGTCTATGGTTATAATGCTTGCAAGAAAGATATTTTGAAAGATTATGCTGACATGGACCTGAGTATTTACGAGCATAAGTATGCTCGTGAAGTTGCTGCTGACGAGAGCAATCGAAGGGAGGTGTCTGAAGCTCGGGTGATCTCTCAGGCCCCTGCGCACCCTATTTCTTCATCGAGTCGAAGTCTCGGGATGTCCGGTGTTGCTTCAGCAGTGGTTACGGTTCCTCAGTGTATGGAGATAAGAGCTGAGCTACCCCAGGATACTGAGAAGGACGCGTCACCTGAAGCTGCTGAGTAGGATCTTTGTTTTGTAATTGACTGAGACTTGAGATTTCTATGTAAACATTATGTTTAATGGAATTGAAGTCTCCTTTTGCAAGATTTTATCTTATATCAACTGCATTAAAATAAACCTCGGGCTATATTGAGCCGACTGAAAAGAAGATTAATATAAAAGAAATTGAAATTGGGCTTTCGCCGAAGAGAATAAAATTGGGCTTAAGCCGAAGTTTGAGCGATCATAGCCATGAGCAAGATACAAAATGTAATGTATAGGAGTAGGTGGCCCCCAATTTTGATCTTGTTCATGAATAATATCGTCGTAGAGTTCTGGCGTTCCATGTCCGGGGAATTGCTTTTCCATTCAGGTTTTCCAAATGATACGATCCTGGGCCTCCCAATTTAACCACCCTGTATGTACCTTCCCAATTTGGCGAGAGTTTTCCAACAGCATCACGTGGAAATGAAGCGTCCAGTCGACGTAAAACAAGATCTCCAATACGAAAAGCACGTGGTTGGACTTTTTTATCAAAGTATTTGGCCACTCTATGCTGGTAGGCAGCAAGGCGAATGGCGGCTTGATCACGCTTTTCCTCGATGAGGTCCAGATTGCTTCGTAGGCCATTATCATTGGTATCAGGATTGTATGCCATGAGTCGAACTGATGGCAAACCGATTTCGAGAGGAATGAGAGCCTCTGTTCCAAATGCCAGACTGAATGGAGTTTCACCTGTGGCGGTGCGTGTTGTGGTATGGTACGCCCAGATAATTTTAGGTAGCTCTTCCACCCATAATCCCTTCGCCCCATCAAGTCGTTTCTTTAATCCTTGTAGGAGAGTACGATTGGTAACTTCTGTCTGTCCGTTGGTTTGTGGGTGTGCCACTGAGGTGAAACGATGTTCGACAGTCAGGTTAGCACAAAATGTGCGAAATGTTGCGTTGTCGAACTGTTTTCCGTTATCAGTGACGAGTACACGTGGTATGCCAAAACGACAGATGACTGCGCGCCAGAAGAATTCCTCGCATTTCTTTTCTGTGATTGTAGCTAATGCCTCAGCTTCAACCCATTTGGTGAAGTAATCAATTGTAACAATCACGAACTTACGCTGTGCGGAGGCAGGGGGAAAAGGGCCTAATATGTCCATTCCCCACATTGCGAAAGGTATTGGGCTTTTCATCATGTTTAGAGGAGTGGGCGCTTGTTTGGGAATAGAGGCAAAGCGCTGACATGCATCACATTTCTTTGTATATTCCAAGGCGTCATGCTGCATGGTTGGCCAATAGTATCCTTGTCGAAGGACTTTATGAGCCAAAGCTCGTCCTCCAAGGTGTTGGCCACAAATACCTTCATGTACTTCACGAAGAGCATAATCCGCCTCCTCTGGGGTGAGGCATCGAAGGTAGGGGAGAGTGAACGATCGCTTGTAAAGTGCATCTTCCACTACCGCATAGCGAGCTGAGCGTGAAATGATCTTTCGGGCATCTTTAGAATTAATAGGCAAGATACCTTTCAGAAGGTAATCCTTTATGGGATCAATCCAGGATGGTTCCTGCTCAATCTGCAAAGTTTCACGCCCAATGATGCTTGGTTCACGTAGTAGTTCCAAGTGGACCGTGCGACCAAATCCTGATGGGTCAAGGGAAGCCAGACGGGAGAGTGCATCAGCTGATACATTGTCTACTCGGCTGATGTGAGTAATGCGGAACTGCACAAAAGATGTTGCGAGTTCTTTTGCCTTATGAAGATAATCGGCCATCTTCGGATCACGGGCTTCATATTCACCAGACAGCTGTTTTACAACAAGCTGAGAGTCACTGTGAGCATGGAGTGTTTTCGCTTTCATTGCATGAGCCAGGTGCATTCCTGCTATCAAAGCCTCATACTCGGCTTCGTTGTTAGATGCCTGAAAATTAAAACGAAGGGCATATTCGACAACGAGTCCTTCTGGTCCTTTGAGGATAAGTCCTGCTCCACTGCCCATGGTATTTGACGACCCATCGACGTAAAGCGTCCATGCAAATATTTCTGGTTGGGTGACGTGTGGTTCGGCTTCATCAATTGGAAGGGTGCATTCAACAACGAAATCAGCCAACGCTTGACCTTTAATAGAAGGACGAGGCTTGTATTGTATGTCGAACTCTCCCAATTCAACCGACCAAGGAACCAGACGACCAGATAAGTCGGGTTTGTGTAGTATCCGCCTGAGTGGCTTGTCGGTGAGCACTGTTATCGTATGTGATTGAAAGTACGGACGGAGCTTTCTCGCGGCTATGAGAAGGGAAAAGGCGAGCTTTTCTGCAGTGGGATAGCGCAATTCGGCGCCTTGAAGCACTTTGCTGACATAATATATAGGGAATTGTTTGCTATCCTCTTCTCGGATGAGTACCGCGCTGACGGCAAAATCAGTTACCGATATATAGATGAAGAGCATTTCTCCTTCAATTGGCTTGGAGAGGAGAGGCGGGGATGCCAAGTATTCTTTCAATGCCTCGAATGATGTTTGGCATTCAGCTGTCCACTCGAAATTTTTGATGTTCTTGAGGGCAGTAAAGAATGGGAGGCAACGCTCAGCCGATCTGGAAAGGAAACGGTTTAGGGCGGCAATACGACCCGTCAGTACTTGGATTTCCTTTATTCTTCGTGGTGCTGCCATATCTTGAATGGCGCTGATCTTCTCTGGATTAGCTTCTATACCCCTGTGAGAAACCATGAAGCCCAGAAACTTTCCAGAGGATACTCCAAAAGCACACTTTGCTGGGTTGAGGCGCATATGATATTTGCGTAGTATAGCAAAGCATTCTTCCAAATCTGAGATGTGGTCTGTTGCTCGCAAGCTCTTGACGAGCATGTCATCTACGTACACCTCCATATTCTTGCCCACCAAAGGTTGGAAAATTTTGTCAACCAGTCGCTGGTAAGTAGCACCAGCGTTCTTCAATGCAGATGGCCTGCGCTTGGAGCGAAAGAGTCCTTGATGCGGGATGAAGGCCGTTTTGCCCACATCTTCTTCCTGCATTCGGATTTGGTTGTATCCGGAGAAGGCATCCATGAAACTCAAGAGTTCATGTCCGGATGTGGCGTCGATTAGAGTGTCGATGCGCGGCAAAGGATAGCTATCTTTGGGACAGGCCTTGTTTAAATCCGTGTAATCGATGCAGATGCGCCATTTGCCAGTGCCTGCCTTGGGTACCATAACCACATTGGCTATCCATTCTGGATAGTCAATTTCTGTGATGAAGTCGGCCATCAGGAGCTTGTCTCCCTCTTCTTTGGGTACCATAACCACAATACTACTTCTAAAAGTCTCAATCTTGATAAATCATTTTTAGCCAAAAATACCCTTACATAAACTTTTAGTGACATTATTGTCCTTGGTAATAAAAATAAATGATGATGTTATGGCATGTGAAAGTGTCTCCATCTCTCAATGATAAATGCAGGTTCTCTCCCCAAGTTAACTTGTCAAATGGATTATCCTTTCTCAACCCTCCAAAGTCTATGACATTAAAACGTGTTCCTATCTGTAAAAGCTTGCCCTAAAGATTTCAAGATGCCACATAGCACCCCTTCAAACCTTTTTCTTGACTTTCCCTCTCACCTCCTTCTTAACGGATGACTATACACCATCCAGAATCTATCATTGTAACTCTTCATCTTCGGTGCTTGTGTAACCAGATAATGAGAGAGACTTTATCACACAATGAAGTGTGTTCTCTCTTTAAGGCCTCTAATCAAAACTTTGCTGCTGAAGCATAATATTTGTGTATTGTCATTCATCTAGAGATAATTTGAAGGTTAAGCTCTCAGTATATTTAGGATCAACCGGATGTAGATTTATGTGGCTACATTTGGCCCAAGGATCTAGAATAAATCTCCATCTAGGCTTTGTGCGTGAACATCTTAATTAAAGTCGTAGATGACATCTAAATTTTAACTATGACCATGTCTTTCATTTATTCATCGGATTCAACTTAATAATTGGGTTCTTTGAACCTGATTGCCCAGTTTCACAAATATCTTACACGTATATTTTTCTGATCATGTAGTTGGAAGCAACAATGGAGTTTCCCAACTTCAAGCTAAGGTAAGTTTCTGACTCCTTTATACTCATCAAGCACCTAGAAGTTGTTTTGGCTAAGACATAGAATTACAACTTTAATTTCACATTTATAATCTCTATGAGTTGGTGATGCAACTTAACTCCAAGAAAAGGTCATGAAGTTGGGATTTTATATATGATTTTGCACCTGAAAGGGAAGAGAGTTATATATGATATATTTGTTTAAACATTGAAAAGGATCTTCCTTTGTTGACATTTGAAATAAAAAAACACATAAGAAGATTACAGTAAGGACATAACCCATTCTTTATTCAAAGGTGGTACCTTGGAAGTAGCGCCTAGGAGTGTGCAGACTCAGCTTCCAAATTTTGAACAGAAAGGACCAATATTAATCATGAAACTGAAGTTTTTCAATACTGAAGATACGGATATAGAAAGCTGTACACAATTCATTTTTATAGGTTAATTAAAATTTAGATTATATACGGAACTGATCCGTTGACCGTGCGTATACTTTCAGATAAGTTGTCCCACGATCTGGTCGTCCATCCTTATAGGATAGATGGTCCGGATCTAGTTTTTTTTTTTTTTAATATATATAAAAACTAGCCGTCCGCTACACTGTGTAGCGGAAAATGCCCATCCGCTACACAGTGTAGCGGTTAACTTTTTGACCCTGACATTTGTCAGCCAAAAAGTCATTCATCACACTGTGTAGCAGACGACTTTTGGCCGACAACATGTCACATATGTCCCCTTTTCCGTCCGCTATACCATCTGACTGGTGGAGTGGCGATATACCAAAAAGTGCTATAATTCTCAGCTCTTGAGCTCCACTTGCCTCCATTTTCAGCTCCCTTCAAGTTTCAAGTAATTAAGTCTCAAGCTTCATTCAAGTAAGATAAGTTTGTGATCTCAAAAGCTTATGGTTAAAATAGTGAAGTTGTTTTTGAATGTTTAAATATATATTTTTTTGAGATTATGTTTGTTGTATTTTGACATGCTAAATCGGTCTATTCATCAAAGTAATTTTAATTTGTTATGTTCAAAAAATTATATTTTTGTAATTAATTTTCATGCCTAAAAAATGTAACAATTGGATACTTAAAAGTTTTTTTTTTTTTTTAGATTATGTTTGGTAAATTTGGCATGCTAAATTAGTTTATTCATCAAAGTAATTTTTATTTGTTATGTTCAATGTTTTATATAATTTTCATGCATAAAAAATGTTACAA
The DNA here is from genome assembly GCA_033065855.1 of Escallonia rubra. Lineage (NCBI taxonomy): Eukaryota > Viridiplantae > Streptophyta > Magnoliopsida > Escalloniales > Escalloniaceae > Escallonia > Escallonia rubra. The sequence goes on from JAVXUO010000566.1 coordinate 159,156, forward strand.
ATATTATACTTAAAGGTAATTTATTTCTACATAAGTCTTATTTCACAATGTCTGATTTCGTGTCAAGCTCGAATACTCCAGTAGATGCTAGTGACCCATATCTAGGGTAAACGTTTCGAACATTAGAAGAATCGAAAGAATGTTTTCGAGCGTATTTGTTGAGGGCTAGTTTTGGCATTAGAATCAAGACAACTAGAACAAGCAACATAAAAAAAAATAAAAAAATTGCTCTCGGTTATATGAGCGACACCCATTGCAAAATGATAAACACGTTGGTAACAATGATAGTGATGACAAAATAAGATATGCGCCGCAAAGACGAGACTTCTTTGCGCACACGAATTGCAAGGTTAAGATGTTCGTAAGACATAAACCTAACTAGATTATTGGCTTATTACTAGCTTGGAGTTGGTGCACAATCACCCGTTAGTCAGGTGAGACCAGACTAAATCAATTCATAATTGGTCTCGAAGGTAGAATGACAAACAAAAAATTGAGAACAAAGTAAATTGGTATGACAAGAATACGATATACAACGGATATAGTACGTACAATTGTGGATAGCAGAATAATCCTCTATCTCTGAGCTCAAGGGATCAATGTCTTTGCTTGCTTACTAAATTTGTTTGCAAAGACGATGGACGTATCTTGGAACTCGTTCATTATCTTTTATAAGAATATAAAGAAATAGTTGGAAAACTTGTAATTACCTGTTGGTGGAGGGAGCTGCTATACAACAGAAATAGATGCAACTCGTTCATTATCTTTAATTTCTTGTACTTGTGTGTTCCCTTTGCTTGGTGTGTTCTAATTAACCATTTATAGATGAAAATAATTCCAATACAAAGTTGTTCGGAAAAACAAAACTTATGTTTAAAGATGTCTAAGTTCTACCATCTACAATGGCATTTCCAAAACCAAGATTCGTTCTTCAACATAAATCCCTAGCAGTAGCCTCTGCACGTTTATAGTGCCTACTCATTATGTAATCCAAACTCCCTTTAGGCAGCGTTCCTACATAAAATCAAGAGTAATAAAATTTGTCAACAAGAAGGAATATCGAGAAAGGCATTTCGGGAATCCAGCAGAAATGGGGGAAAAAAAAAAACATGACCCACAGCCATACACGAAAAGCGAATAAATAAAAGATCAAGAAAAATGGGCAGAGAAACCTAAGAAGCAGCTGGTCATTTAGATCTTACCGAGTGCAAAGTAATACCTCCTTAGTTTCATCAGTTATCCACCTATCATAGTTCAAGTTGTTGTCGACATCTAAAATTCATAGATAACAAGAAAATGACAAGGTTATACCAAATCTTACGCAAATATGTAACTATTGAACAAAATAGCCTTCTCCTTCGTCCTATTGAATAATGAAAGTTATAAGTTAGTAAATGCAGCTCAAACAACTTATGCAACACGATATTACATTGAATAATGAAAAATAGGTGAGTTTTGACTTCGAAAGATACCCTTTGTTTAGCACAACTAGTCCAGTAATGGCCCTAATTCCGATGACAATATGCACGAGTTCTTTGTTTCTTTTCTTCTTCTGCCAATTCAATAGAAGACTTAAACCTTGTAGTAACTTTTGGACGCCTCTTAATCTTAATAGGGGCACTAAGGTCACGTATAGAAATTTGATTCGTACTTTCGACTTGAGAAATACGTGTACTCCAACTAACTTGACTAACCATTTTGCCACCAACTTGTCTCATCCTCGTTCTTTCTTCCAGCTTGCTTTTCCAAGAAGCTAGTAAGTCATGAATCAATCTTGTATATTACTGAAAGAGAATTTCTTTTATTTTTACTGCCTTCGAAAACTTTGGTCGAACTGACCACAACGTTAATAGGTTGGCTCCCTTTTCAGTTAAATGTCTACTTATTTCCGTTCTATTGCCAAAATTTCCCACCTTGTAACGAGCATGAATTGCCCATCGAGGCAGAATGTAATACTCAGGAAAATCACATTATTTTCTTCTTCTTTAAAATGTAAAGGACATGCTTGCATAATATTCCCATTGTCTCAACCTTAGCACATGAACAACTAGTCCTAACATCTTTTGACGAAAACAGTCAACTGTTCGCCATTTTTTCTTGTCAGCAATTATCAAAGCCACCCTGTATTTGTAACGTTGGGTTCCTTACTCAATATTTAGCATTCTATTCTTTCTTGAAGATCTCAAATAAACTACGAGTATAACAATCTCCGGCTTTCACTTCAATCAGATGATAAGAGGTAAGACTAGGAATTCAAGGTCTTGAAATCCTCATCTTCCTTGTCACACCATCAATTATAAACTGATTTGTCATATTTCATAAAAATTCATTCACTATGGTACTAGAATTCACATACCCGTTAAAAAATGAATGTATGCTTTTACTTCGTCCACTCGTGGTCATGCCAGCCAAAAGAGTGTCTTTCAGAAACGACTTTTCCCAATGTGCACATAAGTTGTACATGTTATGGATCTAAAAATTTTCTTTCGGGTTATACTTCTCATTCAAATCTGCCCACCTAGCCTCAAGATTTTTAATAGTCTGACTTTTGGTGCAGTTGGTGTGGGCTTCATGAAAGTCATCGTAATGAGATCATAGGGGTTATAGATGCTCCATAACGTGCTTCCTAATTTGCCATGAGCAAAGGAGTATTTGGAAACACTTTTGCAATTGCATTTCCTATAGCTCCATCTTGGTCCGTGATGATTGCAGCTGAGGGCCTCTCAAACATGCAGTGCAAAAAATGCTCAAACAACCACATAAATGTTACTTATGTCTCACCTCTAACAATGCAACTCCAGTCAATATATAGAGTGCCTATGGTGATTTACTCCAAAAAATGGAGCAAATGGCATCCTAAATTTGTTAGTCATGTAAGTCGTATCAAATACAATAACATCAGCAAACTGTGCATATGATGCTCTTGACCTTCCATTAGCCCAAAAGACACTTCCGAGAGAACCATCTCTAGATAAATCCACAGAAGAATAACATCCACTATAAGAAAAAGGACTTTTAGGAACGGACATTTTCGTCACTAAAAGCCCTATATCCCTCGGCAAAGAATTTTAGCGACGGATATTCTTGTACTTGTGTGTTCCCTTTGCTTGGTGTTTTCTAATTAACCATTTATAGAAGATGGTCTCTTCTTCAGGCCATTTAATAATTCATTCAAAAACGGAAAAAGAGTTTTTAACAAAGTTGCAAGGTGGGGAAATGTATATCTGAAGGAAAAATGAAGGCTAATCCCCTTGTCTCCATTATACTAGTAGAATTTCTCAGCGATGAACAAGGTGACATTTTTTTTAAGGTTTTCATTATACTCCTGCTTGTTGTGTTTTAAGCAGTTAGTTAAGATGGCCTCTTCTTCCGGCCATTTAATATTTCAATCAGGTGGTACACGGAAAAGAGTTTTTAACAAAGGTTGCAAGTTGGTAATTGTTGCTTCTTCTTCTATATATATATATATATATATATATATATATATATAGTAGAATAGAATTTCCCAATGATGCACCTGGTCGCACGTTGAAGGTTTCAAACATTGAAAAGGATCTTCCTTCGTTGACATTTTTGAAATAAAAAAACACATAAGAAGATTACATTAAGGACAGTGGCTGAATGCCCCATTATAGAGATGTGATATAGAGATCATCTCTGGAGATGATATGAAGCAGGTGGTCGACAGTTTTTGAGATACTGACCTCTAGGATGGTTGCATTTGCATCAACTTAGTGTATTTCTAATTGATAGAATTAGTTTTCTATTTGAAATGATCAAACGCTTTTTTCTATTATTTGTCGCTAGATATATAGGCAAAATATCGTTAGAATGTGATGCTCAACGACCGAAGGATTCATCGTTAAAGGGACAACAAGCATGGGCGGACCTCCCATTTGACCAAGGGGGGCCATGGCACCCCCCCCCCCCCCCCAACTTTTAGGGAACCCTTTTTAAAAAAAAAAAAAAACTTATTATTTAATGGATAAACATACGAAAATGTCATTATTTTATATTTTTAATTTATTTGAATATTATTTTTTTGTATTTTTTACTCCTTGTGCCACTGACCGTCAAATATTTCTCTTTCTCATTCCCTTACTCTATCTTCATTCTTCCAAATTTCAAATTCTAAAAAATTATATTACAAAAAAAAAAAGAATATCAAGATCAAATATATATATTTTTAGTTTAAATTCTTATTGTATGTTAACTGATACGTTACTATTGTACTCATATAATTGATAATCACATTACTAATACATCTATACATTAACAGATAAACTTCTTTCATGTCAGATTAGTAATTTATTGTTTATTACTAACCTTACCAAGTTAAATAAATCACTCTGGATAATAAAATTACTATAGAATTAGTAGTTAAATTGATATGGGCGTGTAATCTATTTTGCAGTTAACTTATTTAATATGAAGACTAATTATAATATGTTTTTGATTTTTGTGTTTTATGTGAACTTCAACCTTTTAAATATTTTTATGTTAGCCATCAATATTTTTTATAACTTTTTGGCCCCCAGCGATTAGACTTTCTGGATCCGCCCCTGACAACAAGTAATGACAAACCTTTTCGTCGTTGAATATCATTTTCAATGATGAAGTTAAGATGTCAAGGAAAAAAATTGTGAGAAGCAAGGATTTGCTTACAAACTCAAGTTCGTCAACAAATTAAACTATTCTTGACAAACTTGGACATAAAACGAGAAATTTAAGAGAACAACATCGACCAACATCGACCAAATCCTTCGTCGTAAAATGAGAGACAATTGTTGACGAAGTTGAAAATCGTCAAGAAATCAAGTTTTTAACGAAGAATACAAATGTTCGTTGTAAAAGACTTTTCTTGACGGCGCATCCTTGACGAACTCAGCGATGATATTATTTTTTTGTCGTTGTATGCCTTTCTCGACGAATATAATGCTTTGCTTGATCATGACGAAACGTGTTCGTCGTTGAAGGTCAAATTTCTTGTAGTGATGGGGTCACGGGAAATGACAGATTTGCCCATGCAAAAATGGCACGTGCACCGCACATGCAGACTTAACGTCCAAAGTTGAACGACCATTCACTTTTGGAGCTGTTTGATCATGACGAAACGTGTTCGTCGTTGAAGGTCAAATTTCTTGTAGTGATGGGGTCATGGGAAATGACAGATTTGCCCATGCAAAAATGGCATGTGCACCGCACATGCAGACTTAACGTCCAAAGTTGAACGACCATTCACTTTTGGAGCTGTTTGCAATGATTTTGTCAACCTCAAGAAATATTATGGCAAAAATTGTAAATACGGGGAGTAAAGTGCAAATACGATAAACTTCAGGGGACAATTTTGTCATTAACCCTCAACTTAATTATGAACCAAGCTCAGTACAACAAACAAGAAAGATCAAATAACATTACAAAAATGGAGGTCTACAATTCCCATAAAATAAGTTAGAGACTGCTTAGAGTATGACGGAGTGCCTAACGCCTTTTAGTCATATAAATTAGTCTTCAAATCCAAATCTTCGTTTGCGTCCATTAGAAGGCTTTGCTTGGACATGTAGAGTCAAATTTAAGGTTTTCTTATTTTTCTCGTTAATCATCAATTAATCCTAAAAATGAGATGGCAACTTGAAAAAACTAGTCTTTGTTATATGCGTGTCATCAAATGGTATTGGATACACACACACACAATTTTTATCCTTCCTAATATGAAATGTTCTTACAATGATACAAGTAAAAAAAAGCACATTTCACCAAAGATAGGGTTCATACATATGTAGCTTTGCATTTTTTTGGACTTCAAACAATTGGACTTCAACTTGTGGTTTAAAGCGTAGCTGGCGGAAAAAGAATAGAACAGTCGAACATTTAAAAGTAAACTTCACTTTAATATATAAAAAGTAAACTTCAGTGTTCTACGTACTTAGAAAATCAAAAAAAATAATAAAACATACTAACACAATACATAATTTGAAAAGGATTCTACCTTTATTTGACATTTGAAAAATAAAAACAACCATAAAAATGCCTTGTTTGAATACAAAACATTACCAAAAAACTTGAACAAGACCAGAAATCTCTTTTACTCCTCCTCAGTGGATTAGTCCTACAGCCTTCAATATGGTTGGATTCACAACACTAAACCCTCCATCAACCACAAGATTGTGTCCACTCACGTAATCCCCATCATCGCTAGCCAAGTAGAGCACAGCCTTAGCAACATCTTCAACCCTCAAAATTTTTCCCTTCAAATTTCCCAACTGATGCTGACTTGCTTCCATTTGCTCCAGTGTAGCTCCATGTCTGGGAGATAAGCCGGTCACCACTCCCGAAGGAGAGATGCAATTCACCCTTATGCCATACTGCCCAAGCTCGGCTGCCAAATTTTTACTTAGCCCCACTATTCCGTGCTTTGAGACCGTGTAAGGGTGCGTTGCAATGCCTGCAATGATATTTGGAGTTGGAATTAGCTAATGGAATGTCCTTAAAAAAGAGGCCTTCTTTTCAAACATAACATTTATGGACCAGCAACTATAAGTTTCCAGAATGTTGCACGTGAAGTTTCATAACCAAGAAAGTAATAACTAAAGGGGACAGTTGCCTCCTTAGTCTCCCTAATCCCCGCACTAAAGTAACTAAGTAATTGGTTAATAACGTTAAGTCACTTACTTGAACACGTGTTTGCTAAAAATGGTACTAATTGTCAGAAGACTATAGAACAATTAAAATTATGTAAACATTCATGGGGATAGCTTTTGGGCAGGGTTGGTGAGAGTCTTTACCTGCAATTGATGCACATGCACTAGCTGTGAATAGTATGCAACCCTTGCGCTGTGGAACCATGACCCTTGCTGCGTGTTTGGCACCTAGAAATGAACCAACCACATTAATACCGAGAACCCGTTCTAGGTGTGATTTGGTAGTATCCAGGATACTCCCGAATGGACGGTCCAAAATGCCTGCATTGTTGAACATTATGTCCAGGTGGCCAAATTTTGCAACGGTGGTGTCGACGAGATTGATCACCTCTTCTTCATTTGATACATCACAATGGATGTAGCAGACGTTTTCGCCAAGCTTATCGGAGATGGCTTGACCAAGTTCATCTTGGATGTCAGCAATGACTACTTTGGCACCATTTTTCCAGAAGAGGTGCGTGGTACTCTCTCCGATTCCACTTGCACCGCCAGTGATGACAGCTACTTTGCCTTCTAGCCTGAAAAGGATTGAGTTGCCATAGACTTAAGTTTTGACTGATTCACAATCGGTCTCAAAGTTTGACTTCATTGGCTGGAGAATGAATAACCAAAAATCGAGAATAAGGTAAACTTTTAGTGTTGCGAGAGTACGGTATACAACCCATACAGTACGATTCTGCATAGCAAATCAGTCATCTAGCTGAGCTCGAGGGATCGGTACTATCATTCGGAAAATATATGAAGAAATAGTTGGAGAACTTGCAATTTACCTGTTGGTGGAGGGAGCTATGCAAGAAGAATCACCCATGTTTGCCTGTGAAGAGGAGAGAGAGCGAAACACGTTTCTCGTATTTGTGTGTTCCCCCCTTGCTTGGTGTGTTTAATGCATTTATAGAAGATGGTCTCTTCTTCAGGCCATTTAATAATTCAAGGTGGGGAAATTTATCTATTAAGGAAAGATGAGTCTAATCCCCTTGTTTCTACTTTAATAGAATTTCCCACTGATGAATATGGCCACGTTTTGAATGATATCATTATAGTTGGAGAACACCTTTCTTGTACTTGTTGTTCCCCTGCTAGTGCTTGGTGTGTTTTAAGCATTTACTTAAGACGGTCTCTTCTTCCGGCCATTTAATAATTCAACCAGGTGGTACACGGAAAAGAGTTTTTAACAAGGTTGCAGGTTGGCAATTGTTGCTTTTTCTATTATACTATAGTAGAAATTTCCCACATGGTCACACGTTGGAGGTTTTAAACATTGAAAAGGATCTTCCTTTATTGACATTTGAAATAAAAAAAAAACATAAGAAGATTACAGTAAGGACAGTGGCTGAATGCCCCATTCTTTATTCAAAGTGGTACCTTGGAAGTAGCACCTAGGAGTGTGCAGAGTCAGCTTCCAAATTTTGAACAGAAAGGACCAATATTAGTCATGAAACTGAAGTTTTTCAACACCGAAGATACGGATATAGAAAGCTGTACACAATTCATTTTTATAGGTTAATTAAAATTTAGATTATATATGGCAACTGATCCGTTGATCGTGCGGATACTTTCAGGTAAGTTGCCCCGCGATCTGGTCGTTCATCCTTACAGGACAGACGGTCCTGATCTAGTTTTTTTTTTATATATATATAAAAACTAGCCGTCCGCTATACTCTGTAGCGGAAAATGCCCGTCCGCTACACAGTGTAGCGGATAACTTTTTGGCCCTGACATTTGTTAGGCAAAAAGTCTTTCATCACACTGTGTAGCGGACGACTTTTGCCCGACAACATGTCACATTTGTCCCCTTTTCCGTCCGCTATACTATGTGACTGGCGGAGTGGCAGATATATCAAAAAGTGCTTTAATTCTCAGCTCTTGATCTCCACTTGCCTCCATTTTCAACTCCCTTCAAGTTTTAAGCTTCAAGTAACCAAGTTTCAAGCTTCATTCAAGCAAGGTAAGTTTGTGATCTCAAAAGCTTATGGTTAGAATAGTGAAGTTTTTTTTTAATGTTTATATATATATATATATATATATATTTTGAGATTATGTTTGTTGTATTTTTACATGCTAAATTAGACTATTCATCAAAGTAATTTTAATTTGTTATGTTCAAAATTTTATATTTTTGTAATTAATTTTCATGCCTAAAAAATGTTACAATTGGATACTTAAAAGTAAATTTTTTTTTGAGATTATGTTTGTTATATTTGGCATGCTAAATTAGTCTATTCATCAAAGTAATTTTTATTTGTTATGTTCAATGTTTTATATAATTTCCAGGTTTAAAAATGTTACAAATATTATACTCAAAGGTAATTTATTTCTACATAAGTCTTGTTTCACAATGTCTGATTTCGTGTCAAGCTCGAATACTCCAGTAGATGCTAGTGACCCGTATTTAGGGCAAACGTTTCGAACATTAGAAGAAGCGGAAGAATGTTTTCGAGCGTATTTGTTGAGGGCTAGTTTTGGCATTAGAATCAAGAAAACTAGAACAAGCAACATAAAAAAAATAAAAAAATAAATGCTCTCGGTTATATGAGTGACACCCATTGCAAAATGATAAACACGTTAGTAACAATGATAGTGATGACAAAATAAGATATGCGCCGCGAATACGGGACTTCTTTGCGCACACGAGTTGCAATGTTAAGATGTTCGTAAGTCATAAGCCTAAACAAGATCATTGGCTTATTACTAGCTTGGAATTGGTACACAATCACCTGTTAGTCAGGTGAGACCAAACTAAACCAATTCATAATTGGTCTCGAAGGTAGAATGACAAACAAAAAATTGAGAACAAAGTAAATTGGTATGACAAGAATACGATATACAACGGATATGGTAGGTATAATTGTGGATAGCAGAATAATCCTATATCTGAGCTCGAGGGATCAGTGTCTTTGCTCGCTTACTAAATTTGTTTGCAAACACAATGGACGTATCTTGCAACTCGTTCATTATCTTTTATAAGAATATAAAGAAATAGTTGGAAAACTTGCAATTACCTGTTGGTGGAGGGAGCTGCTATACAAGAAGAATCACCCATGTTGGCCTGTGAAGAGGAGGAAGCAGAACACCTTTAATTTCTTTTACTCGTGTGTTCCCTTTTCTTGGTGTGTTCTAATTAACCATTTATAGAAGATGGTCTCTTCTTCAGGCCATTTAAGGTGACATTTTTTAAGGTTTTCATTATACTAGTAGAATTTCTCAGCGATGAACAAGGTGACATTTTTTTTAAGGTTTTCATTATACTCCTGCTTGTTGTGTTTTAAGCAGTTAGTTAAGATGGCCTCTTCTTCCGGCCATTTAATATTTCAATCAGGTGGTACACGGAAAAGAGTTTTTAACAAAGGTTGCAAGTTGGTAATAATTGTTGCTTCTTCTATCATATATATATATATATATATATATATATATATATATATAGTAGAATAGAATTTCCCAATGATGCACCTGGTCGCACGTTGAAGGTTTCAAACATTGAAAAGGATCTTCCTTCGTTGACATTTTTGAAATAAAAAAACACATAAGAAGATTACATTAAGGACAGTGGCTGAATGCCCCATTTCTTTATTAAAAGGTGGTACCTTGGAAGTAGCACCTAGGGGTGTGCAGATAGATACGTGCGACCCTACCTCTCACCTTCCAAATTTTGAACAGAAAAGGACCAATATTAATTAATCCTGAAACTGAAATTTTTTAATACCAAAGATACCATTACAGAAAGCTGTACACACTTCATTTTTATAGGTTAATTAAAATTAAAATTATCTATACGTATACACAATAATTATATGTATGTACACATATCTCTATCAATCTATCTATATCTATATTTATATCTATATCTATATCTATACTACTTCTAAAAGTCTCAATCTTGGTAAATCATTTTTAGCAAAAAATACCCTTACATAAACTTTTAGTGACATTATTGTCCTTGGTAATAAAAATAAATGATGATGTTATGGCATGTGAAAGTGTCTCCATCTCTCAATGATAAATGCAGGTTCTCTCCCCAAGTTAACTTGTCAAATGCATTATCCTTTCTCAACCCTCCAAAGTCTATGACATTAAAACGTGTTCCTATCTGTAAAAGCTTGCCCTAAAGATTTCAAGATGCCACATAGCACCCCTTCAAACCTTTTTCTTGACTTTCCCTCTCACCTCCTTCTTAACGGATGACTATACACCATCCAGAATCTATCATTGTAACTCTTCATCTCCGGTGCTTGTGTAACCAGATAATGAGAGAGACTTTATCACACAATGAAGTGTGTTCTCTCTTTCAGGCCTCTAATCGAAACTTTGCTGCTGAAGCATAATATTTGTGTATTGTCATTCATCTAGAGATAATTTGAAGGTTAAGCTCTCAGTATATTTAGGATCAACCGGATGTAGATTTATGTGGCTACATTTGGCCCAAGGATCTAGAATAAATCTCCATCTAGGCTTTGTGCGTGAACATCTTAATTAAAGTCGTAGATGACATCTAAATTTTAACTATGACCATGTCTTTCATTTATTCATCGGATTCAACTTAATAATTGGGTTCTTTGAACCTGATTGCCCAGTTTCACAAATATCTTACACGTATATTTTTCTGATCATGTAGTTGGAAGCAACAATGGAGTTTCCCAACTTCAAGCTAAGGTAAGTTTCTGACTCCTTTATACTCATCAAGCACCTAGAAGTTGTTTTGGCTAAGACATAGAATTACAACTTTAATTTCACATTTATAATCTCTATGAGTTGGTGATGCAACTTAACTCCAAGAAAAGGTCATGAAGTTGGGATTTTATATATGATTTTGCACCTGAAAGGGAAGAGAGTTATATATGATATATTTGTTTAAACATTGAAAAGGATCTTCCTTTGTTGACATTTGAAATAAAAAAACACATAAGAAGATTACAGTAAGGACATAACCCATTCTTTATTCAAAGGTGGTACCTTGGAAGTAGCGCCTAGGAGTGTGCAGAGTCAGCTTCCAAATTTTGAACAGAAAGGACCAATATTAATCATGAAACTGAAGGCTCCGTACGCTTACCATATATATTTGTTTTCTGTTTTTATTTTTATGATTTTCATATTCAGTTTGAAAATCTGTTCCTGTACTTTTATCATTTTCACAAAAAAAAAATTCTATTTTTTCTTATATTGGGTTAAGTTTGAAAAAAAGTTTAGGTGTTTTCATTTTTTGTTACTATAGTAATTTTATCCAAAACGGAAAATGGTAAAAGTACGTAAAAAAAGAATCTTTTTCATCATCATTGTAAAAACAGAAAACGAATATGAAACGTACGTGAAGATACGGATATACTTTTCAGGTTAATTAAAATTTAGATTATATACGGACTGATCCGTGACCGTGCGTATACTTTCAGATAAGTTGCCCCACGATCTGGTCGTCCATCCTTATAGGATAGATGGTCCGGATCTAGTTTTTTTTTTTTTAATATATATAAAAACTAGCCGTCCGCTACACTGTGTAGCGAAAAATGCCCGTCCGCTACACAGTGTAGCGGTTAACTTTTTGACCCTGACATTTGTCAGCCAAAAAGTCATTCATTACATTGTGTAGCAGACGACTTTTGGCCGACAACATGTCACATATGTCCCCTTTTCCGTCCGCTATACTATCTGACTGGTGGAGTGGCGATATACCAAAAAGTGCTATAATTCTCAGCTCTTGAGCTCCACTTGCCTCCATTTTCAGCTCCCTTCAAGTTTCAAGTAACTAAGTCTCAAGCTTCATTCAAGTAAGATAAGTTTGTGATCTCAAAAGCTTATGGTTAAAATAGTGAAGTTGTTTTTGAATGTTTAAATATATATGTTTTTGAGATTATGTTTGTTGTATTTTGACATGCTAAATCAGTCTATTCATCAAAGTAATTTTAATTTGTTATGTTCAAAAAATTATATTTTTGTAATTAATTTTCATGCCTAAAAAATGTAACAATTGGATACTTAAAAGTTTTTTTTTTTTTTAGATTATGTTTGTTATATTTGGCATGCTAAATTAGTTTATTCATCAAAGTAATTTTTATTTGTTATGTTCAATGTTTTATATAATTTTCATGCATAAAAAATGTTACAAATATTATACTTAAAGGTAATTTATTTCTACATAAGTCTTATTTCACAATGTCTGATTTCGTGTCAAGCTCGAATACTCCAGTAGATGCTAGTGACCCATATCTAGGGTAAACGTTTCGAACATTAGAAGAATCGAAAGAATGTTTTCGAGCGTATTTGTTGAGGGCTAGTTTTGGCATTAGAATCAAGACAACTAGAACAAGCAACATAAAAAAAAAATAAAACAATTGCTCTCGGTTATATGAGCGACACCCATTGCAAAATGATAAACACGTTGGTAACAATGATAGTGATGACAAAATAAGATATGCGCCGCAAAGACGAGACTTCTTTGCGCACACGAATTGCAAGGTTAAGATGTTCGTAAGACATAAACCTAAACTAGATTATTGGCTTATTACTAGCTTGGAGTTGGTGCACAATCACCCGTTAGTCAGGTGAGACCAGACTAAATCAATTCATAATTGGTCTCGAATGTAGAATGACAAACAAAAAATTGAGAACAAAGTAAATTGGTATGACAAGAATACGATATACAACGGATATAGTACGTACAATTGTGGATAGCAGAATAATCCTCTATCTCTGAGCTCAAGGGATCAATGTCTTTGCTTGCTTACTAAATTTGTTTGCAAAGACGATGGACGTATCTTGCAACTCGTTCATTATCTTTTATAAGAATATAAAGAAATAGTTGGAAAACTTGTAATTACCTGTTGGTGGAGGGAGCTGCTATACAACATAAATAGTTGCAACTCGTTCATTATCTTTAATTTCTTGTACTTGTGTGTTTCCTTTGCTTGGTGTGTTCTAATTAACCATTTATAGATGAAAATAATTCCAATACAAAGTTGTTCGGAAAAACAAAACTTATGTTTAAAGATGTCTAAGTTCTACCATATACAATGGCATTTCCAAAACCAAGATTCGTTCTTCAACATAAATCCCTAGCAGTAGCCTCTGCACGTTTATAGTGCCTACTCATTATGTAATCCAAACTCCCTTTAGGCAGCGTTCCTACATAAAATCAAGAGTAATAAAATTTGTCAACAAGAAGGAATATCGAGAAAGGCATTTCGGGAATCCAGCAGAAATGGGGAAAAAAAAAAAACATGACCCACAGCCATACACGAAAAGCGAATAAATAAAAGATCAAGAAAAATGGGCAGAGAAACCTAAGAAGCAGCTGGTCATTTAGATCTTACCGAGTGCAAAGTAATACCTCCTTAGTTTCATCAGTTATCCACCTATCATAGTTCAAGTTGTTGTCGACATCTAAAATTCATAGATAACAAGAAAATGACAAGGTTATACCAAATCTTACGCAAATATGTAACTATTGAACAAAATAGCCTTCTCCTTCGTCCTATTGAATAATGAAAGTTATAAGTTAGTAAATGCAGCTCAAACAACTTATGCAACACGATATTACATTGAATAATGAAAAATAGGTGAGTTTTGACTTCGAAAGATACCTTTTGTTTAGCACAACTAGTCCAGTAATGGCCCTTCCGATGACAATATGCACGAGTTCTTTGTTTCTTTTCTTCTTCTGCCAATTCAATAGAAGACTTAAACCTTGACTGGCATGACCACGAGTGGACGAAGTAAAAGCATACATTCAATTTTTAACGGGTATGTGAATTCTAGTACCATAGTGAATGAATTTTTATGAAATATGACAAATCAGTTTATAATTGATTGTGTGACAAGGAAGATGAGGATTTCAAGACCTTGAATTCCTAGTCTTACCTCTTATTATCTGATTGAAGTGAAAGCCGGAGATTGTTATACTCGTAGTTTATTTGAGATCTTCAAGAAAGAATAGAATGCTAAATATTGAGCAAGGAACCCAACGTTACAAATACAGGTGGGGAAATGTATCTCTTAAGGAAAATTGAAGTCTAATCCCCTTGTCTCCATTATACTAGTAGAATTTCTCAGCGATGAACATGGTGACATTTTAAATGTTTTCATTATACTCCTGCTTTTTGTTTTTTAAGCAGTAAGTTAAGATGGAAAACAAATTGGTCCTAAAAGCTCTTGTGGAGTGCAAGCAACAGATGTAAAGAAGAGTCCGATTAGCGTATCACTCTACTTTTTTCAAGTGCTAATAATCTGCAGATTCCGATTAATATATTTGAATAACATGCCATGCTTCATTTGATTATAATTCATATTACCAAATTGTGTTAAAACATAAAGAAGCACGTTCCATTTATTTAGATATCTTGATTAGGGTGAATATTGACCAAACCCATCAATTTGTCGGAGTGAGGCTCTAATGTAATTGGATGATCAAGAGTACCTCGAAGAAGATCAGGATCTCTAATGTGTATTATTAATTTCTTTCTTCGCAATTCAATGTCTATACTACTTCCCTCCCTGGACTTAAAAGTGCTTCTCTTAGGTTTATATAGAATAGCGATGTGAGTGTCACCCACAGCATCATGATGTTCCAGGGCCGCAATGGACTTGGCGGTTCATGCATGCAAAACGTGTTAGCAAATACAAGTGCAGATGGTTCGAACGGCGGGGGTCTGTACTCTGGAACATTCACCCTTCGGCTAACTGCGAAGCTTCGTTGGTTGAAATGATGGCTAAGATTGCTCCCAGTTTGTTCTTTGGTTTTTTTTACATCTATTGCAGCAAAAAAGAAGGTTTTTGATCAAAGTTTAATCCTGTACTTTTTTTTTTTCATGCAAATGTAATACAGCTTGTGGATTATAAATATGAGGCTTACCTATCTTTGAAAGCAAGGTATTTAGCTGTGAGTAGTTACCCATAGTTACCGGGATAGAGCACTGACTACAACCAAACAAAGAAAAAAAGGGAACAAAAAGATGCACTTTCGATGCATTTGAACTTTGATCTTGAAGGAAACTTTAAGCTATTGTATGAGTGACAAAAATACACTTTGACGTGACCTTCATTAACACGAGTACGAAGATCCCTAATTCATAACAGTGCAAAGACCAAAGACCAACAAACTGGAAGAAAACTAGCACAAAAATACTCTTCAAATAAATTTTTATTGGCATACACAGTACACCGAATTCCCTATAGAATAATTCCCTAGTAGAATTTCTCAGCGATGAACAAGATGACATTTTTTAAGGCTTTCATTATACTCCTGCTTGTTGTGTTTTAAGCAGTTAGTTAAGATGGCCTCTTCTTCCGGCCATTTAATATTTCAATCAGGTGGTACACGGAAAAGAGTTTTTAACAAAGGTTGCAAGTTGGTAATTGTTGCTTCTTCTTCTATATATATATATATATAGTAGAATAGAATTTCCTAATGACGCACATGGTCGCACGTTGAAGGTTTCAAACATTGAAAAGGATCTTCCTTCGTTGACATTTTTGAAATAAAAAAACACATAAGAGGATTACAATAAGGACAGTGGCTGAATGCCCCATTTCTTTATTAAAAGGTGGTACCTTGGAAGTGCACCTAGGGGTGTGCTGATAGATACGTGCGACCTCACTGATTGCATATGTGAGATACAAATTATCTTTGAAGAACTTATTTAACTTTCACAGCATACCAACAACCAACTTCAAGCATAATGTCATCTGCATCTATCCAAAATCAGGTTCGAAAACCGCCACTGCCTTGAGCCGAGTTGCAGCAGATACCTCAAAGATATAAGAGATAATGCAGGTAGATATCTTGTAACTAAAAAGATGACTAAGCAAGGAAAAGATACGGGGATTCAGTTCTCTTTCCCCTTTGCTATCAATTGTATTGCCATATACTACTTGATATATGTAGAAATAAGATATACAGCGGCAAATTTTCAATAATTTAGTGCCTTGAGATATAGAAATGCTGCTGATTACTGTCAAAATAAATATTGTGGTACAATTGCGTATAGAAGAATTGTTATATCGATACAGATGGTACTTGGCACATTAGGGTGAGTATTTTTCCTTGTAATAGGACACATAACATGTAGCAATATACCTTTGTAGCACAATACTGTCATCTTTCTTATGAATAATCCGCATCTAAAGAAAAATGTTGAGCATATATACGTCATGGGTGGTTGTGTGAGGTCAAATAATCCAACTGGTTGCTGCCCCAAAAATGCCAACCCAACTTGCCAGCCTATGCAGTATGGCGACTGTGGCAACATGTACACTGACTACACTAGTAATCCTTATGCATAGTTCAATTTCTTTGGTGATCCTTCTACTCTATACAGGTATCACAGAGCTAGTATGATC
>JAVXUO010001446.1:0-224068 GCA_033065855.1 Escallonia rubra
CGCACATGCAGACTTAACGTCCAAAGTTGAACGACCATTCACTTTTGGAGCTGTTTGATCATGACGAAACGTGTTCGTCGTTGAAGGTCAAATTTCTTGTAGTGATGGGGTCATGGGAAATGACAGATTTGCCCATGCAAAAATGGCATGTGCACCGCACATGCAGACTTAACGTCCAAAGTTGAACGACCATTCACTTTTGGAGCTGTTTGCAATGATTTTGTCAACCTCAAGAAATATTATGGCAAAAATTGTAAATACGGGGAGTAAAGTGCAAATACGATAAACTTCAGGGGACAATTTTGTCATTAACCCTCAACTTAATTATGAACCAAGCTCAGTACAACAAACAAGAAAGATCAAATAACATTACAAAAATGGAGGTCTACAATTCCCATAAAATAAGTTAGAGACTGCTTAGAGTATGACGGAATGCCTAACGCCTTTTAGTCATATAAATTAGTCTTCAAATCCAAATCTTCGTTTGCGTCCATTAGAAGGCTTTGCTTGGACATGTAGAGTCGAATTTAAGGTTTTCTTATTTTTCTCGTTAATCATTCAATTAATCCTAAAAATGAGATGGCAACTTGAAAAAACTAGTCTTTGTTATATGCGTGCCATCAAATGGTATTGGATACACACACACACAATTTTTATCCTTCCTAATATGAAATGTTGTTACAATGATACAAGTAAAAAAAAGCACATTTCACCAAAGATAGGGTTCATACATATGTAGCTTTGCATTTTTTTGGACTTCAAACAATTGGACTTCAACTTGTGGTTTAAAGCGTAGCTGGCGGAAAAAGAATAGAACAGTCGAACATTTAAAAGTAAACTTCACTTTAATATATAAAAAGTAAACTTCAGTGTTCTACGTACTTAGAAAATCAAAAAAAATAATAAAACATACTAACACAATACATAATTTGAAAAGGATTCTACCTTTATTTGACATTTGAAAAATAAAAACAACCATAAAAATGCCTTGTTTGAATACAAAACATTACCAAAAAACTTGAACAAGACCAGAAATCTCTTTTACTCCTCCTCACTGGATTAGTCCTACAGCCTTCAATATGGTTGGATTCACAACACTAAACCCTCCATCAACCACAAGATTGTGTCCACTCACGTAATCCCCATCATCGCTAGCCAAGTAGAGCACAGCCTTAGCAACATCTTCAACCCTCAAAATTTTTCCCTTCAAATTTCCCAACTGATGCTGACTTGCTTCCATTTGCTCCAGTGTAGCTCCATGTCTGGGAGATAAGCCGGTCACCACTCCCGAAGGAGAGATGCAATTCACCCTTATGCCATACTGCCCAAGCTCGGCTGCCAAATTTTTACTTAGCCCCACTATTCCGTGCTTTGAGACCGTGTAAGGGTGCGTTGCAATGCCTGCAATGATATTTGGAGTTGGAATTAGCTAATGGAATGTCCTTAAAAAAGAGGCCTTCTTTTCAAACATAACATTTATGGACCAGCAACTATAAGTTTCCAGAATGTTGCACGTGAAGTTTCATAACCAAGAAAGTAATAACTAAAGGGGACAGTTGCCTCCTTAGTCTCCCTAATCCCCGCACTAAAGTAACTAAGTAATTGGTTAATAACGTTAAGTCACTTACTTGAACACGTGTTTGCTAAAAATGGTACTAATTGTCAGAAGACTATAGAACAATTAAAATTATGTAAACATTCATGGGGATAGCTTTTGGGCAGGGTTGGTGAGAGTCTTTACCTGCAATTGATGCACATGCACTAGCTGTGAATAGTATGCAACCCTTGCGCTGTGGAACCATGACCCTTGCTGCGTGTTTGGCACCTAGAAATGAACCAACCACATTAATACCGAGAACCCGTTCTAGGTGTGATTTGGTAGTATCCAGGATACTCCCGAATGGACGGTCCAAAATGCCTGCATTGTTGAACATTATGTCCAGGTGGCCAAATTTTGCAACGGTGGTGTCGACGAGATTGATCACCTCTTCTTCATTTGATACATCACAATGGATGTAGCAGACGTTTTCGCCAAGCTTATCGGAGATGGCTTGACCAAGTTCATCTTGGATGTCAGCAATGACTACTTTGGCACCATTTTTCCAGAAGAGGTGCGTGGTACTCTCTCCGATTCCACTTGCACCGCCAGTGATGACAGCTACTTTGCCTTCTAGCCTGAAAAGGATTGAGTTGCCATAGACTTAAGTTTTGACTGATTCACAATCGGTCTCAAAGTTTGACTTCATTGGCTGGAGAATGAATAACCAAAAATCGAGAATAAGGTAAACTTTTAGTGTTGCGAGAGTACGGTATACAACCCATACAGTACGATTCTGCATAGCAAATCAGTCATCTAGCTGAGCTCGAGGGATCGGTACTATCATTCGGAAAATATATGAAGAAATAGTTGGAGAACTTGCAATTTACCTGTTGGTGGAGGGAGCTATGCAAGAAGAATCACCCATGTTTGCCTGTGAAGAGGAGAGAGAGCGAAACACGTTTCTCGTATTTGTGTGTTCCCCCCTTGCTTGGTGTGTTTAATGCATTTATAGAAGATGGTCTCTTCTTCAGGCCATTTAATAATTCAAGGTGGGGAAATTTATCTATTAAGGAAAGATGAGTCTAATCCCCTTGTTTCTACTTTAATAGAATTTCCCACTGATGAATATGGCCACGTTTTGAATGATATCATTATAGTTGGAGAACACCTTTCTTGTACTTGTTGTTCCCCTGCTAGTGCTTGGTGTGTTTTAAGCATTTACTTAAGACGGTCTCTTCTTCCGGCCATTTAATAATTCAACCAGGTGGTACACGGAAAAGAGTTTTTAACAAGGTTGCAGGTTGGCAATTGTTGCTTTTTCTATTATACTATAGTAGAAATTTCCCACATGGTCACACGTTGGAGGTTTTAAACATTGAAAAGGATCTTCCTTTATTGACATTTGAAATAAAAAAAAAACATAAGAAGATTACAGTAAGGACAGTGGCTGAATGCCCCATTCTTTATTCAAAGTGGTACCTTGGAAGTAGCACCTAGGAGTGTGCAGAGTCAGCTTCCAAATTTTGAACAGAAAGGACCAATATTAGTCATGAAACTGAAGTTTTTCAACACCGAAGATACGGATATAGAAAGCTGTACACAATTCATTTTTATAGGTTAATTAAAATTTAGATTATATATGGCAACTGATCCGTTGATCGTGCGGATACTTTCAGGTAAGTTGCCCCGCGATCTGGTCGTTCATCCTTACAGGACAGACGGTCCTGATCTAGTTTTTTTTTTATATATATATAAAAACTAGCCGTCCGCTATACTCTGTAGCGGAAAATGCCCGTCCGCTACACAGTGTAGCGGATAACTTTTTGGCCCTGACATTTGTTAGGCAAAAAGTCTTTCATCACACTGTGTAGCGGACGACTTTTGCCCGACAACATGTCACATTTGTCCCCTTTTCCGTCCGCTATACTATGTGACTGGCGGAGTGGCAGATATATCAAAAAGTGCTTTAATTCTCAGCTCTTGATCTCCACTTGCCTCCATTTTCAACTCCCTTCAAGTTTTAAGCTTCAAGTAACCAAGTTTCAAGCTTCATTCAAGCAAGGTAAGTTTGTGATCTCAAAAGCTTATGGTTAGAATAGTGAAGTTTTTTTTTAATGTTTATATATATATATATATATATTTTTTTTTTTTTTGAGATTATGTTTGTTGTATTTTGACATGCTAAATTAGTCTATTCATCAAAGTAATTTTAATTTGTTATGTTCAAAATTTTATATTTTTGTAATTAATTTTCATGCCTAAAAAATGTTACAATTGGATAATTAAAAGTAAATTTTTTTGTGAGATTATGTTTGTTATATTTGGCATGCTAAATTAGTCTATTCATCAAAGTAATTTTTATTTGTTATGTTCAATGTTTTATATAATTTCCAGGTTTAAAAATGTTACAAATATTATACTCAAAGGTAATTTATTTCTACATAAGTCTTGTTTCACAATGTCTGATTTCGTGTCAAGCTCGAATACTCCAGTAGATGCTAGTGACCCGTATTTAGGGCAAACGTTTCGAACATTAGAAGAAGCGGAAGAATGTTTTCGAGCGTATTTGTTGAGGGCTAGTTTTGGCATTAGAATCAAGAAAACTAGAACAAGCAACATAAAAAAAATAAAAAAATAAATGCTCTCGGTTATATGAGTGACACCCATTGCAAAATGATAAACACGTTAGTAACAATGATAGTGATGGCAAAATAAGATATGCGCCGCGAATACGGGACTTCTTTGCGCACACGAGTTGCAATGTTAAGATGTTCGTAAGTCATAAGCCTAAACAAGATCATTGGCTTATTACTAGCTTGGAATTGGTACACAATCACCTGTTAGTCAAGTGAGACCAAACTAAACCAATTCATAATTGGTCTCGAAGGTAGAATGACAAACAAAAAATTGAAAACAAAGTAAATTGGTATGACAAGAATACGATATACAACGGATATGGTAGGTACAATTGTGGATAGCAGAATAATCCTATATCTGAGCTCGAGGGATCAGTGTCTTTGCTCGCTTACTAAATTTGTTTGCAAACACAATGGACGTATCTTGCAACTCGTTCATTATCTTTTATAAGAATATAAAGAAATAGTTGGAAAACTTGCAATTACCTGTTGGTGGAGGGAGCTGCTATACAAGAAGAATCACCCATGTTGGCCTGTGAAGAGGAGGAAGCAGAACACCTTTAATTTCTTTTACTCGTGTGTTCCCTTTTCTTGGTGTGTTCTAATTAACCATTTATAGAAGATGGTCTCTTCTTCAGGCCATTTAAGGTGACATTTTTTAAGGTTTTCATTATACTAGTAGAATTTCTCAGCGATGAACAAGGTGACATTTTTTTTAAGGTTTTCATTATACTCCTGCTTGTTGTGTTTTAAGCAGTTAGTTAAGATGGCCTCTTCTTCCGGCCATTTAATATTTCAATCAGGTGGTACACGGAAAAGAGTTTTTAACAAAGGTTGCAAGTTGGTAATTTTTGCTTCTTCTATCATATATATATATATATATATATATATATATATATAGTAGAATAGAATTTCCCAATGATGCACCTGGTCGCACGTTGAAGGTTTCAAACATTGAAAAGGATCTTCCTTCGTTGACATTTTTGAAATAAAAAAACACATAAGAAGATTACATTAAGGACAGTGGCTGAATGCCCCATTTCTTTATTAAAAGGTGGTACCTTGGAAGTAGCACCTAGGGGTGTGCAGATAGATACGTGCGACCCTACCTCTCACCTTCCAAATTTTGAACAGAAAAGGACCAATATTAATTAATCCTGAAACTGAAATTTTTTAATACCAAAGATACCATTACAGAAAGCTGTACACACTTCATTTTTATAGGTTAATTAAAATTAAAATTATCTATACGTATACACAATAATTATATGTATGTACACATATCTCTATCAATCTATCTATATCTATATTTATATCTATGTCTATATCTATACTATTTCTAAAAGTCTCAATCTTGATAAATCATTTTTAGCCAAAAATACCCTTACATAAACTTTTAGTGACATTATTGTCCTTGGTAATAAAAATAAATGATGATGTTATGGCATGTGAAAGTGTCTCCATCTCTCAATGATAAATGCAGGTTCTCTCCCCAAGTTAACTTGTCAAATGCATTATCCTTTCTCAACCCTCCAAAGTCTATGACATTAAAACGTGTTCCTATCTGTAAAAGCTTGCCCTAAAGATTTCAAGATGCCACATAGCACCCCTTCAAACCTTTTTCTTGACTTTCCCTCTCACCTCCTTCTTAACGGATGACTATACACCATCCAGAATCTATCATTGTAACTCTTCATCTCCGGTGCTTGTGTAACCAGATAATGAGAGAGACTTTATCACACAATGAAGTGTGTTCTCTCTTTCAGGCCTCTAATCGAAACTTTGCTGCTGAAGCATAATATTTGTGTATTGTCATTCATCTAGAGATAATTTGAAGGTTAAGCTCTCAGTATATTTAGGATCAACCGGATGTAGATTTATGTGGCTACATTTGGCCCAAGGATCTAGAATAAATCTCCATCTAGGCTTTGTGCGTGAACATCTTAATTAAAGTCGTAGATGACATCTAAATTTTAACTATGACCATGTCTTTCATTTATTCATCGGATTCAACTTAATAATTGGGTTCTTTGAACCTGATTGCCCAGTTTCACAAATATCTTACACGTATATTTTTCTGATCATGTAGTTGGAAGCAACAATGGAGTTTCCCAACTTCAAGCTAAGGTAAGTTTCTGACTCCTTTATACTCATCAAGCACCTAGAAGTTGTTTTGGCTAAGACATAGAATTACAACTTTAATTTCACATTTATAATCTCTATGAGTTGGTGATGCAACTTAACTCCAAGAAAAGGTCATGAAGTTGGGATTTTATATATGATTTTGCACCTGAAAGGGAAGAGAGTTATATATGATATATTTGTTTAAACATTGAAAAGGATCTTCCTTTGTTGACATTTGAAATAAAAAAACACATAAGAAGATTACAGTAAGGACAGTGGCTGAATAACCCATTCTTTATTCAAAGGTGGTACCTTGGAAGTAGCACCTAGGAGTGTGCAGAGTCAGCTTCCAAATTTTGAACAGAAAGGACCAATATTAATCATGAAACTGGGCCGTACGCTTACCATATTCATTTTCTGTTTTCATTTTCATGATTTTCATATTCAGTTTGAAAATCTGTTCCTGTACTTTTATCATTTTCACAAAAAAAAAATTTAGCTATTTTTTCTTATATTGGGTTAAGTTTGAGTGAAAAAAGTTGAAAACACCTTTTAGGTGTTTTCAGTTTTTTGTTACTATTTGAGTAATTTTATCCAAAACGAAAACAGAAAATGGTAAAAGTACGTAAAAAAAGAATCTTTTTCATCATCATTGCT
Organism: Escallonia rubra; assembly: GCA_033065855.1. Lineage (NCBI taxonomy): Eukaryota > Viridiplantae > Streptophyta > Magnoliopsida > Escalloniales > Escalloniaceae > Escallonia > Escallonia rubra. The sequence continues at coordinate 6,958 of JAVXUO010001446.1, forward strand.
AAAAACAGAAAACGAATATGGTAAACGTACGGGGCCGAAGTTTTTCAATACTGAAGATATGGATATAGAAAGCTGTACACAATTCATTTTTATAGGTTAATTAAAATTTAGATTATATACGGAACTGATCCGTTGACCGTGCGTATACTTTCAGATAAGTTGCCCCACGATCTGGTCGTCCATCCTTATAGGATAGATGGTCCGGATCTAGTTTTTTTTTTTAATATATATAAAAACTAGCCGTCCGCTACACTGTGTAGCGGAAAATGCCCGTCCGCTACACAGTGTAGCGGTTAACTTTTTGACCCTGACATTTGTCAGCCAAAAAGTCATTCATCACACTGTGTAGCAGCCGACTTTTGGCCGACAACATGTCACATATGTCCCCTTTTCCGTCCGCTATACTATCTGACTGGTGGAGTGGCGATATACCAAAAAGTGCTATAATTCTCAGCTCTTGAGCTCCACTTGCCTCCATTTTCAGCTCCCTTCAAGTTTCAAGTAACTAAGTCTCAAGCTTCATTCAAGTAAGATAAGTTTGTGATCTCAAAAGCTTATGGTTAAAATAGTGAAGTTGTTTTTGAATGTTTAAATATATATTTTTTTGAGATTATGTTTGTTGTATTTTGACATGCTAAATCAGTCTATTCATCAAAGTAATTTTAATTTGTTATGTTCAAAAAATTATATTTTTGTAATTAATTTTCATGCCTAAAAAATGTAACAATTGGATACTTAAAAGTTTTTTTTTTAGATTATGTTTGTTATATTTGGCATGCTAAATTAGTTTATTCATCAAAGTAATTTTAATTTGTTATGTTCAATGTTTTATATAATTTTCATGCATAAAAAATGTTACAAATATTATACTTAAAGGTAATTTATTTCTACATAAGTCTTATTTCACAATGTCTGATTTCGTGTCAAGCTCGAATACTCCAGTAGATGCTAGTGACCCATATCTAGGGTAAACGTTTCGAACATTAGAAGAATCGAAAGAATGTTTTCGAGCGTATTTGTTGAGGGCTAGTTTTGGCATTAGAATCAAGACAACTAGAACAAGCAACATAAAAAAAAAAAAACAATTGCTCTCGGTTATATGAGCGACACCCATTGCAAAATGATAAACACGTTGGTAACAATGATAGTGATGACAAAATAAGATATGCGCCGCAAAGACGAGACTTCTTTGCGCACACGAATTGCAAGGTTAAGATGTTCGTAAGACATAAACCTAAACTAGATTATTGGCTTATTACTAGCTTGGAGTTGGTGCACAATCACCCGTTAGTCAGGTGAGACCAGACTAAATCAATTCATAATTGGTCTCGAATGTAGAATGACAAACAAAAAATTGAGAACAAAGTAAATTGGTATGACAAGAATACGATATACAACGGATATAGTACGTACAATTGTGGATAGCAGAATAATCCTCTATCTCTGAGCTCAAGGGATCAATGTCTTTGCTTGCTTACTAAATTTGTTTGCAAAGACGATGGACGTATCTTGCAACTCGTTCATTATCTTTTATAAGAATATAAAGAAATAGTTGGAAAACTTGTAATTACCTGTTGGTGGAGGGAGCTGCTATACAACATAAATAGTTGCAACTCGTTCATTATCTTTAATTTCTTGTACTTGTGTGTTTCCTTTGCTTGGTGTGTTCTAATTAACCATTTATAGATGAAAATAATTCCAATACAAAGTTGTTCGAAAAAACAAAACTTATGTTTAAAGATGTCTAAGTTCTACCATATACAATGGCATTTCCAAAACCAAGATTCGTTCTTCAACATAAATCCCTAGCAGTAGCCTCTGCACGTTTATAGTGCCTACTCATTATGTAATCCAAACTCCCTTTAGGCAGCGTTCCTACATAAAATCAAGAGTAATAAAATTTGTCAACAAGAAGGAATATCGAGAAAGGCATTTCGGGAATCCAGCAGAAATGGGGAAAAAAAAAACATGACCCACAGCCATACACGAAAAGCGAATAAATAAAAGATCAAGAAAAATGGGCAGAGAAACCTAAGAAGCAGCTGGTCATTTAGATCTTACCGAGTGCAAAGTAATACCTCCTTAGTTTCATCAGTTATCCACCTATCATAGTTCAAGTTGTTGTCGACATCTAAAATTCATAGATAACAAGAAAATGACAAGGTTATACCAAATCTTACGCAAATATGTAACTATTGAACAAAATAGCCTTCTCCTTCGTCCTATTGAATAATGAAAGTTATAAGTTAGTAAATGCAGCTCAAACAACTTATGCAACACGATATTACATTGAATAATGAAAAATAGGTGAGTTTTGACTTCGAAAGATACCTTTTGTTTAGCACAACTAGTCCAGTAATGGCCCTTCCGATGACAATATGCACGAGTTCTTTGTTTCTTTTCTTCTTCTGCCAATTCAATAGAAGACTTAAACCTTGGCTGGCATGACCACGAGTGGACGAAGTAAAAGCATACATTCATTTTTTAACGGGTATGTGAATTCTAGTACCATAGTGAATGAATTTTTATGAAATATGACAAATCAGTTTATAATTGATGGTGTGACAAGGAAGATGAGGATTTCAAGACCTTGAATTCCTAGTCTTACCTCTTATCATCTGATTGAAGTGAAAGCCGGAGATTGTTATACTCGTAGTTTATTTGAGATCTTCAAGAAAAAATAGAATGCTAAATATTGAGTAAGGAACCCAACGTTACAAATACAAGTGGGGAAATGTATCTCTTAAGGAAAAATGAAGTCTAATCCCCTTGTCTCCATTATACTAGTAGAATTTCTCAGCGATGAACATGGTGACATTTTAAATGTTTTCATTATACTCCTGCTTTTTGTTTTTTAAGCAGTTAGTTAAGATGGAAAACAAATTGGTCCTAAAAGCTCTTGTGGAGTGCAAGCAACAGATGTAAAGAAGAGTCCGATTAGCGTATCACTCTACTTTTTTCAAGTGCTAATAATCTGCAGATTCCGATTAATATATTTGAATAACATGCCATGCTTCATTTGATTATAATTCATATTACCAAATTGTGTTAAAACATAAAGAAGCACGTTCCATTTATTTAGATATCTTGATTAGGGTGAATATTGACCAAACCCATCAATTTGTCGGAGTGAGGCTCTAATGTAATTGGATGATCAAGAGTACCTCGAAGAAGATCAGGATCTCTAATGTGTATTATTAATTTCTTTCTTCGCAATTCAATGTCTATACTACTTCCCTCCCTGGACTTAAAAGTGCTTCTCTTAGGTTTATATAGAATAGCGATGTGAGTGTCACCCACAGCATCATGATGTTCCAGGGCCGCAATGGACTTGGCGGTTCATGCATGCAAAACGTGTTAGCAAATACAAGTGCAGATGGTTCGAACGGCGGGGGTCTGTACTCTGGGACATTCACCCTTCGGCTAACTGCGAAGCTTCGTTGGTTGAAATGATGGCTAAGATTGCTCCCAGTTTGTTCTTTGGTTTTTTTTACATCTATTGCAGCAAAAAAGAAGGTTTTTGATCAAAGTTTAATCCTGTACTTTTTTTTCTTCATGCAAATGTAATACAGCTTGTGGATTATAAATATGAGGCTTACCTATCTTTGAAAGCAAGGTATTTAGCTGTGAGTAGTTACCCATAGTTACCGGGATAGAGCACTGACTACAACCAAACAAAGAAAAAAAGGGAACAAAAAGATGCACTTTCGATGCATTTGAACTTTGATCTTGAAGGAAACTTTAAGCTATTGTATGAGTGACAAAAATACACTTTGACGTGACCTTCATTAACACGAGTACGAAGATCCCTAATTCATAACAGTGCAAAGACCAAAGACCAACAAACTGGAAGAAAACTAGCACAAAAATACTCTTCAAATAAATTTTTATTGGCATACACAGTACACCGAATTCCCTATAGAATAATTCCCTAGTAGAATTTCTCAGCGATGAACAAGATGACATTTTTTAAGGCTTTCATTATACTCCTGCTTGTTGTGTTTTAAGCAGTTAGTTAAGATGGCCTCTTCTTCCGGCCATTTAATATTTCAATCAGGTGGTACACGGAAAAGAGTTTTTAACAAAGGTTGCAAGTTGGTAATTGTTGCTTCTTCTTCTATATATATATATATATAGTAGAATAGAATTTCCTAATGACGCACATGGTCGCACGTTGAAGGTTTCAAACATTGAAAAGGATCTTCCTTCGTTGACATTTTTGAAATAAAAAAACACATAAGAGGATTACAATAAGGACAGTGGCTGAATGCCCCATTTCTTTATTAAAAGGTGGTACCTTGGAAGTGCACCTAGGGGTGTGCTGATAGATACGTGCGACCTCACTGATTGCATATGTGAGATACAAATTATCTTTGAAGAACTTATTTAACTTTCACAGCATACCAACAACCAACTTCAAGCATAATGTCATCTGCATCTATCCAAAATCAGTTGGGAATTCGTAGTGGACAACCGCCACTGCCTTGAGCCGAGTTTCAGCAGATACCTCAAAGATATAAGAGATAATGCAGGTAGATATCTTGTAACTAAAAAGATGACTAAGCAAGGAAAAGATACGGGGATTCAGTTCTCTTTCCCCTTTGCTATCAATTGTATTGCCATATACTACTTGATATATGTAGAAATAAGATATACAGCGGCAAATTTTCAATAATTTAGTGCCTTGAGATATAGAAATGCTGCTGATTACTGTCAAAATAAATATTGTGGTACAATTGCGTATAGAAGAATTGTTATATCGATACAGATGGTACTTGGCACATTAGGGTGAGTATTTTTCCTTGTAATAGGACACATAACATGTAGCAATATACCTTTGTAGCACAATACTGTCATCTTTCTTATGAATAATCCGCATCTAAAGAAAAATGTTGAGCATATATACGTCATGGGTGGTTGTGTGAGGTCAAATAATCCAACTGGTTGCTGCCCCAAAAATGCCAACCCAACTTGCCAGCCTATGCAGTATGGCGACTGTGGCAACATGTACACTGACTACACTAGTAATCCTTATGCATAGTTCAATTTCTTTGGTGATCCTTCTACTCTATACAGGTATCACAGAGCTAGTATGATCTACGTGTGCCCTGATAGTATCCTTTTTGGTCTTGATTAACAGAAAGTTGGCTATAAGCGGAAGCTGTCACTGATTGTTGTAGTTGATACGCTCTGGAATTCCAGTTACCCTTGTATAACTTGGTTTTCTTATTCTTTCTTGTTAATTATTTAATTATCCCAAAAAAAAAATGATAACTCTGAAAAACTAGACTTTTTCGGATGTGCGTCGTCACAAATAGTATTGACATATTGGGTATAGTACATTTTTTGTACACAATTTATATTTTTCCTTATATGAAATAATTTCTCACAACGATACAAGGTAAAAAAGCACATTTCACCATAAGACATGTTGCATAAATATGCAATTTGCATTCGTTTGGACTTCAACATGTGGTTTAAAGTGTAGCTCGTGGAGAAAGAATAGAAGAATTAACTACCTACGGTATAGGTCCGTTGGCTTAAGTAGATAGTCCCGTAGGCATAGGCTCTCCCAATGGTACTAGTCCGTAGGCTTAAGTTCCGATGGGATAGACCTATACCTATGGTGCTTAGGACCTATAGCAACGGGCATACCCTCACCATAGATATAGCATTTTAGATGTATTCTTATTTTTATTCGCAACCTATGCCTACGGTACATACCGTAGGCATAGCTCCTTATTTGTAAAAGAAAAAATATTTACAAAATCATTTCCATGCTACCACTACACCCCTGCCAAGCACCAACTTCAGTATTAAGAGATCTAACCGGAGTGGAACATTATCTTTAAAGCACTTAAATGCAAACATACAGAAACCAACTTCAAAAGAAATAGAAACTAAAGAAAGTAACCCTTGAAATGATCACCATACTTGAAGTACTGCAAATAATAAACACAAGAAAGTTGATGCTAATGGCGATTGTAAACTACACCACCTACCAACATTAATAATTTCAATGAACCCCAACCAATTTTGTATGAGGTTAACATAAACTAGGAAGCCTTTGCTCCAAGGTGTTATTCTAAGAATTGAATTTCTTTTACATAAGTACATAAGAAATCCCCCCCACCCCCCCCCCCCCCCACCCCCGGTGAATATAACATACAAGGTATTTTTAAATGCTCCCTTAGCATCATCCGTGGCATGCATGTTGCTCCAAAGTTCTATCATGCATTTAATTCAAGGAAAAAGCTTATCCTTTGCATCTTGGACAACCTTTAGAGAGCTTCAACCCCCTAAAATCATAAATAGATAGTTTAGTAATACACATGCACACACACTAAAACCACTAATTAATGCAAGGGAAACAAGTAACTACAAATTCATAGTTTTGTTTGGTACATACCTTATGATAGTTGGATCCGCACGACCATAATGGTATGGGATTCCTTGAAGTATGATGTTGCCACATCATCACCCTTAGTGACTAGATGAAGATCTACAACTAACCTGTAATTAGCATATGTGCTACTCAAGATTTTGCATTCTTCTAATTTCACAACCCAACAATGACAAACTTCTGATTAAACAAAGGGATATATGCTACAGTGAACCACAAAATGCATCACGATATAAATCTCAACTGGTAACATGTCAACGGAGCTAGAGGAAAAGCATACCATTTGTTAGGGTCGTTTGTGCCATAGTAGCTAAAGGGAGTTAGCACTACAAGAAAAACCAGCTATGCCTACGGTATAGTACCGTAGGGATAGCTGCCAAGTACCGTAGGCATAGCCTATCCCTACGGTACTATACTGTAGCCGTAAGTGGCGATGCCCTAGATCTATGCCTACGGCGTTGAATGATATCGCTACGGTTATGCCGTAGCCTATATATCTATGTCGAATTTGTATTAACCCACTTATAGCGACGGTTTTTGGAAGATTAGCCTACAGTATAATCGTAGGAATAAGTTTTATTTTTTAATGCTATGCCTACGGGCAATACTGTAGGGATATGCTTACCCTATAGGTACCTTAAGCTATACCTACGGTACATACCGTAGGCTAAGGTTAAACCATGGCCATTTTTTTAAGCCTTTCCCTACGGTTTAAACCGTAGGGATTAATGCTCAGAAAATAGAACACAAACCTTTACCTACGATTTATACCGTAGGTACATGTGCTCTTTTTTTTTTATCTTGTTTCATCACAATAACCTGCAAATATAATTGAAATATCATAAACATGTTCTGCAACTGAAATATTATAAAGATGTTTTCAATTGCATAAATAGTGCAATGTTATATAACAATAATTTGTGCACCAAATTCCATACAAAAAGCGTCAATCTCAATACTTAATTTCAAAAGCCATCTCCTATCATAATCATGTCCTAGCACTTAATTTCAAAAGCTATCTCCATATCATATTCCTGTCCAAGCTGGTACTATATACATCCACCCACATTAGTTGTGAACCACGAGCAACTCATGGGAACTAGTCCTCATTCACAAGGCTTACATCTTGCTCCTCGCCATCATAAGCATCCTACGAAATAAAACAAAGCATCATCAATGACTGAGAGGTTGTACCAAATAATTAGAGTTATATTTTAAGTTAAGGAGATATATATTGTAATCATCCCTAATTAGCTCCCTAATTAGCAGGCAAGGCATGTGCATCGTCAACATTCAATAAAAAAAAACTAGTAGAAGCATGCACAAACACTACAACCAGGCAGGAATTGACAATTAAAACCAATTCGAGTAATCTCCAAAGCAAAAATTTTGAACAAACTATGTGAACTTAGTGAGCTAATTACGACCAATGAGATGTATTTTGAACACATATTGATAAGACTTCTATAATGCGAGTAATCTCCAAAGTAAAAATTTAGTTACTCGATGACAAGAAATGCTAAAATATGATTCGTGCCTAATTCTACCAGAACTTTTAACAACACAGTAGTCTTTGATATTACATCTATTCCAACTGAACCACATTATATAACTGTTGGCCATAATCTTCATTTGAGAACACTTATAATGGGAATTAGATATGGTTATTCAATACCCTTTTATTTATTTGAATATGAGATCATATGTATCAGCAAACTAAACAATTGTTAGCTCTAGGCTCGAATATGAGATCATATGTATCAGCAAACTAAACAATGTTAGCTCATATGAGATCATTTCCCGAACACACCTCTTACAAAACAATGTTAGCTCTAGGCTCTCCTCGCGAATGCGTGTTTTGGGATTTTTGCCATTTCAGGTACAAACAGGTAGATAAGGTATCCTATCATGGCACAGACTACAACGAAGAAAATAAAGCTCCATTTACCATAGGCACAAAGCTAATGCAATGAAACTTGGCTAAAGACAAATTCATGGCCCAAGTAGTTACCAGTGACTTGATCTCTATATGAATGGCCTCACTCAGTCAACAATGGGGTCTGGAAAAGGCCGGAAACCCGGGAAAGAAAAGTCGACCCAAATCAGAAACCATCGAGCTACAAAGGGCTTCTAGTGGTGTGGAGGAGGTCCATGTAGATTATAGACCATATGTAAACCAACAGCAAATTTTTGTGTGACCTAGTTGCAACCAAATATTTTTTCAACACTTATTGATATACTGCTACTATGCAAGTGTAACTTCAAAGCAAAAACTTCAGTTACTAAAAGTCACAATGCATGTCAACATATAGTAGTGCATAGTAGTGCTGTCATCCCAGAAACTTGATGTAGTACTTGGCGAACGTCGTGAAAACCAATGTAACAATACCAATTGCAAGCGATGCTTGAAATATATCATGATTATCATACCCAACTGATTGAAGGCAATAAGTGGTATTTACACGTGACCAAGGAAACAATATCGTTGCTAGGTTAGTGCCAACTTAGGGTGGAAGATTTTGAGGTCTCATATAAACTTTGTGACAGTCATTCTGAATACTATACACCTAACGGTCACTTCCCGAATGTTTTGGGCTTTAAACGAAACTGAAGTTTTTCAAGATGAAACAGAGGATTGTAACTCAAAATATTTGTTAAAGCATACAATCAAAATGCTTGCCAGAATATACAACATAACTGAATGTACTTTCCCTATCAATATTCATATAATTGATACTCATGTACATGTAAAAATATTAAGTGAATTAAAAGTACATTCAATTGAGCCTAAATGGTTTAAAGCCCCACTTTCAACAGATCCCAAACATAACAAATGTACTTTCCCTATCAACCCTGCCAAAAAAGAACCTAACATCAGATTGGAATTGGATTGAAAATTTTCAGAATCTAAGAACATCATAAGCTGTAGCATGATTTGCAAAGCAACTCCAACAAAAATGGCCAAGCATGACCCAGAAATAGTAACTTGGAAAGTTGCCCATGTTTATTAAAACTTTGAAATGCATGTATGGGCACAGCGCAGGACAGTTGCCAAAAAACCAATTAGTGATGAACCGTGTATACACCAAGAGCCATCACCACCTATTCTAGCCATTTGGACAAACAATGCATATGTATGTGTGTGTGCGCACGCATGTGTTTGTGTGTGTGTGTGTTTAGTATCTAAAGCAGAAAGCCAATGTTGATCTGATTTTAACTGATAAGACTTTTCTGAGAAATCCTCTACTCTAAATTGAAATTAGAATTGGAAATTGAATGAGAATTGTTACCTGTGGAGTGGCTTAATTAGGCTGAAGAGGAGATCGGAAGTGCACTGTTGCCGCAGACATGGGAAATGAGAGAAACCGGAAAGATGACCTTTCGACTGATAGGGGAAAGTGCACTATTGCCGCACCAGTCGTCAACGAGTCGTCGCCGCCAGAGTCCTCGCCTTGCCGTCGACACTCGTTGATCAGTCTGCCCGTCACCGCTTCTTCTAAGGTCACCGTTCATCAACGCGTCATCACCGGGGATGGTCATTGGCCGGTGGAGTTCTCGCCTTACCAGTCACTGCTTCTTCTTCGATTGTTGTTCCAGATCTGAATTTGAAGACGGCCTCAGACCTCGGTAGTCGAGTCCACCGGTGAAGTCCTCCCCTCGTTGTCTTGTTCGTTCCAGATCTGAGCTAAGCTCTGCCAAAAAGAGTCAACTCGAGGAGCCCCTGCCATGTCTGTGTGTCTCTGTCGCTCGTCACCGGTGAGTGCTGCGGTCTGCCTGTTTGGGAGTGGGTGAGAGTATTTGGCATTTGGCAACTGGGCAAGTCGCAGAGAGAAAGAGAGAGAGAGAGACCCCTGTTCCGATAGTGGACCCATGTTTCGACGGTAAGCAGCCGATGGCTTTGTCTGCGAGATTCACCCGCCTGATTGTCTACCCAATTCCCACGGTAAGGACCGTCGTGACTGCTCTTCCAAACTGAAGCAGCACGAATAGCCACGGTGCAATATTAACCGTAGGCATACATAACTTGTACCTACAGTTCCTTTTATACCGTAGGCCTTCTTGTCACCATAGGACAGTTTTGGTGTAGTGTGGGGCCGATGAAATTCTTGTTTATTGAACAACCTTTTGGCGTACTAAAACAAATCTGCATCACAAAAGAAATACCAATGTAGCAGTTTTTAAAGTGCTTTGGATGTACATAACTCTCTACTAATGCACTGCGGCATTATCAGCCACCAAGATTTTAAACCGCAAGGAAATAGAGAGAGGGTGGGAAAGTGAATACCACTAAAAGAGGGATATCATATCCATCTTTAGCTAGCTATGTTGATGCATGTCTGATTAAGTAGTCTACCAGATTAGAACTTACTGCAATTCCTTAGTGTTGGTGAATGAAAGAGTCGGTTCAGGGCCTCCAGCGGATTCACGCCACTTGCTCTCAAAGCTTTGTGGATCTCAGCAACATCAGCCACCATCATCACACAATTCACTCTCCTTTTTGCATATTTTGAGGCAAACGATCTTGATAGAGGAATCTCAATTTCTTCATCTTTACTCAACAACATATTGTCTCCTGATCTCAAGCAAAGCGGGTTATGGTGAACTCCACGATTCATCCACTTTGACAACTCCTCATTACTCTCGACCAACCGCTCATAGTCAAAACCCTTTGTGTCAAACACATAGAAACCATTTTGCATTGACCTCAACACGTTGTGCTCCTCCATGTACAAAGCCTTGTAACCTAAAGCAGTTCCCGACTTCTTGCACAATGTAATGGAACCAGGCCTAACATAACATCAGTTCTATCCCAAGTATGGTTATGACAGTAGGCCTGCATATATTCAAATCTTGTTAGTTACTTCCCTAGAGTTCCTGCCATTGAAATAAACCCTTTGAACTCAGAGCATGCCCAGCTTGGTTTAATGATGTCATACTAGCAAAATGAATTATTCAAAACAGTAGAGAAAACATGTCTGTACAGTTGTACAAAAAAGGTGCAAGACAAATGGCCAGTCTTTGCCTCTCCAACCCTACTTTCCGGCCAATTCCTGGCTATGTGTCGTTCACAAGCTACTGAGCACCATTGAGTCTGCTGAAACTGCTCCCTCCCCTCTCAAACGTGTCATATGCAATCAAAATAATTCATAGCATAAGTGGGATCTCGTCAGACCTGATGTTCTGTTACAGTGGGTCAGGTATGCTTTTTCTACAGCATAGTTATTTTAGTCACTCAGCTTTTGTCAAAATTTGAAACTTATGTGAATGATCTCTTTCATAATGTGTCTCCTCTATTTCATTTAATTTTATGTTGTGCTTCATTTAACTTTTCTTATTTTTCCTTGTAATGTGTTAATATTGGCTTGCATTTTTCCTTTTGCTGATTGAATTGCTATAGACACGACCATTGAAACATCCACGAGGTATTTTGTGTCAATCTTTTCTTATTCTGTCAGCAAAAACAGAGTTGGTCATCATAGGGACTACTAGTATGGGCATCAACAATGTGGTAAGTTCTTCTTGCATAAAATTCAAAACGTGTGCTGTATTGGTAATATCTGTGATTTTTCTGTTTTCACTAATGTTGTAGAGCTAATAGTTGAGATTCTGTAAAGAGAAGCAGGAGGTATTTTTCTCTAGAAGGTTTATGGACACTATGATGCAGATGCTTTCGACTATATTTCTAAAACTGTGCTTACACAATTTGATGCCGCTCTTTACAAGATGATTCCCTTATAAAAGAGACCTTCTCTCTCTCTTTTCCTCCTTCCCTAAACAATCTTAACAAATTTGGTTTTCTAACATCTAAGTCCTTAATTAAGACGTGGACAACCTATAACTAACGTGAATAGTGCCACACAAACAACTATTCTAAGCATTTCACATTACGTCATTTCATCAAAGCCAATTTCACATAACTCTCAATGACTTAAGAAAGAAGAGGGCAGATTATGAGTTTGCAAATTAATGGGCAAGCTATCACATACAACACTAAAGGTAGTAGAATTCTCAGCTAATAGTCACCTACATATTTCACAAAACTGATAATCATATTTTTTTAGTTACCCAATTGCTGCCAAAATCAATCTAAGACCTTCATCAGATTAAAGGCATTAATCAGATTGCTGCCAAAGTGCTTCCAAAACCAATCTAAGACCTTAACCAAATTGCTGCCAATAAGACCATAATCAGATTTTTTTAGGTATTAGATTAAAGGTATTAAAACAGAGAGAGAGAGAGAGAGAACAGATAACAAACTAAGAACCGAAATTGCTGCCGATACCAATCTAATAATCCAATTGTTCATAGAAAAATTTCTAAGGAAATTATTAAATTAGAGACACAGAGATGAAGAAAGTTAATTCTAAGACATTACCTTATCAATTGTGCAGCATCTAGAAGTGAAATATGAAAGTAAAGCCTTAACTAAGCTTAGTGATGGAGGCGACGTGGTAGATCGAGATCAGCGGTGACCTAGTACGTAGAGATCAAAAAGATTCTTCCAAAAACGATACCATTATTGATCCGGAGGAGCAAGAAGACGGTTGAGAGGAGTGGAGAGCAAAGACAAAAAGAATCGATAACAAGAAAGATGAGAAGAATTGAAACCTGGTGGATAGTTACGATGGCGATGGGCGGGGCTGGAGGGTGTGAACAGATGCGAAGAGATCCAATTTCAGATTGTAATTCAGGATATCAAATGTAAAAAGCTTCTTTTACTCTAATTTGGGTGATAAGACGACGATAGTGCTTTTACCGTTGGCACACATGCAGATATACTGACGGTGCCGAGAGCACCGTTGGCATATTCGTGGGGATATCTCATATTTGTTGTAGTGTTAAAAGTAAACTTTAGTGTAATATATAAAAAGTACATTTTAGTGTTTTGTGTACATAGAAAATTGCACAAAAATAATACAGCATACTAATACAATATATTATATATTATTTGAAAATGATCTTCCTTTATTTGAATTTCGAATACATTACAGGACCAAAATACTTGAACAAGACCAGAAATCCTTTTACTCCTCACTGGAATAGTCGTGCAGCCTTCAACACGGAGGGATTCACAACACTAAACCCTCCATCAAGCACAAGATTTTGTCCACTCACGTAGCCCCCATCATCACTAGCCAAGTAGAGCGCAGCCTTAGCAACATCTTCAACCCTTAAAACTTTCCCCTTCAAATTTGCCAACTCATGCAAACCTGCTTCAATTTGCTCCGGTGTAGCTCCATGTTTGGGAGTCATGCCGGTCACCAGTCCCCAAGGAGAGATGCAATTCACCCTGATGCCATACTGCCCAAGCTCGGCTGCCAAATTCTTACTTAGCCCCACTATTCCGTGCTTTGAGAGCGCGTAAGAGTGCGTTGCAATGCCTGCAATGATAATTTGGAGTTGGAATTAGCTAATGGCATGTCCTTCAAAAAGAGACCACCTTTTCAAAGATAACCATTATGGACCAGCAACCATAAGGTTCCATTATGTTGCACGTGAAGTTTCATAACTAAGAAAAAAGGACAGTTTCCACCATAGTCTCTCTAACCCAGTAATCAAGTCATTGGTAAACTATTGAACAAAATTATGCAAAGATTTATGGGGACAGCCTTTAGGCTGGGTTGTCACAAATTATGTAAAGATTTATTTTTTTGCAATTTTCTAAGTACACAAAACACTAAAATTTACTTTTTATATAATACACTAAAGTTTACTTTTAACTAGCTAATTCTTCTATTCTTTCTCCATGAGTTACACTTTAAACCACATGCTGAAGTCCAAACGAATGCAAATTGCAGATTTATGCAACATGTCTTTTGGTGAAATATGTTTTTTTAACTTTTATCGTTGTGAGAAATTATTTCATACAAGGGAAAATAAAAATTGCGTACAAAAATGTACTATACCCAATATATCAATACTATTTGTGACAACGCGCATTCGAAAAAGACTCGTTTTTCAGAGTTACCATTTTTTTAGGTATAATTGAATAATTAACGAGAAAGAATAAGAAAACCCTAAATTTGACTCTACATGTTCATGCAAAGCCTTTTAATCTACACAAATACAGATTCGGATTCGAAAACTAATTTATATGACCGGAAGGTGTTAGCACCCCGACATACCCTAAACAGTCTCTAACTTTTCTTATGGTGATTTTTATCCAAAACCAACGCATAAAAAATAAATCTTAAGCTAAACCTAAGTTTTGTTTGAATTCGATGACAGGGCGAAATGACCTACACGTCACCGACCAGATAAGCCGGGCTCAAAACCTCGTTGCGATCCTAAGGGAGGCAAATTAAATGGCATGTATGTCAAATTTTGGAGAATTGGTCATAATATGGATCCACCACCTACTTATTACATACTGACTAACCAAATTTTAATATAAAATAAATGTTATATGTTTAAAAAAGGAAATTAAATGAAAAAAAAAACATAGAGAAAATAAAAGAAATTCTGAGAAAAAGAAAAAATAAAAGAAAAAAAAAGAAAAAAAAAAACAGAGAGGGCTTTGACAGTGGAAAGGAAAAAGAAAGATGAGAGAGAGAGCGGGGGGGGGGGGGGGGAGGGGTGAAGAAGAGGAAATCTGTGAAAAAATCTTCAAGGTAGTCTCCTACTTTAATTTTGTGTGTGAATTTTGGGGGGTATGTGTGTGTGGTCACGGTGCAGTGGGTGTGTGTGTTCACTATGTTTGAGTGTATGTTCTCTGTGTGTGTGTGGGTGGGGGGGGGGGGGGGGGGGGGGGAGGGGGGTGCTGTGTGAGTTTTCAGGGTGTTGTCAAGGGAGTGAGTGTGTGTTTTTTTTTGTCTTTGACGGTGTGTGTTTGCAGAGTGTGTGAGATTTGATTGTGATTGTGGTGTAATTATGTGTGCGTTAAGTATGTGATAATGTGCAGTCTGTGTGTGTGTTTCAGTGTGTGTGGGTTGTGCTATGATGTGTGTGTGTTGGTGAGGGTTGTGTGTGTGTTTTGTGTGACTGTGTGTGTGAGAGAGAGAGACAGAGACAGAGAAAGTTATGTGTAATTGAGTGTATATAAAGTGTGTTAATGTGTGTTTTAGGTGTGATTAGGTTTGTGTAGATGCCTTCAGGTGAGATTATGTGCATGTTTCCAAGTGTAATTGTCACTAAAGATAGGGAATTTTTTAGACTATTTATTCAATAATTTTTTAAAAGTAGTTTTGCGCAGAATTGGAAAAAGGTCAAAACTGTGACACCCAATATTTTTGCTAGATGTATGCTGTGAAAAAATTTGGGCATTTCCGGTGTCCGCGAATGACACTAAATTAGGTATCAATCAAAAGGAATTCCTGAATTATTTGACTAGAAAACCAAGTTATTTTAATCTAAAAAGTTTAGGAAAACCTTATATTACTAAGATATATCATTTCCTAAAATTTCGTGTCATTTTGAAGTCGATAACTATTTTTAGTGGAACTACTTAGGGATTTTCGAGCGAAAATTTCCTGAGACACTTTTTAGTCTAAAAATGACTTCAGGACATTTAAAATAGTTTCTTAATGTATTTTTGAGATTTTTCCGGTGTCGGGAATCCTTTGGGGTATTTTGGTAATTTGCCACCCAGAGGCGGTATTTTGGTAATTTTACCTATAAAATGTATTTTTGGGTAAATTCACATACGGTAAGGATATTTTAGTGATTTTACTTACGAGAAGGACGTTTTGGCAATTTAAGTACGAGGGATAGGTGTTTTTGATAATTTTACATATAAGGGGCATTTTGATAATTTTACCTATCCAATGAGGGGGTTTATTCTGGGATTACATGTGAGTTAGTATTAAGTTTATACTATCGTAGTGTAGAACGTATTCTAATCATTTGATTGTACCGTTTAGGTTAAAGCGAAAGACTTTTTGGTTAGACTAATTTAGCTTCGGATTCAGGTAAGGGTTTCTATCTGAATCCTGGGTAAAGATTTTTATCCGAACTTTTGATCACTTTTGCTCATGAGTGTTCTTTCAATGTGCTTATGGCTACTGCCGAATATTGAGATATACATTGATATTAACATGACATTGTGAAGTAAACCCTAATATTGAACCTGAATGGGTTGTTTGGAAATCTTATTGATGCTCGTCTGTATCACATGCTGAGAAAATTTGATAATTGCTTGTGTTCGTTCTTCTAAATTATTGTGCCTAAATTCGATAATTGTTCGTATTTATTCTTGAATTCTGAGTGATGAATTATATCAGCATGCTTAATCGTCATTGAAACCTTAATTGTTTCGTTTATTTGAATTCGTGTTGATGCTTATTTTATTTCATGTTAAGCATTGAATTTCTTGTTGATTCTATTATTGTTGTTTTATGTGTTGACCTGGAATCGATTCTGTGGGGAGGCGTTATTAGGGGTCTAGTTATTGTACATCATGCATGTGTACACTTTCCGTGCATTGCTTGAATGGCATTGCCTCTGCCCAGGTCAATATTTTTTACTTTCTTTATGTTGTAGCTTACAATGATTGTTTTGAAAATTATGTTCAAATGAATGTCTTATTATCCGATTGAAGGGTATTGAGTTAAAACTCTTCCTCATATTATGATCATATTGTTTGTGATTGTTTGAAACCCTTCCCTTATTGCCCTTTGAGGTATTTGTGTTCGTTTTGAAACCCTTTGAAAAATTGTCATTACATTTTAAAACGATGGCTTTGAAAACGGTCTTCAAATGATCGTCTTGGTATTTGTTTATGATTGCTTATGATCGTTTTGGAAAATTATCAAACTGTTTATGATTGTTGGGAATGTTTGGAAAGTTATCATCGTATAGACTTTTGAATCGTTTGTAATTCGTTCGGTTGTCCTTGAATGACCTTACTAAGCTTTCAAAAGCTCACCCTTAATTTGATTCCCTTCTGCAGGTAATGATCAGCTGTAGAATGCTTGGAAATGTGTTTAGAGTCTGTGTGAGATTTTGGAGAGCCCACCATTGCTCTGTATTAAGACCCGTGCGTGGGTCGGTACTATTAACTTGTTCCACTGGAACTTGAGTTTGTAAAGAACCAAAGTTTTATTAGTTTACGTTTAATCAGTTTTTCTGTAATCTTGTATTTTGATGAATTTGAGTTGATGTCTAGTTAGATGCTCTGAAGTATGTGTTAGTAAACAGGTTTTAATGTGATTTAATGTGATGTGGTAGGTTAACGATCTGAGAGTTTGGGACGACGAAGCTCTGGATTTTTAGGACGTTGTCGTTGGTATCAGAGTAGTTCAGTCTTGTGGTATTAAGATTATAGGTATCTGATTTTATAGACATGTAACTACAGAGTATAGGTAACACGATTCTGTAGAATCATATTCCGGTCAATGAGAGTGGGGTAGGATGATGGTAGAGTTAAGAAGTCTGCCTTAAACTTGTAATTATACTGTCCTCTAGAGATGTGTTAGTGTAACAGTGATAACTGTTAATTGTACTAGTATGGCTCGCACTCATAGCACTGGCAGTGGAGATTATACAGAGGGTGAGGAGGTCCCCGATAGAGAGGTATCTTGACCTAATAGAGAGGAACAACAAAATCCATAATTGTTGGTTTCTAAACACTATGAACCAGATTTTGACCTTGATAACACAGTATCTGGCTAACCAGCAGCAAGGAGTACATAATCTGGTTCCACCATAGGTATAACCTCAAGACGAGAGTACCTTGGGTGAATCTACTGAACAAAATGCACCTAGCTTTAGGGGGTCATTGGACCATATGGAGGCAGAGAACTAGATTAACGAAATGGAGAATTTTTTTTGAGCCATTTACTGCAGTGAGGGACAAAAGATTGAATTTGATATCTATAAACTGAGAGATAAGGCTGATCAATGGTGTAAAGTGACAGAAAGGAGTTTAACTCGTCTACAGTTGGATGAGATGACTTGGGAACAATTCAAGGAATTATTCTTCAATCGGTATTTCTCGGCGAGTTACCATAACAAATGTTGAGAGAATTCGCCAATGTGACGCAAACAGATCAAGAATCGATAGATGAATTTGAAATGAGGTTTTCGCGCCTCACCAGATCTGCACTAATGATGTTGCCGATAGAATGAGATATATGTCAGAAGTTTGAGTGGGGCCTTAGGCCTGGATTGAGGGATGGAGTGATTTCTGCTCGGTTAACAAACTATATTTAATGTGTAGACTTGGCACATCCTTTAGAGCAATCTAAGTCCAACAATAGAAAATGGTATGAACAGAGGTGGGATAGATAAAAGAAAGCTAGGCAAGAGTTTTTTTAGGACAGATTTACAGATGCTGACAAGCGTCGGTAGTTTACAGAGGCTGACAAGCGTCGGCAGTTTACAGAGGCTGACAAGCGTCGGCAGTTTACACAGTTAGCACAGCTAGGTACCCAAGGCCTCATAATGGGGCAAAATTAGGAATTCAGGCCTGCATTGGCTCAGGGATTTAGACATGGGCAGAGTATCGGATTCAGAGGAACGTAGAGTGTAGGTGCTCAATCAGCTGAAAGTACTGGTCAGGGTGGCGGGTCAGCATTTCCAGCCATCCCATGTGACATGTGTGAGAGAATTCATGGTGGTAAGTCATGTTATAGATTTACGGGAGGATGTTTTAGGTGAAGAAGTATGGAGCATCAGGTTCGAGACTGTCCAATTGTTAAAGATAACCAGTTAACTTTTCATCCTGCACCTACAGCTAGTGCATTAAGAAGTAATGTTCCTCGTCAGGGAAGAGGACAAGGTCCGCAGGGCCAAACTCAGCAGTATTAAGTCCAGCAGAGGCAGAGGCATGGGTTATCAGCCAGACTTTATTCAATGTCTGCTCAGGGTGCTACTACATCCGATGACGTGGTGTCAGGTACACCACATGTCAACCAGATGCTCATATATTATTTGATCCTGGAGCATCATATCCTTTGTATCCTTTACTTTTGCATTGCGATTGAGGGTGAAAACCCATCATTTAGCAACTGAACTTTTAATAAGTACTCCGTTGGGAGAGTCATTGACTGTTCTATGATCCTCAGTGATTGTATTGTCCATATTGGGATATAGATCTTCCTATCGACCTCAGTCCATTTGTTGGTCAGGATTTCAATATCATACTAGGAATGAGTTGGTGACTCTTTAATCACGCATCCGTAGCTGGTCAGGGGAAACCTTAGTAATGTTTGAAAGTTCATAAGTTATTAGTAGTAGTTAAGTTAGTGATCTGGTTTATGAGAGAGTGTGGCGCTTTTGAGAAATGACTGGTGTTAAGTTCAAAAATTGGTTTGAGAGTACGATAAGAATTGTGAATCCTACTTTGTTATCTCGTTCATTCTTTTGTATGTTCAATTCAATTGTGACTTAATTAAAAAGCAACTTGCTCTGAGACGTCGGAGAGGATGTCATTCTTATTGAATTGTTTTATTCCTTTTCCAGCATATTTATTCGCTTCTTTTGAATCTATTTGGACTTGATGGGATAGTATCTGACCCACTGGCCATGGGAAAGTTATGATCATGTTAAGGACCAATAACTCTTATTGATAGTAATTGTTTCGAGTCATTAGGTTGACTTTGATTCATTATACCTACACCATAGTTTATATACTCATCAGTTTTCTGGAATGTCGCATATTTGCATTGTGAATCTTGAGAGCCAATAGGTATGATTTTGTTAAGGATTTTTGCATTTCGATCGCCCAGTTGTGATATTGTTATCATTTGTTCCCCAAATGCTTGGTTGAGATAATTGTTGATGTGGTTAACGTTAGATGTTTTGTTGTATAATCACCATTGTTTCTTTGTGATTGGTGTTTTTTTAATGTGTTCCAAAATGGCAACATGTTATGATTGTTATTCGTACCTAATCTGACTGTCAGAATTCTACTGTGCTTTATTCTCAAATGATTTTAAAATTGACAATATGTTATGTACGTGTATCTTTACGTGAGTTAGGATTTGCATAGTTTCATTGCATAAATGATATTATGTATACTCCTAAGCCTCAGTAGACTCTGAGAATGTGGATAAGATTGAGATTTTGGCTGAACATGCAATAATAGACCGCATGTTGAAAGATTTTAAACGTTTAACCAAAATAGATGAGTGAAGGATAAGACTATAGATTTTTGGTAAATAATGTAATTGTTGCGTTTAGGTAGTCGTCGGAATGAATTTGGGTGCGAAGGTTAGATGTAGCCAGGTAGTGTGTGGTAATTATCAGAGTTACACCATGGAAGTGTAGTGCCTAGAGGTTATAAGTGATGGAAATCCGAGATCAAATTTCAAGGACGAAATTTTAAGGCAGGGAGAATGTAATATCCGGTACTTTTCAAGCGGATTAAAATGATCATCTATGCTCTAAAAATAAATGAACGATAATTTTGAGCAATGCTCTGGTATTAGTAGAGTATGGAAGCTTAAAATTATTTTGGGGTCAAAACATAATTTTTAAAACTTTTGGGGTTATTTTTGTAATTTTCAAAAACTTTGGGGGCTATTTTGCAAATTTTGAAAAAATGGCATGTGTGTCAAATTTTGGAGAATTGGTCACAATATGGAGCCACCACGTTACATGCTGACTAACCAAAATTTAATATAAAATAAAGGTTATATGATTAAAAACGGGAATCAAATGAAAAGAAAAAAAAAAAAAAAGAGAAAAGTAAAAATAAATTCAGCAAAGAAGCAAAAAAATAGAGTAGAGGAGAAAAAAAATAGAAAGGGCTTCGACAGTGGAAAGGAAAAAGAAAGAAGAGAGAGAGAGAGAGAGAGAGGGGGGGGGGGGAGAAGAGGAAATATGTGAAAATATCTTCAAGGTAGTCTCCTATTCAATTTTAGTGTGAATTTGAGGGGTATGTGTGTGTGGTCACGGTGCAGTGAGTGCGTGTTATGAGAGAATGTGTGTGTGGTGTAATTGGTAGGGTTGGGTAAGTTTTCAGGGTGTTGTCGAGGGAGTAAGCGTGGATTTTTTGGTCTATTACAGTGTGTGCTAGTGTGTGTTTGCAAAGTGTGTGTTTTGTGTGTGTGAGATTCGGTTGTGATTGTGGTGTAGTTATGTATGTGTTGAGTGTGTGTTGATGTGCAGTCTGTGTGTGTTTCAGTGTGCGTGGGTTGTGCTATGATGTGCGTGTCTTGATAAGAGTTGTATGTGTGTTTGGTGTGACGGTGTGTGTTCTAACGGTTTTAGTGTTTGTGTGCGTGCGCGAGTTCAGGTGTGTGTGTGTGTGTGTGAGTTCTGTGTAGCTGAGGGTATATAAAGAGTGTTAGTGTGTGTTTTAGACGTGATTAGGTTTGTGGAGATGTCTTAAGGTGAGGTTATGTGTATAGCAGTGTATGTGTGAGGAGTGTGTGTTCTGTGAATTCGGCAGTGGTAAGGTAGAAGACAAGTACGTGTTTCCAAGGTGAGTTAGTGTGTGTTTTGATTTTGAACAGTAGGTGTAATTGTCACTAAAGATAGGGAATTTTTAGGCCCTTTATTCAATAATTTTTTAAAAATAGTTTTGCTCATAATTTGGTAAAATTCAAAACATGACCCCCAATATTTTTGTGAGACGTATGCTGTGGAAACATTTGAGCATTTTCAGTGTCCGCGAAGGACGCTAAACTAGGGTATCGATTAAAAGGAACTCCCGAATTATTCGACATACCAAAACTAAGTTATTTTAATATGAAAATTTTATGGAAACCCTATATTACTGAGATGTTTAATTTCTTAAAATTTCTAGCCATTTTGAAGTCGATAGTTATTTTTAGTGCAACTGACTTTGGAGCGATCACTTTGGACACCGGTTAGGGATATGCAGGCAAAAATTCGCTGAGACACTTTTTTAGCCCTTAGTTTCTTGCTCTAAAATTCGAGAGCTAAAGAATTACATAGAGAGAAACCTATACGACGCTAACACTGGACCTTGACTTTGGACGAAAGCATTGGACTGTGACTATTGTCGTGTATTCATCCATGCCTTCACTATCGCAGCATTGTCACTCTTTTGACTCTCCCTGGGAACCCTTGGTCTCTACCCTTGTCTTATTCTTGCTCTACCACACATCTACTACTTGGCATCTGACATGGATTCTACTCCTTTTTGCACCTCCACGTTTACTGTGAACCCACTTCCTTCGCATCATTTTGGGAACTTCATTAGGGAGGAGGTAAGCGTCACAGTGCAATTTTCCCCTTGTCTGACACACCCAACCAGCCATGCCTCCGCAACACAAGGCTACCAGGACTGCCAACCATAGCTTTAACTTAGCCATCTAAGAAGAGCATCACCTCAAAGACCAAGAGGAGAACAATCTTGTTCGACGCCAGGCTACCCTGAGACCATCATGCCAAACGTACGAGTCATTGTTGTCGCAGCTGTCCAGCAGCTTATCCCAACCATCCACGGCCTCACGGCTGCCATTCTAGAGATGCAGAAACAATCCATGTTTTTACTTCACAATCATCCATCTCTCAAGACCTTAGAGCTCCCCACCCTGTGCCCGCTGCTCACCATGCCCTAGCTCTAGCGTTTGTCCCTACTATTCAAATCCAGCCTCTAGGGCCTGGACCAGTTATGCACAACACCAAGGTCACAGTGTCACGACCACCGCTGCCTTAGTCCTATGAGCCCTTGGTGGTAGGACTCATGGCACCTTTCCCTGCCCCCCCCCCCCCCTAACCTTTTCTCGGAGTACTTTGGAGAAGCGCAACTCAATTGAGATGGAACCCAACCCCAACATGGACAACTAAAACCTGAACACTAGCAATGCCCATGACTTGCTCCAGTCGGCCTTTCGTGACTGTCGGGCCCTTGTCACTGGCATTACCTCGTGCTTCATATTTACAATACCCCAAACCTACTTTGTTTCTAACATTGTCATCCCCCTAATGCCGTAGGTCATCCCGTTCGGGGGCTCAGGTGCCAGGATCATCCCGACCGAGCACAAATCCTCGCATGCTTCGTATTTACAATACCCCAAACCTATGGTTTGTTTTATGATGAACCATATCTTATTATTCACAGGGGCTTCAGCAACGATTTTTGTGAGCATTATTATATTTGATCTTTACGAAAATTTATAATAACCATAAGTTGTAAATTAATGACGTGGGGTGCAATATAGAAATAAATGAAAGTTAGCGGGTATCTTGGGAAGTTATTATTAATTTAGGGTTATTATGTAAATGTCCCGTATCTCATTTTGGTTATTTTTAAATGGCAGAGAGATATTTGTGGAGAAAAAGGTGGGATTTTGAAATGATTGAAGGTGATCAGGGGATAAAAAAGAATAGAGTTTGGAGGCATATATATACTAAACTCAAAGTATATATTTATAAATAGCATACTCTGAATATATATATTGTAACATAATCGGAAACAACAGTTATGGTTGGTTCGATTCAGATTTTTTTGAAACCGATATCCAAATTGTGTATAAATAATTAAAAGCCATTAAATAATAAAATGTCTAGAAAAATGAAAGTATCTAGTAAGTTTAATTCACTTATATATATATATATATATATATATATATGAGAGCTGATCCGTTGAGAGCGCGGGCAAAATGTGATATTTTGCAAGCGCGATCTGACCGTCCATCCTGAAAGATGGACGGCCCAGATCGCGTCTTTTTCCAAAACTGTCAGTTGTCCGCGATACAGTGTCGCAGACGGACATTTTTACTTTTTTGCCCCTCTGCCCTGTCCGCGAAACTGTATCGCGGACAGCATCAAAGTCCTGACACGGGACAGCAAAAAGACGTCCGCTATACAGTATCGCGGACGTCCAAAGACGTCCGCGACACTGTATCGCGGACGTCCCTTAGGCTGACACATGTCAGGTCCTGTCCCGTCGCCCCTTTACGGCAATGACGGTTATCTTGTCCTTATATGTCACGTCAACAGTGTCCGCTACACAGTGTAGCGGACGTAATAGCCATCCGCGATAATGTATAGCGGACGTGCAATATATATTCAAAAAACAGTAACTACGACACTCTTCTCCATTCTTTCTACTAACAAAATTTCCCAGCGGCGTTGGCAAGCAGATCGGCGCAATTCCTTCTTAAGAACACCTTTAATACCCTAAATCGAAATAAAGACCTGATGGGAGACAGGACCTGACGGGTGTCAGCCTAGGGGACGTCCGCGATACTGTATAGCGGACGTCTTTTTGCAGTCCCGTGTCAGGACTTTAATGATGTCCGAGATACAGTTTCGCGGACAGGGCGGAGGGGCAAAAAGGTAAAAATTTCCGTCCGTGACACTGTATCGCGGATGACAGACAGTTTTCGCGGACAGGATGGACGGTCAGATCGCGCTTGCAAAATATCCCATTTTGCCCGCGCCTCTCAACGGATCAGCTCCATATATATATATATGGCTTTGGCACCTTCTTTGCCCTCCAAATTCCAAATCCCTTTTTCTAACAATTTCTCATTTTATAAATACAACTTAATACAAGTGTTAGCATCTAATTGGCCAAAAAATTTAGGTTTCCTATGTCCCAAATTCAAAAAAATAGTTTCTATTACTAGTTGATCATCAAATATAACTACCCAACCCCATTAGCTCTAACCATGTCACCCATGACTTCCCTACCACCATTTTTTCAGCTACCACTTCATCCCCTTTGTGGCATTTTTGAATTATTAAAGACAAAAAATTATAATTTTTTAGTTGTCATCAGGTCATTGGCTGAAATTAGAATTGACGATTTTAAACGATTACCACCCCTATGATCACTTCCTAAATTATAGCCACAACTTCATTGACACTTCTTATCGGCAAGTCTTTCTTTAATTAAATTTTAGTATTTTTTGTGTGCCTTCTGCTGCCTTCTTTTCCTTTCACTCATATGTGCTTTCCTAATAAACCAAAAAGCTT
Source organism: Escallonia rubra (assembly GCA_033065855.1). NCBI lineage: Eukaryota > Viridiplantae > Streptophyta > Magnoliopsida > Escalloniales > Escalloniaceae > Escallonia > Escallonia rubra. Next base: position 32,198 of record JAVXUO010001446.1, read on the forward strand.
TCAATCCAAGTTGTCCTAGCCCACTTGAAGAAAGTGCAGCCACTATGATCACTCCCTGAGTTCAATAGTAACCGCTTGAAGAAAGTTCTACCGTTCTGGCTCTTATAGTAGTTGACATAGCACCACCACCAACCAATTTATTCGTCGTGGTTGCCACCGCGAGCTCGTGTTTTACCAGCCATTTAGATTTATTTGGCTGCCACTATACTAACAACCACAAGAAACTCTACGAAATGTCAACTTCAAATTTAACATATGCAACGAAATATTTTGTTAATGTTCTCAAGTTGCAATGTTGATCTCTCTTTTGGTAAATATTATTGCTCTAAATTTTGAAAGTTGCCGTAAGTTGAGTCATTACATTCTTATATTCTTTCTATCCTTTCTTTCTCATTGTTTATGCAAGAGATATGTACTTGGAGTTTGGAAGGGCAAAGAATGGCATCTTTCCATCCTTTGATTCCGGATTTCATCTTTTCATCCTTTGCTTTACTTGCATTGATCGTCGTCGAAGGTATGCCATGCTTTTGTTACTAAATTTACATTTTACATTCTCCTTTGCCATCAGACAGATTGACTATACATAACTTGGAACTTTTTTATTCTCCTTTGCCATCATACAGATTGACTATACATAACTTGGAATTTTTTTTAATTTTTTTTATGTGCATTTGGCATTGCTTGTGAACTGGGACGATGAAGATGAATTGACGATAACATTGACGAATAGGAGTACGTTATTTGTGCAATAGCAATTTCCTTTTCCATATGTTTGTGGGTGTTTGGTGTGCGTATCTTTGCTTTTATGGGATGTTAAAATTTTGTTGATTGTTTAGCCATTTGTCCAAGGTTATATTTCATATGAGTACATTATCTTGGGGCCTGAAAATAAATCAAAACATGGAAATATATTGAAAAGATCGTAGAAGCCTAGAGGCATTTATGTACGAAGAAACAAGTTACACCTAGCGAGCTTCTTTAGATATACGCATCTGCACTAAAATTTAATAGATTAGTATAGAGCTAAATAACTGAATGTGTACGATATTTTTCACATAGTTTGTTAGATCCAACCGTTTTGCCAAAAAAAAGGTCAAGAATTGTCTATAACCAAGTGAGGGTGGTCTGATTTAGCATTGACTTTGGGTCAGTCGTGCAAAGAGAAGCGCATGCAATTATAAAAACTCGGCTGGCCATTGTCAATCTCTCACGCACCCTCATTGGCCACATACGTTTTCCCTCTCTACTTTTTCTTATGTTTTCTTTTTCAAAATTTTTTGGATGGCAAGTATAAATTTTCTAGGTATGGTGTTTTGCAACACCAAAATGTGTTAACACCAATTTCTAGATGAATTCGCATTATATTTAGTACTTTCGTCATGCGTTGCGCTGTAAGATGTTGCTTATTCGTAACTCTGTTGCATAATCTAAATCAAGAAAAAAGCCATCTAGTATAACTTTTGAAAAGTGATATATGAGCGCTATTTTTAATATTTGAGCTTTATAAGTGTCACTAAAGATCTTATACAGTCATACTTAAGAGACTTTTAGGCTGAAAGTGGAGGTCAAATGGTAAAAAATGGAACTCAAGTGTGTCAATTCCATTTTGGTGACAAAAGATGCAGTTTAGCAAGACTTAGAAATGCAAATGTTGGTAATGTAGCTATATCTTGTCAGAGTTAACTTGCTACAACAATATTTATGTATTACTAAACAAGAAATAATGACATGTTATGCATTGGACAATAATAGATGAGAACAATGGTATTGTACATGAATGCAAAACACTTTTATTTTACGGACTTAGGAAGATTCGGTTTTCGTTGCATGAGTTTTAGTTTTTACCTTATTTTCTAAACACTTATAAAGATTTCGTACTTCATTCACCCTAGTCTCTGATTCCATAACTTAGACTTCTTCCTCTGGGAATTTCGCTTCCCATTCACTATATCCTCCATAGGAAAATCTGCTAGTAGGTCGGCCACGACCTTTCCTTTGATAGACTTTTGGGTGACATATGTGATGTCGTACTTGGAAAGCAATATGAGCCATCTCGCTTTATGGTTGGATAAGTTTGGTTTCTCAAACAAATACTTCATGTCATCCATCCTGGTAACAAATCTGATAGGGTAAGCCAAAGCATAATGTCGTAACCTCTGTGTTACCCAGACCAATGATACATATGTCTTTTCCAAGGTTGAGTAATTCATCTCTCCTTGGGTAAACATCTTGCTGACATAGTTAATGGCTCTCTCGATTGATGAATGCTCCAAATGTTGGGCCAATATTGCCCCAGATGCATTATCGGTTAAGTTAGGTATAACATAATGGATGGTATTAGAGGGCTAAGGACTGGAGGGTTACTCATGTATTGTTTGATTTTGTTGAAGGCTTCTTGGCACAAGGGATTCCACTTTGTAGCTGAGTCTTTCTTCAACAGCTAGAATATGGCCTCACAAATCATGGTCAGTCGGGATATAAACTAGCTAATGTATTGGATTCTACCAAAAAATTCTCGAACTTTTTTCTCGCTTCTAGGTAGGGGCATCTCCACTTTGGCCTTAATCTTGGCTTGGTCAACTCTATGCCTCGATTACTGACCATAAACCTTAGTAACTTTCTGGCTATAATCCCGAGCACAAACTTTTGTGGGTTGAGTATTATGTTGTATTGCCTTAATCTCCCATAGTACCTCCTCAGAATCGTATAGTGATCTCCATGCTTCTTAGACTTGATGATCTTATCATCCACATATACTTCTACCTCCTTATGAATCATATCGTGCAAAAGGGTAGTAGTAGCTCGCTGGTATGTAGCCTTTGTATTCTTCAATTCGAAGGGCATTACTGTATAACAGAATGTGCCCCATAGGGTGATGAAAGTTATTTTTTTCCTGATCCTCATAATCCATTTTTATCTTATTGAATAGCAATCCACGAAAAAACCAACTCGTGCTCCGTGGTGTTCTCTACGATCATATCTATACTGGGCAAGGAAAATTCATCTTTAGGGAAACTCAGTTAAGGTTGCGGTAATCAACACAGATTAGAACTTGGTGAGTTGGTTTAGGGACAAGGACAATGTTGGCTAATCAGGTAAGGAATTCAATCAGTCTGATGAATTCGATATGAAGGAGTTTGCGACTTCCTTCTTGACCATAAGAGACCACTTCGTCTCAACTTATGAAGCTTCTGCTTGACTGGTTTGGCTTCAGGCAAAATAGATAAGTGGTGTTCCATAATCAACGGGTGGATACCAGGCATGTCACTATATGGCCAAGCAAATACGTCTATGATTCCCTCAAGAGTGCCATGAATTCCTCTCTTTCTCTCTCATTTGCCCCTATCTTGATTTCTTTTACAATTTCGGGCATACTTATGTTTATTTTAATGGTTTCCTCTGCCACTGGCTTGACTCTTCTATTTCTTTCATCATTTCTCCTAAATAATTTTTCTTCAGGGTCCATTAGTTGTGACACATCATTAACTGTGTTGATTAATTCATCATAATTTTGATCGGCAACTGTAGAGTAATGGAATTCGACCATCAGATTATCAATTTAAAATTCAGGGAGAACATAATATGTAAGCAGATTTAAATTATCTAAAGAGACATAAACATATAGGTCTTCTGGTTCGGGTAAAGTCTTGGCAGCAGGACGACCTTCAGTAATCTCTCCCACAGTTAGTGGTTTGTATTCGATCATCCAATTTTGTGCAGCACCCTGTGCTGAAGTGGTTAAGCTTGTCGGGTCACTAATTTGGTCATCTACTTCACAAATAATCACTAGGATGTGCATATCACTTAAGCATGTTGTCATCCCGTCTGGCTTCATAAAGTCCACCCAATCAATTTAGTCTCCTTTGCTCGGTGTAGTCTGGCTTGGCAGTTTTTTATGCTTCACCCAATCATAGTCGTAAATGATTTCCCATCGTTGATTAGCTTCCATGTGTCTGTGTTGAAGACAGGCTCTGAAAACCCGTAATAAGTTCATTCTTCTCCTTCCTTAACAAAGTACCCATTCATGGTAGGGACCTTAGTCATGGCGTTGAAGTTCATGAACTGTCCATTCTTTTGGACTTTCTTGGCTTGGATCGTATTCCTGACATCTTCCTTCCTCTCTTTATCGGTGGGCTTGTACCCCAACCCTAACTGATATCTCTTGTTCTCGGGAACTGGGAAATTGGCAAGTCCCTGGCAATTTAGGCCCAAACCTTTTCAGGGGAGATAGTAAAGTCTTCTCAGCATGGGAAGCACTGTCGTGTTACTATAGGGCACAAAAGTGAGGAAGGTTTCACCGAGACAAACTTTCTCAAGCTTGAAACACTGAACTGGAATGTCGATCTTGAATTCGGTAATAAGCACATTTAATTAGTCATATGGCACCACAACGGTGTCCTTATCACTTTCCACCAGTCTGATTTGAGGTATCTGTGAGTCACCCATAAACGTGAAAATGGCTCTATCCAAAACAAATTTGACTTTATAATGTTATGCAGAAGAAATAGCTCTGACTGAATGTATCCACGGCCTACCTAGCAGGAGGATGAATACATCGGGTATGTTTAACACCTGAAACCCAACTTTAAAACAGACAGTTCGAACAGTCATAGGGAGTTAGACTGTGCCAATAACATCTCTCCCGGTATTATCATAGGCTCGGACGGCTTGGTTAGAAGGGGTAAATTCTAAGGGTCTATGCCAAGGGCTTGGATATTAAGAAGATGACAGACATTTTGGGTGGAACCATTATTTATGAGGATTATGAGAACCCTCTTATTAAGTGCTCGTATTGTGATATGGAGCGGGTTGTTGTGGCAATGTCCTAACCTGGGTAAATCAAATCAGCAAAGGTAAGAACATTCTAGTAATGAATAGCCACTAACATCTGGGATAGGTCTTCTGGCTAGGTCTGTATGGGTATCTGGGCTTTGCTGAGTAATTTGGTCAAGGCTTATCGATGGGAATAGGAAGTGAATAGCAACCCTCAGATGGAGATGTTAGTTTGGGTTTTCATTAGGGGCCTCAGTACTTCGTGGTCAGGGGGTCTTGGGAGAATAATGGGTTTGATGTGGCTGGATGAGGAACGGTTTGGTAAACTAGTTCTGATCTTGCCAAATGTGATACCTTGGAGTTAGGCCTAAATACAAAGCCCGTTTTTCCATCATACTCTTCTACAGCAGCGGAGGCCTTGCGGTTCATAAACTCTTCACACGAAATAACATCACAGAACCCTAGTAGAAAATTAAACACTAAAACAGACTGAACACGCTGGTTGATTCGAGTGACGAGTGTAGTCAGATCCATCACTCATATACCATTACTAATAAAGTTGACCCTATGAGCTGGTAAGGGTTATTTCTTAGCTTTGGGTTTGGCATGAGGGAAAATTTTACATTTTTTTGATAAAGTCCTGGATGGCATGTCTGAGACACATTCATCTCTTTACGGAGTGTCCTTTCCCTTGGTGATAAGCGCAAAAATTTTCAACGGCCGTATCCTTCTGGTATCACTGCTGGTGTGGTGGTAGCGGTAACTTGTATTTCATGCCCCTCCTTAATAACTGCTCGAATGCTTTTGGCATTGGGGCATTCAACGGGGTGAACCTTCTTTTAGGCTTTGCGATGACTTCCCATGATACTACATGTTGTGCTCGGACATTATTGACATTGTTGGCACTGGCGGGCTTGGATTGTTGATTAGAATTTCTAGGAACTGCTTGGTATACTCTTGGCTTCACCTCACTGGAAATGGTTCTCTTGTTGATGGCATCCTCGATCTGTACTAGGGATTCCATTAGTGACTTGAACGATGTGTGGTAGTGGCCGAAGACATACTCATGTTCATTCACCATATGAGCGGCCTTATTTCTCCATCTTATGATAAAGGCAGATATTGATCCGCTCGACTCTTGCTTAATAGTCTCTAGATCTCTACATGTGATGTATAAATTAGCATTGTATTGGTACTAATTGACAAACTCCTTTACAACATCCTTGTAGCACCCAAAAATTTTAGAGGTCCTCAAAATATTACTTGTTGGTTGAGAGAAAAATGATGATGATGATGATGATGATTTTTAGTGACATTAGGACTTGCATTATAATGCTTGTTGGGTGTCATCATCTAATTGTGACACCTCGTGTTTATTGAGGAGTCAATGTTGATTACTTCTCAGATCGACACCTCGTGCTACCTATCACCGTCATGCTTGTGATGTGTCAACATACTATTGCGACACGTCGTGCTTCAAGCCTTGTTGTGCTTTGCTTAGCCTTGTCATGCTTGCTAGGTGGCACAATCTTATCTTGCCACCTCATGCTTCGAGCCTTGTCGTGCTTTGGCTAGCATCGTCGTGCTTGCTAGGTGGGATAGCCTTGTCACGCCACGTTTCTTTCCACCTCGTGCTTCCTAGAATATTCTATAAATAGGCCTTTGATCTCTTTCTAAATTATTTTAATTTATCTTTGACTTTCATGAATAGATAGATAGATATCGAGTGAGAGAAGATGAATCCTAGTATCTGATTTGAAGGAATTGTTTAAGTGGATTTTTCATGATTTAGGTAAGGAGAATTCCATATCACTATTATTTTATGCCACGTGGTTATTTATTTCTCAATGTTCGTTGTACTCCTAAACACTGTTGTTCAGAAATCTTGCTCAAATGCTTTGTTTTGAATATTGGTAAATATCTTGTTTTTGAAATATGTTTGCGGGACGTGGCTTAAGTACTTTTGATCAATGACAGTACTCCCGTGATTTATATATGTGCATGGTATGTTATGATACAATTGAGCTTTGGCGGATCCCTTTGAGGATACCGGAAGCAAGATGCTGAAGTGGTATGTTTAATGTGCAACTTGGATATTGAATTGGTTTACTAATTGTTCGAGGTACTAAGCCACGGTTATGTTGACACTTTGACTGTCAAATATATTGACTGATGTTGAATTGTTTAGCGTGTTTGATTCTGCTCCTATGGTGCTATAATTATTCCATTTACTGGGCTACCCGACTCACACCCCACTATTTACCCTTTCGATGCAGATGATTATTTTGGTGAGTACATGCAAGCGGGGATGTGAGCGGGACATGTAGTTTCAGAGTTTTAGAAATGTTTGCAACTTATTTTTAGGGCCTGTAATTTGATTGAAATTGAGTTGTAATTGTGTCAGAAAATATCAAATTTCTTGATTAGAAAATATTGGGTCGTCACAGTTTGATATCAGAGCAATATCTAGGCCTGAATTGCTTAGGTTTGTGTAACCCAGGATAGGTTCCTCAGCCTTGGGATAATTATAAGATGAATTTTAAAGTTTTGATACAGATTTATGGTTGGTGAATTTCGTAGACGAAATTCTTTTAAGGAGGGAAGAATGTAGCACCCCAAAATTTTAGAGGTCCTCAAAATTAGGGGTGCAACTTGGACGGGCTGAGTTGGTTTTTAGCCCAACCTAAGAATACCCAACCTTTTAAAAGCCAATCTCAACCCAATCCAGATTGGGCTTTTTGTAAAAAAAAGCCCAACCCAACCCAACCCAAGTAAAAATGCTATGGTTTGGGTTTCAACCCAACCCAACCCAACTAACATCGAATTCATTTTTTGTTTCATTCGTGAATAAATAATTTTCTTCAACGCGTCTCATTATCTAAAGACTAACATTACTCACATTCGACTTATAAATATTACTTTAATCTTTGATAAATAAAAAGTTTCATTTAATCCTAAAAGATAAAATATGATATTATAAAGAAAATTTTCTAGATCAATCAATAAACAAATACATAGCTTAGGCATTAAAGACCACTAATAAACTCCAGTCTAATTAAAAATTACTATAGTCATCCTCACACTAGTAAAATAAATGGACATCAACATGTGTAGAGGGAGAAAACAAGTAACAAACTATAACACTTAATATAGTAAAACCCCTCCCACTTCAACCCATCTATGTCTTTAAATCACATGAGAAGTAATAAAATTATTAACAAAAGGTCCTAGTATTTTTAAAGCAGAAATAAAATCCCAAGCCAATTTGTGAAGACACCAAGCCTTGCCACCAAACTTGATAGTTGCAACCTCCTGCACAAAAAGAATAGCGTACCATATCAATGGTTGAATAAAATGCTATACTTAATTAACCAATAAAGTTGACTTACACTCTTGAACTAGCATCAACATTCTTTTGCACTACTTGTCTGACTTGCTAGAGTGAGTGTTGCAATCGCTTCAGCAAGTGCTACCAAAAAAAAATTGATAAATCACAAAAAAGAGACAAAAAATTATGTGCACAAATAAAGTATAGAAAACAAATATATACATTAGTTGACTTACAAGACTCCACATTTTCAAGTTCTTCCAACTGATCTTCAACACAAATTTGGGTCGATGGACTCCTCAACCAATCATGTGTGCACAGTAAACACTCGACAACCCATGCAGTCAATGAACTACAAAATGAATTGAGGACTCATCCTCTGGTACTGAACAGGATACGTGGTAGATTTTAGCTTCCACCAAGCCAAAATATCAAGTCAGGATTACTAGCCTCAACATCCTCGTCCAAATATTGTTCCCACTCGAACTTCATATTCAAACTCTCCTCTAATTTCAGAAACTGTTGCCACTCTTTAGTATGCTGATCCACATCCATATCTGAACATATGTCCTCCATCTGAGCATTCTTGCCACTTTGAAACTTGTCCACATTCTTTCCCACAACCACTGGCGAATAATGTCCACACAGTCGATCCATAAGAGACTTATAGCCATCAAGCACTTTTTTTTTTGTCACAAGTAGAATAGTAGTTCGCGAGACTAAACTTCACATATTTTAGCTTATAACAAGGATCTAAAATCACTGCAATGATCAACAACGGATTGATTTTTTCAATGCTACAGTACTTGTCAAATTTCTTCCTCATTTTCTACGCCATACTTCTAAAAAATTCATTATCAGTACCCGCCCAACTCGAGATAAGTCCTTGGATCCTATTCATCTCACGAAAACAAATATTAGAAGTCACATACTTAGCCCCAGATACTCGATTGGTTGCAACATAAAATTGCTCCAAGAAAGTGGTAAGACTTTTCACTGTCATCCAATCTTCTTCCATAATGAAACCTACCTCGACTATGAAATTTCGATCATGCTCCTCTAACCTCTCAAACACCCTTTGATATTCAAGTGCAGTGGTTAACATACGATAAGTCGAATCCCACCGTGTTTGAATATCCAAACACAAAGACCTCTTGGCTACAACCATTTCTTCCTCGGCACATTGTTTAAAAACTTGCAATCAAATGGAGAACTTGTCACATATTTCACATAACTTCTTACACGCAACACCAACTCCTTGACTTCCTCAATCCTTTTTCTCACAATTAAGTTCAAACACATGCGCAAAGCATCTAACATGCATGCATTCTCCATCCAATAACGACTCATACTTTCTGGAAAATTTAATTTTCAATTTCGAAAGTGCAACATCATTTGAAGAAGCATTGTCCACAATAATTGTGCAAACTCTGTTACGGAGTCCCCATTCTTTTAAGCATGTCCTAATAGTTTGTGCAATGTTTTCACCCTTATGTGGAGTAGGAAGTACATGGAAATTGATAATTCTTTTATGTAACCTCCAATTATTTTCGATATAATGTGCTGTCAAGCACATATATCCAAGAGGTTGAATAAAAGTCCATAAATCTGCTGTGAAACACACTAACAAAATAGAATTTTCAATGATTTTCTTGAGCACAGTTTTCTCACTCATATATATGGATATGCAATCTTTTGTGATTGTAGTCCGTGAAACAAGCTGAAAATCAAGTCGTGATGCATTCACAAACCTTTTAAACCCCTGTTTCTCCACAAAAGCTAAAGGGTAATTCATTAATTATTATCATGCAAGCAAGCTCCTTTCGACAAAAGTCTTGATTAAAAGTCGACCTCGACCCAACAACGCTTTGGTCACTATTGTCGGTTGATGAGTGAGATGCAAGCGATTTTTTGTATTCTTTACAACTATTATAGACATGCCTCATGAGTGTACTAGTTCCAAACGACCCTTATCATTGCATGTCGCAAACACTCTACTACAGTACTTACAAACTGCTTCAATAACTAGACCTTCATCATTTTCACCTTGTCATGATGATCCCAAACATGAGATGATGTCGCATAAGTTTTTTTTGCGCTTACCTTTGCCCATGCCGCTGCGATTTCCTTCTTTAGGGCTCACCACGAAACCAGATGTTGTAGAGTTGCTTTCATCCATAAGTATTGAACAAGAATGCTCCTGCTTGGAAGAAGAGAAAAAATGATCAGCTCATGATCGACGAGTTTGATGCAACCTGTGCTAATATTATCTAAGTTTCTCAAAAAAGAAGTTATATAGTTGCTATTTATATTGAAAGACCAAACTTCTGGTGGTGCTACTTTTACTTTACGGCCTTTATATACTTATCCTTTTTATTTTACTGGCCAAATGGCCTTTATACTGCAGCGATGTCTTTAAAATTGGGATACATGACAGTCTTGGCAGGTCAGGTTGTCTAGATGTCAATGATTGTCTTAGCAGGCTGCCTATAATTTTTCCTTCAGCTGTATTTCTTCCATAAAACTACAGGGATGTTCTTTATCAACGACTCATTACAAGCTTTTAACAGTTATCGGCTTTGAGCACATTAAATAGATCAATTTCGTGTAAGAAGCCTTTGATTCTCTGCACCAAACATGACCATCGACTGTATACCTGAACAGCTACATGCTTACACCATCAACACCTCATTTTTATGTTTCAAACAGTGAAAATTAAGACTATTTAGAAGAAAACAACAAAGGATACAAGAAATAGGATCTTCCAAATATCTCATTTTGGCTTTACAAGCATTATGCATATGTTGTCAACTTCTGCTTCAGTTGTTTAATTCATAGATCTCATTACGGAACCTAATAATTTTTGTGCAAACCATGTCATCACAACAGCTTTTTGGACTTGAGTAACCACAGTTAGTAAATGATGACAAGTTTCAGGCATATTTTACTTTCTAGGAAAGAAATTGGTTGCCGAAGTGGAAAATATATTACTTGAAGCTATGTAACGATCCTCAAGATCACACTACATCAGATTATTCCAAGTAGTGTGAAGCACTAAAAAGGCTACTCCTAGTAGAAGCAGTAAAATTATTCCAAGTATTTCAGCTGGAACAGCTGGAGCTCAGATGTAATAGACAACGAGCATCAAATCGCTTAATAGATCAAAACTTCCAGCATATAACTTATCAGCCATAACAGTCCAATACTTTTGGCCTCATCTAAGTTAAGAAGTTGCCAAGAACCTAAGAAGAAAAAGGACAGGAATGTGTTATCTCTCCAAGCCAACATCACCAAGTTCAAGCTGAAAGCATCAAAGGCTAAAATGGAAGTCTTGGGTCACAGGACTGGTCATTATACAATTTTACAGTTTTTTGACTAGTGCAAATTAAAGGGTTTTTTGAAGACATGTTGTCAGGTTGAACTAATAATATAGCAGAATGCTACATGCACAGAATGCGTCATAGTTGCAGAAGGCAAAAACTTGATTAGCAGCAACAAAACAAGATCATATCCAAAAGGTTAACACAAAGTATAGTAAAGAAAATCGTTTATCTGTGGTCAAGTCATGTTATAGTTATATTAGACTGATAACCTTATACTGTTTTCAAATCTATAGAGACTACACAAATAGAATATCACGTGATTTCAATACCCCTGTCAAATTGCACAGTATACAAACCATATCCAATAACTTAGTCACAACTCTTATCTAATTTCAGTTACCCCTATCTAAGCTTAAGTCTCCAGAGTTAATGCAACCTTGTCTTTACTAAAGACAAAGGAAAGAGAAGTGAACTCCAACAACTCAATCACTTAATCTAACCTTAGGATGGTACTAACTATGCAACATCATCTCATGTTTGGTACCAACAGAAGATATATACGGTTTATTAAATTCCCAATTTCATACCCCGTATAAGACTAATACCCACTTCCCCAACCAAATTGCAGCACTAAACATGTGTCAAATACAATACATAAACCCAAAACTCTCTCTGAGGCATTTTGTCAAACATGTTGTGTTCCAAGTGCATAACAAACGTTGAGAGTAATATTTTGAGTGGTTTGTTGAGAGAAAAATAATGATGATGATTTTTAGTGACAATTAGGACTTGCATTATAATGCTTATTGGGTGTCATCACGTAATTGTGACACCTCGTGTTTTTTGAGGAGTCAGTGTTAATTACTCATCTAATCGACACCTCGTGCTACCTATCACCGTCATGCTTGTGACTTGTCAACAAACTATTGCGACACGTCGTGCTTCAAGCTTTGTCATGCTTTGCTTAGCCTTGTCGTGCTTCAAGCCTTGTCGTGCTTTCAGCGAAGGCGTTTCCTTTTGGTTGATTTGTGAATATTGGAAGCCCGAGGTATTTGGTATCCTTTGGAGCTTTCTTGAAACCAAGCACCCTGCCTATGTCTCTCTATATGTTGTTGCAAACATTTTTGTTGAAATGAATTTGTGATTTGTGTCGATTTATGCTTTGGCCTGACCACCGATTGTAAGTATCCAAACACTTTTGAACATTTCCAGCTTCACGTGGGTTTGCCTTGCAAAATATCATAAGATCGTCAGCAAATGACAAGTGTGATATAAAGAGGCTTCTTGTACTTGTTTTTATGCCATGGAATTTGTCTTCACTCTTAGCTCTGAGAATTAGTCTTGTGAGGATTTCAGTGGCAAGGTTAAAAAGATAGGGTGAGAGCGGATCACCCCAGCGAATGCCCTTTTGCGATTTGAAAAAGCCATGGGGTTTACTATTTATCAATGTGGAGAAGCTTGAAGTGGTTATGCATTGATTGGCCCATTCAATCCATGCGTTTTGAAATCCAAATCTTTTGAGAATGGAAAAGATGAATGGACATTCAATCTTATCATACGCCTTCTCCATATCAATTTTGATGGCTATCAATCCCGAACCTTTCTTTTTTCTCATCGTATGCCCAATTTCCTGAACGATGATGTTGTCATTTATGAGTCTACCAGGGACAAATACAGCTTGCATTGGAGATAAGATTTTGACAAGCAGAGGTTTCAGTTTTGTTTGCCAAAATCTTTGAGATCACCTTGTAAATCACATTGCATAGGCTGATGGGGAGGTAGTGCTCAGCTTTGAACGGGGCTTTGACCTTTGCAATCAGTGCAATGTTTATGTGGTTTATTTCTTGGAGATTAATTCCTGAAGCAAGGAAAGTTTGGATAGTATTACAAACATCATGTTGCACAGTTTCCCAGTAGGTTTTGTAAAATAAAGCAGGCATTCTATTCGGGCCGGGGGCTTGGAGAGATCAAAATTTCTTCAGAGTGTTGGAGATTTCACTTATCGTTGGTATCTTGCAAAGCATTGCAATGTCCTCTACTGAGAGGCTTGGATTTATGATTCCATCCAGGTTTGTTGGAAAAGCTGGGTTTGTGATTTGGAAAATTTGTTCCAAATGCTGATTGATGCAGTTCCCAATCTCTTCTCTATCCGAAGTCCAGTTTCCATCTTATTTTTTATAAAATCAATTGAGTTTTTTCTTCTTTTGATGATAATACTTAGATGGAAAAACCTGGTGTTTAGATCTTTTTATGTCCTCCACTTGATTCTTGATTTTTGAAACCAAAGGCATTCTTCTCTTTTGCATTGCTTATCAAATTCATGCTTTATGGTTCTTTCAAGTTATATATTTCTGACTGTTGGCTCTCTTTTTTGAATCATGTTCAAATTTTCTGTGAGAGTCTTTGTCCTTGTTTGGATATGTCCAAAGTGGGATGAATTCTAACTGCAAAGAAGCTTGCTAGTGTGATCAGTTCTCCTGCAAAGGATATTTTCAATTGTTCCAGCGACCGATTTCCTCCATGCTGATTTGACCACTTTATGTGATGCGGGGTCTCTTGTCCATGCTGTTTCAAATCTGAAAGGCTTTGGGACATTATGAGTGATCTGGTGAGTTCTAAGTATGATGGGGTGGTGATCTGATGCTTTGCTTGGCATGTGGGTAATGGAGGCGTTAGGAAAAAGATTTCGCCATTTCAAATTTGCATAAACTTTATCCAACCGTTCCTTGATATTTTCTGTAAGCAGCCAATTATTGCTCCATGTGTAAGGATTTCCAAAGAATCCCAAATCAACAAGATGGTTTTTGGATATGAATTCACTTATTCCTCCTGATGAAGTACTGCCAACTGGGCACCCTCATTTCTTTTCAAATTGGTTTGCCATTGCATTATAATCTCCCATGCAAACCCATGGTCCAACAAAAGGATTTGCAATAATATTCATACTGGCCCAAAATTGATTTTTGTTCTTCCAATGAGATGGTCCATAGATAACTGAGAGCATCCATGGTGAGTTTGGAGGATCCGAAAAAGTAAGAGCATTTAATATGTTTTTGTTTTGGAGAGTAACTTCCAGCTCCACTCCAATTTCCAAGCGAGGCACACGCCTCCAGATATTTTCTTACTTCCAGTAGAGTTGACAAAGTAATGATTGTAAAAGCCAAGAGAATGGAGGATTGGGAGAAGTTTAAAAGGGAAAGAACGAGTTTCTGAGAGAAAGAGGATGTTAGAATTTAGGATTCAAACGTCTTTTTTTAGGGTCCCTAACACGGGACACATGCCTAAGCCCTCTCACGTTCTAGGCTTGAATTATCATGGCGGGTTCAGGAGCAAGCTGATGCTTGACTCTCTTAGGGATAAGGTTTCACAAACCGATAGTGCATGTTTGTGGGTGGGTAGAGCATTTGGAATTTTGTTTGAGTGTGGAAGGGTTTTCTTTCTAGCATGGGATTTGAGGGTTTTGTATCGGTTAGATCTGGACATAGTGGTCTGGGGTTTATGACTTGGGTTAGAGGGGCTATTGCTTTTCATTTTCTCAGGGTGGGTTTGCAGGCTTGGTATTGGGCTTGAGGGCTCGGTAAGAGGTGAGGTTCTTGTTTTCTTTTTGTTTTGGGGTTCGTATTTCTTTTGGACTGGGCTTTGGAGGATTCAAGGTTTTTGATTTGGACTTCCATTATAGATAGGGCTTGGTTATGGTCAAAAGTTTGTAGTTGTTGGTGGTTAACGGTCAAGGTGGGTTTATGTGTGGTGGTAGGATTTTTGATTATGGGTGAGAGGTCTTCCGAGATAAGAGCCTTGAAATTGGGGAAAAAAGGTTTGATAGGTGTTCCTGGGTCCTGTTCTGTTGTCAGATTTTGTGGTTTTGAGATGACATTTTGGGTTTTGGGGGTTTTGTCAGTCGCAGGCGAGATTTGTGAGGTTTTCTCGGGATTTGCTTCGTCGGAGGGATGTGGTATTTGGGGTTCCAGCGGTTTTTCCAGCTAATCTTGTAATTTGTATGGGTAAATTGGGTTTTGGAGCTGGTGGTTGGGTTCCATGCCACTTTAGGGGGAAGAGTACCAGAAAACTTAGATCGGAGCCACGGACCGTAAGGGTTGTCCATATCTGCAAGTCTTGGAAAGGGATGGTGAGAGCATGTTCTAGATACATAGTCGAGTCTCCCAAAATTGAAACAAAAATCTGCAAGTCTTTCATACCTTAGGTAAATCCAAGAGTTGATGTTTTTTGTTTTTGTTTCTATTGAAACCTGTGGGTATCAGTTGAAAGATATCTAATTCCACCTGTATCCTCAGAAATTTGAGCCATGAGATGTTGCCATTTGTTGTGAAATCAATTTCCTTCATTTTGCAAATTCTTGCACCAATTTTTCCGCATTTTCCTTTGTCATCTGGTTTGGAGGTAGCCCATAGATTCGGATCCAGAAAGGAGAGAAGATGAAATCAATTTCATTCAACATCAGGTTTGGTGGCCAGTCACGAACCACGACATGAGAATTCATGATTGACCATGGACGTGATTCCAAAATTCTTTTCCTATCCCATTCATGATTGAAGATGATACTGAAGGTGTTATCTTCCAGATTTTAGGATTTCATACCTTTTGATGGGTTCCAGGCTTTTTGTAAAATCTCTTGAACTACTGTTGGGTTGATTTTTTTGGAGCAAATGATTTTGGCCAGTAGGGCGAGTCGGTATTCTTTGCTTGCCGTTAGCTCATCCGTTTCCAGGTCAGTGGTTTCTTCACATTGAAGGGAGCTCGTTCTATTTATGAGATTGGCTATGTCATCATCGGGGTTGTTCATTGTGACAGAAGGGAATTAAAAAGAGATGAGGAGAGGTTGGTTTATTTCCAGGAGTGAGGGGTTTGTGTCTTGGTTAGTAAAATGAATAAGGGTATGTGGTTCTACAGGTTGAGTTTAGTTATCTATGTAATTGAGGTTTAGGATGGTACCTGTGTACATGGCAAATAAAGATGGAGAGAGCTATTTGACGGAGAAATTCGCCAGAGACTTCTAAGCATAAAAGGGAAAGAACGCTACTGTAGACAGAGAGTAGGAAAATTTCATTTTTGGGCTGATTCTAAATGTGTACCTTAAGGTATCACCCGTATATAGCTTAAGGACCCAATATTTCAAGAATACTAAATCAGTATCTAAATATATATTTTTTCGATCAAAATAGTCCAAAAGTGGACGGACAAGAAGGACCACTAGATTTCATCAAAGGAAAATAAGTCAATAAGAGAAAAACAAAACTTAAAGACACCGCGATTTACTTAGCCAATTAAAAAGATATCTTAATTTGATTTAATGACAATAAAGAACAAAACCAGAGTTCAGCTCTCTCTCACGCACACACATTCTTCAATTGTACAGAGAAACACTCGTCGGTGGATGGGCCATAGAGTATACCACCACAGTAGCCCAATGCCGCCACCGTCTCTTCTCTTCGGTAGGGGTGAAGTTCAACTCTTCTTCTGGCGAGATTGACATGATGAACCTGTCTTTGCCCGAATAGAATGTGATATCCTTTCCTGATCTAGAATTAGCCAAAACCAGGTCCTATTCACTCATCTTCTCTGCTCAACAAGGTCTAAATATGCTATTTAATAGGGTTCTTTTTGTGAGCTCATCCATGTATAAGGGATCACCCAGTTCGTACAGTGAGATATGTGATGGGTGTGCTGGATGGCGGTGGGTTTAGACGGTGGGTTTGAATGGAAGTGGCTTCTGTGTAGCTTTGGATGGTGGTGGTAGGTGCCCGGCGGCGGCAAAGGGGAGTGGAAGGTCGATGAGTGATGGTATGGTGGTTGGTAATTGGTGACTAGTGCGGTGGTGGTAGTGGTGGTTATGGCTAGTATGGTGGTTACCTTTCAACCAAGAATAGCTTGTGTTCTAGGCCTCGTTTTGTGTAACTCAATAATTGGATTCAAGTTGTGTCCAAATCCCTTATTCGGTTGGCCGGAGATGGAGATTTTTAATGGAAATCAGAAAGAATTTTGCGCGAGAATTTCTTGATGGAAGAAGCATTCAAAAGAACGTTCTCGTAATAGACCCAATAGCTGAAATTCGGTAGAATTAGAGCGGCCGATGAGGAATTCTGGGACTTTTCTATTGTGGGGAAAGCCAGCCTTAGGGATCAACGGTAGTGAGTTGTTGCTGGTGGTTGTGGCAGTAGTGTTATAGTGGTTGTCTTTATGCTCGATGGGTTTTGCAGTGGGGATATGATATGAGTGATAGGCTGATTGTGTTCAACAATTACAGGGTCGTTACCTTCAGTGATGGTGAAGTTAAGGTAGGGACGATGGTTATTTTGGGTTGATGGTGGTTGGCCAGGGTAGCTATTAAGGTGGTTGGTGGCGTTGCTATGATGAGAGAGTTTTAATTAGAGATGTTGAGAGAGACGAAAAAATAGCAAACCTTTCCCCTCCTCAAACCTTCTCTCTCCTCCACCTGTTACCGTTTTCTTCACCACCATCAGAATTCCCGGCGAGTGGTGATGTGGTAGACTAAGTAGCAGTGTAGATTAGATTTTTTCGTGTGGGATTCTAGGTCAGGGAGCCGGACATTCCATCGCAACTGGTGATCCATTTGACGATCTGTTGCAGATCCGGCGCCGGAGATGGGTCGGGGCTTAGATGTGAGGTTAAGCTGTCAGATCCCTTGGGTTGTGTCACGGTTGACTTGCGGTGGGTTGCAAATGTAGGGTGATTTCGCCGACGGGGTTTATGTGTCGCGATGCCACGGGTTGGAGAAGGAAGGGGAGTCTAGGTCTAGGTCTAGGTCTTTTCTTCTAGGGTTTATTTTCCCCTTCCCCCTAGTTGATCCCCCTCCCCTAGATCTAGAAAGATGTGTTGGTTGTGTTTGTAGTGGTGTCGTTTCTGCACCTTTGATTCTTGCTTGGTTTTCGCTGTTGCTGAGTGTAGGTGATTCAGTTTTGCTCTGTGTTTTCTTCCGATTGCAGCAGGTTGTGGGGGACCTCAGTTTGCCATTTGTGAGATTGATGGTTCTGTTGGTTTTAAGTCGGAGTTTCTGCTGAGTTATGGCGGTTGGAGTCAGTGGTCTTTTCGGTGGTGGTTGTGAGGAGTTACCATAGGTAGTTAGCTCCGAGGAATTGTTGGGTTTGAGGGGCTCCTGTAGGTTTTCGTTGGTGTTCCCTTGGGATCAACGACGGAGTATGGTCGGAGACGGTGGTTTTTTCGACGCCGAAGCGGTTCACGACGATCGAGGATGGCGGAGACTTGTGTCTGGATTTGGGCTTGCGGCTGGCACTTTGTTGGTGTTTTTTTGTTGGTTGATTTTTTAGTTATTATCCAGTTTTAGGCTTGTAGTTATCCTATTTTCGTTAGTTTTTTATGTTGTATTTATCTAGTTTTTAGTTGCTTTTTGTATCTTCCCAAAAAAAAAAGGCCAAAAATAATTTAGTTACAACACAGTTGTAGAGTTTATTTTATTGTACTTCTTATCGGATGAGATGTCATCCGTATGTCTTTTACTTGCCTTTCTGGCATGTTTTGTAGCCTCCCCTATTAATCTTTTTTAGAGAGAAATGAGGTAGCAAATAAGAGAGAGAAAGAAATGTGATTTTGAGGATTTAATTCCATGTCATCACATCTTTTAAGGGAAAATTAGGAAAAAGTGGGTTTTGGGGTAAAATTTTTGGGGATGATGAGTTTGTTTTGAAAACTTGTGAAAAAATGGGGCAACTTTTAGAAATCTCTGAAAAAAGAAATGACTTGTGAAAAAATATTTTTTTTTCTAATGATGACTTTCCATTTCCCAAATTACCCCTCCTCCCGTTTAGTCCCTTTCTTGATGGGAAGATGCGTTAGTGAAGAATGCCACCCAGAAAAAATGAAAGGCATAGGTACCCACTTGGAGTAAATACCACAGATACTTCCAATGGAATCCTAGACTTATTTGGGAATGAGCTGCAATGAATGTGTTCAAGTATCTAGATAGATTATCTGGAAACATGACTGCAGATGGAGAAACAAAGGAAACAATACAATGAGACGCCCATCACAATAGTGTCCGGTTAAGGCATGGAAAAAGATTTCTCCATAGGGAGGATGAGCTTGCATGAGTACTGCTGACAATCCACCAGTGTCTGAATTCGAGTCACCAAAGTTGAATATGACTGGGAAGTTGTAGCTGGGAGAGGAAGAAGAGGTTAGGCTTGGGAGCAATGTCACTACGAGGACAAGAGTAGAGATATGGCAAAGTCTAACAGAGTGAGTCTCCATGAATGTGAGAGAGCTAAACTATAGGGAGAAGGAGATAATTGTTGTGCAAATAGGTGGGTACATGGCTATATAAGTGGGAGAAGAAGAGGCCTAGTAAAAAAAGACCCCCACCCCCCTTTCCCTGTGGAATAGGCTTAGAGACTCTTCATCACGTCATTAATGTCATGTATCGATGAGAATCAGCGTACATGTGCCACTTAAAAATTAGGCATCGAGAGTGAGGGTGCATGGGTATCATAGGACAAAAAATCTATGATCTCGGACTCTTGTGCCAATCAATGTGCGTATTTTGATGAATGTCATTTTACCATCAATTGACCTCATATTAATTAAGCATTAGAACTTCCGTTAGCAAAATGAACCATGTTTAGAAGTTAGAATTCTTATCATATATGAACTTCTTTTGTAATGAAAAGTACCGCGTTTTGTCACATCTCGATTAGGCCGCATTTTTTCGACCCAAATATACACGTAAGTGCTGAGGAGAAAATGATTAGCTTCGGAGTGTGTTTACCGATCAATCATAGAACAACGGTGTAGAAGCAAGGTCGGGTGAAACTAGTCACTTTCTGCAGAAACATAAATCCTTTTATGCAAAAATGCATGTCAGATTCTGCCAATGCCCCAGTCTTTTTATGCAGAAATTACGGGGGGCACAAGCGCTGCTTTTGCTTCGGCGAGACTCCTAAAAAAAGAACTTTACATGCAAATACACTTTCCCTTGCTAAGGGGGTTGGGATTGAAGAAACGGATGTGGTTTAGCCGTTTTGTAATGAAAAGCAAAGCATTCTGTCACCTCTCAACTAGGCCGCATTTTTTCGGCCCAAATATACACGCAGTTGTTGATGAGAAAATGATCCGCTTCAGAGTGTGTTTGCCGAGCAATCATAGAAAACAGGGAGTCTGGCTGTGCCCCCAGTAATTTCTACATAAAAAGACTGGGGCATCGGCAGAATCTGACATGCACTTTTGCATAAAAGGACTTGGGTTTCTGCACACAACGACTTGTGAGGTGTTACAACCAAAATACTTACTTTTTTGCAGAGTAACTGAATATTAATACGAAGGGACAAATACAATTGCATATAATTACTTGTTTTTTTGCAGAATAAGACCTTTATCACCACGACCATGCATCACCCCTCACATTCCTAACCTTAAAATCTACACCCAACTCAACCATCACTCCCCACTTCCTCCGAAAGTCAATCGAATCTTCTCAGAAACATTTTATCAAATAGTTGGCGCCCACTCTCACCCTCCCTTAATATCCACCGGCCTTTTTAACAACCGCAAATCCCCTCATATAATCCTCAATTTTATCCAATAAATCAATCCCAATCGCCAATATCTTTATTTCCATTATGCTAGTAACGTTAGTCACCACTTCCGATGGTTATTATACAACTATGTCATAATTTCAAAGGATATAACTCGTAGGTACACAAGCAAGTTTGGATCAGTTCCAACCTATCTTTTTTTTTTAATTAGACATTGATATTTAAAACTTGATATTTAGTTTTTCATTGTTCTAAAAGCAAAGAAGAAATAATCCTGCTTTGACGAATACCACTAGCAAAGCTTCAGACCACCATCCGATTATTCTCAGAACTCATCAAGAACTTCAAACCGCTCCAAAACCTTTTAGATTCGAAGCTGCTTGGACTAGGGATCCCTCATCCCACAGTGTGATTAAGTCAGCTTGGAGGAATGCAGTTTCAGGTTCTTCGGAATATATCCTTTGCAGAAAGACTGACATCTCTTCTCAATATTTGCGCAATTGGAATCGATCCTATTTTGGCCACATCCATACATGCATCAAAGTTCTCTCATCCAACCTTGATCGTATCCAACAAAAGGAACCATCAGTCAGAAACCTCAAATTGGAAAAGAACATCAAGATGGAATTAGATAAATAATGCAAACGCGAGGAATCGCTATGGCATCAAAAGTCGAGGATTCATTGGAAGACCGAAGGAGATCTAAACACGAAAATTTTCCATCTCAGTACCATCATCAGAAGGAGGAAAAATTTCATTGACTTCCTCAAAACCAGTGAAGGTATCTGGACAGCAAATAGAGAAGAAATTGGAGATTGCATCAACCATAATCTGCAGAAGCTATTCCTTACATCAAATCCTATTTTCCCCAACGACCTCGAAGGAATCATTAGTCCGAAGCTCTCTGAAGCGGATATTGAAGCTCTTTGTGTGGTTCCTTCGATCACTGAAATATCCAATACTTTGAAGAATTTCACCTCTCTCAAAGCTCCGGGACCGAATGGAATGCCCGCCCTGTTCTACAAAACATATTGGAAGATCGTGCAAAGTGATGTCTGCAACTTCGTTCAAAACTTCTTCTCCCATGGCACAGGACTCCAAGAAGTCAATCACACGAACATTGCTCTCATTCCAAAAGTTAAAGCTCCATTCAAAGCAGAGCATTACCGCCCCATCAGTCTCTGCAATGTGGTGTACAAAGTGATTTAAAAAATTATGGCAAACAAGCTGAGATCGATCATTGCTAAACTGATTTCGCCGATGCAGACAGCCTTTGTGCCGGGAAGACTCATCAATGACAACAATATTCTTGTCCAAGAGATCGAACACACAATGAGGAAAAAGAAAGGTGCGGGCTTGATGGCTATTAAAATCGACATGGAGAAAGCATTTGACAAAATCGAGTGGTCATTCCTCCTAACCATAATGCGAAGATTTGGATTTCCTGAAAAGTGGATAGATTGGGTCAACATGTGCATATCTACGACAAACTTCTCCACGATTATCAACGGCAAGCCTCATGGGATGTTCAAACCTCAGAGAAGGATTCGTCAGGGGGACCCCCTCTCTCCTTTTCTCTTCATCTTAGCTACGGAAGTCCTCACGAGACTAATCGCACGAGCTGAAGACAAATGACATATCCATGGAATTAAAATGAGCAGAGGAAGCCCGACGGTATCACACCTCCTTTTCGCTGACGATTTGTTTATCTTTTGCAGGGCTAATTCCAACGAAGCAATCAATGTTCATAATTGTTTGGAGACTTACAACCAATGGTCTGGACAAAGCATCAACAATCAAAAGTCCCAAATTCATTTCAGCAAAAATGTGAACAACCAAGTTAGTAGGGAAATTTGCAGTGTTCTAAATTTCAGGAAAGCCATGAAGGATACCAAATACCTTGGGCTCCCCATGTTCACCAATCAACCAAAGGCAAAATCTTTTTTTGACTTGTTAGCAAGACTGGAACGGAGACTTGCAACCTGGAAAACCAAGGTTCTATCCTATGCAGGCCGAGCGACCCTCATTAAGGCAAGTGCAATGACAATCCCAACTTATACGATGTCTACCTTCATGCTCCCCAAGCAGATCAATGAGAGGATGGACAGATTGCTTAAAGACTTTTGGTGGGGTTTGAAATCTGATGGGAATCACCACTTCCACCCAAAAATCTTGAGAATCTTTATGCAAACCAAAATTTGCAGGAGGTCTGGGTTTTAAAATAATGAAAGATATGAACTTGGCACTTATTGCTAAGATGGGTTGGACTCTTATCACTAACCCCAATTCTCTAAGGGTTCAGATTTTGGCATCAAAATACCTTCGGGGAAAAAATTTCTTGCATACCACTCCCAAAAAATCATCTTCCTGGATTTGGAAAGGTATTTGCAAAGCTCAACATCTTCTTTTAAAAGGAGCAGGTCATTTCATTGGTGATGGAAGATCAACCAAGATATGGGAGGACCTGTGGATACCTCACCCTGATGGTTTTCACCCAGCAAAATCAGCTTTATCTCAACCTAATTCCTTCGTTGTTGCTGAGCTTCTTCTTCCTGATCTTAGAGCCTGGAACCTCCCAAAAATCCAAAGTTTGTTTGATAACCCAACTGTTAAAGCCATCAAGAAAATCAGAATTCCCCACAATCAATCCCAAGACATTATAGCTTGGACCCCCAACCGTTCCGGTAAATACACTCCCAAATCTGGTTACCTCACTGCGAATGAGAATAGATTTTCTCCCTCTAAAAACTTTCCCTTAAAATTTTGAAAAAATCTGTGGAAAGTTAAGATCCGAGAAAGGCACAAAATTCTGATTTGGAGAATAGTGTGGAACATTTTGCCCCTCAAACAAGTGATTGCTATAAACTTCTCAAACATTGACTCTGCATGTCCTTTTTGTGATTCACAACAGGAATCAGCCTCCCATCTTTTCCTTAATTGTAGCTTCACCAGATTAATCTGGATGCTTAATCCGTTTGGTTTTCGCCCCCCTGCGACAGATGGCTCCCACTTGCAATGGCTCAACTTCATCCTCAAGCAACCTGGATGGGCCGTGAAAGATCAACAGCGATATACGGTGTATGTGACAACCCTAATGGACATGACCTGGTACGCAAGGAACAAACTCATCCATGATAATATTACTCCAGACCCTGAGAAATTGGCAAAAAGCATCAATTCTGCTACGAAAAGCCTTTTAGAGATTCAAGATATCAAAAGAGTTGATCGAGTGCTTGTAGAGGCGTGGACCCCCCCTCTATTCGGATGGAGAAAATTTAACTTTGATGCAGCCATTAGAGGTGAGAAAGCTTGTATTGCGATTATTTGCAGAAATGACAAGGAGATTGAATTCGGGTTCACGGAACTCATCAACTCCAATAACCCTGAAGTCGCAGAAGCAAGAGCTGTACTCTTAGCCATTAACCATGCTTTGAAGCTCAAAATGGATTTTGTGATCTTTGAAGGTGATGCCGAAGCAATTATTAAATGCTTTCAAAACTTTGATATGGAATCAAGCTGGAGAACCAAGTCAATTATTGATGAAGCTAGAGCTTTGATTTCTAGAATCAAGTGCTGGGATGCAACATTTGTCCCTAGGATGGCCAATAGAGCAGCTCATAATTTAGCTGCTCGTTCTTACTTTTGTAATGTTTTCAGTCTTGTTCCCACATCTTCCAACCTTTTGTCTAACTTGGAAGAAGTAAGAAACAACTTTGTTTGTACTTAATTTTTTTATCTAATGCATATCCCTTACCAAAAAAAAAAAAAATGTTGCAATTGAAGTTTCATAACTTAAAAAATACTCCCTCTATCCCTCTTTTTTTATTTTATTTTTTTTATCACCTTTGGCTTGCTTCAATTTTAAGGAAAAAGTCCAACCTGATTAATTTTCCAAAATTGCCCTCAGTTACAATCATTAAGCATATAAATATATATGGACATAGAACATTGAAATAAGTAGGTCAGGATGGAAAAAATGGGTTGGTGGAAAGATTAAATGTGGAGAGAGAAAGAGGGAAATAAGTGGGTTACGAGAGAGAAAATAGGTTGGTGGAAAGATTAAATGTGAAGAGAAAAATAGAATAAAATAGTGTACAAAGGGTAATATGAAAAAACACCTATAGAAATTTTTTTTATTTGGAAAATGATCATTTTTTTTGGGATGACCCAAAAATTGGATATTGATAAATTATTTTGGGATTGAAGGAGTAATTACTAAAGAGGACAGTTGCACTCCAGCCTCTAACCCAAGAACTAGAATTATTAACTCGTCATTAAATAACTGACGTGTTACTTGATTTGAACTTTTGTTGCTAAAAGGAGTACCTAATTGTCAGAAAACTCTAGAACATAACTACGTAAAATTTATAGTGACAAGTTTTAGGCACGGTTGTCGGGGGTCTTTACCTGCAATTGATGCACAAGCACTAGCTGTGAATAGTATGCAACCGTTGCGCTGTGGAACCATGACTTTTGCTGCGTGTTTGGCACCTAAAAATGATCCAACCACATTAACACGGAGAACCCGTTCTAGGTCTGATTTTGTAGTATCCAGGATACTCCCCAACAAACGGTCCATAATGCCTGCATTGTTGAACATTATGTCCAGGTGACCAAACTTTCCAATGGTGGTGTTGACGAGATTGATCACCTCTTCTTCATGTGATACGTTACAGTGGATGTAGCACACGTTTTCGCCAAGCTTATCGGAGATGGCTTGACCAAGTTCATCTTGGATGTCAGCGATGACTATTTTGGCACCATTTTTCCAGAAGAGGTGCGTGGTACTTTCTCCTATTCCACTTGCACCGCCAGTGATGATAGCTACTTTGCCTTCTAGCCTGAAAAGGATTGAGTTGCATTAACTTTAGTTTTGAAGCGAAATATGGATTAGATGAGACTAGAGTACACCGTTTTATAATTGGTCCCACAGCTAGAATGATTAAATAAAAAAAGTTGGCAACAAAGTAAGTTGGTGTTGGTGTTAACCACCAAGCGCGTAGGTCAGCTGGTAAGGGGTTGTCCTAGCTTAACCAGAGGTCTCGTGTTCGAGCCCTGGGAATGCAGCTGCGTTAAAACTTGGTAGGGAGAGCTTTTCCGCCCATGTGGTCCTGCCCGGCTCGAACCCGGATTAGTCGGCTCCCAATGTGGTGTCCGGAAACCGGGTGGTCTAACCAAAAAAAAAAAAAGTAAGTTGGTGTTACAAGTGTACGGTACACAATATTATAGCATAATAAGCCTCTAGCTACCTGAGCTCGAGGGATGAGTCTCTTTGCTCGTTTACTAATTTTGTTTGCAAAGGACGATGGTTATTTTGCAACTAGTTCATTATCTTTTGAAAAATATGAAGAAATAGTTGGAGAACTTGCAATTACCTGTTGGTGGAGGGAGCTGCTATAGAAGAAGAATCACCCATGTTGGCTTTTGAAGAGGAGAGAGCAAAACACCTTTCTTGTACTTGTGTGTTCCCCTTGCTTGGTGTGCTTTAAGCATTTATAGAAGATGGTCACTTCCTCGGGCCAATAATTCAACCAGGTGATACAAGGAAAAGTGTTTTTAACAAGGTTGCAAGTTGGCAATTCCGTCCCTAATTAATTGGTCATATATTTGACTTGCACACCTATTTAGTATGTTATGACTTTTACATTCTACCCAAGAGAGAGAAAGAGAGAGGGAGGGAAGGAAGAAAGTGGGTCAAGAGAGAAAAAAAAATGGGTTGGTGGAGAGAGAAATATAATAAAAAATTTAAAAATGATAAACATAAGAAAATACATATGTGATATTTTTTTATTTAGAAAGTGATCAATTTTTCTGGGACATTCCGAAAAAAAAAATGATTAATTTTTTAAAGAGTATATATTAGATTTTGCCACTAATGAGCATGATCACATGTGGAAGGTCTCAAACATTGAAAAGGATCTTCTTAAGTAGACATTTGAAATAAAACACATAAGAGGATTATAACAAGGACAATGGCTGGACGCCCCATTCTTTATTATAAACGAGTTACTGTGACAAACGCGATGCGTGTGTAAAATTAAATTAATATTATAAATTTTGTTAAAAAAATCAAGCATCACGTATAAGTGAAAATAAAAATATGAAAATTAAACATGTCTTTATAAGTACTTAATTACTATCGAAGCTTTTGTTTTGTGCCATTTATCATGGCACACGCGTTTCGTGTGCGAAAATAAAATTGTTTGATATAATATCAAACATGGTCTTTTTGATATATTTTGACTACATTTTTTTAAATAATTTTCAACTTTTAAAAACCGAAGATGTCCTATTAGTTAGTTATTCAATATTCAAATATTATGTTTTGCGTTACTTAAAAAAATTCTTATTATGTTAAATGTCACATTGTAAATGAATAGTTATGTAACACCAATTTGTGTTACACCAAAAAGAGTATTCTCGTTACATGTAAACATGGTGGTACCTCGAAAGTAGCACCCAGAGATGTGCAAATTCAGGAGACCCTGATGGCCAGCTTCTAAAGTAAAGGTTTGTCCACCTTAGTTTTTCTGAAAAATCTTACGGTACCATCCGTGTTTTATACCTTATTCGCAAAGCTTAACTCCGCCACTAAGTTTAGAGTAATTCAATGGTGGATTTAAACTTAGCGAATAAGTTGTAAAACTTGGATAGTAGCGTAAAATTAAAAAAAAAAAAAATTAAGGTGAAAAAATAGCTCTTTACATCGCTTTTGTTAAGGAAAAATCACAATTTTTACTCGTAATAACAAAAGTTTCGAAGTTATGGTGAGCAACGGCATCCCTTAAAGCAATATATATATATATATATATTGCTTAAAAACTCTTTTAACAATAATGATGATGTGATGATGTTTCTACAATAAGCAAAAGCACAAGAAAGGGTAACTGGATCTAGTTTTTGGCTGTGGCAATGGATACGCAAAAAAGAAAGGGACCGTCACCTGAAGAGTCAAACAATTAAAGGTTAGCCATAAGATCTGCGTCCTTGTATATCAAACAAATTTATATCTTGACAGATTTTCTTCTTGCCTTTTCTTGCGGATAACCTGAGATTTTTTAACTATCATCATTTCTTTATGTATTGTTTGGCTCGCTGGGGTGCGGCATTCCATTATCCTATTATTTTGTCGGTGACTTCGCTTGGGAGGAGACAAAAGGCTCTCAATTATTGACGGCAATTAGGACCTAAAAATATGGTGTAAGCATGTTCTCAGTTGGACAACGTATCCCAAACACCTTATTGATTAGCTATGTCCAATAGTCAATATTGAAGACACAAATGCCGAAAGGCGTAAATAATATATTTTTGTATGCTTTATTTTATAGTTTAGACTGTGTCTATATGCAAATATATAAACATATGTACACACACGCGCGCGAACATATATATGTGCGTATATTTATAATGTAGCCTTTGTATATGTTGCTCAGGCTTTATTTTTTTTATCTTGTAAGCTTTGTTTAATAATGCTAGTACAGTCTAACGAGTCCGGTCCAATTGGTTAGTCAAGTTAGTTTGTGTTTAACTAAGGTCAAAGTTTTGACAGAATCAAAGGTCTTGTAGTTGATTTGGTTTTTATTTAGATGTCTACCATGATATCAGGTTAATCAAGTGTTATTAACTAAAAAGGGTAGTCGTTTCCCTCTGGAGTTGGTTTAAAAGTGAATTAAGAGGGGGAAGAGTACCGACCAGTTTACCTTTAAGGTTTAAGTAAACCTGCTGGCAAGGGCATTTTGGTCGTTTTTGTCTTTTTTAGCCTTGTATCTTAGAGGCGATGAGGACGATTAAGCTGTCTCATTTTGTATTTCTACTGCTGCGAGAACCCTATAAAAAGGGTCTTTGGATGTGCTAAAGGAAATATCAATTTGGGAGAGAAAATCCGTCTGAAAAGCTGCAATATTTTGTGGGAGCTAGATTAGCAAGAGAGAGAGGTAAAAATATGATCTTCTCTATGTTGCGAGGTTTCATCCTTCGATCATGGATAATCCAAAGTCGATGTCGGCAATCCAAATCAAGAGGTATGGTTCTAATACTCTTGTAGTTTTATTTTTTCATAGAGTATGTTAGAAGAGCCATATGTTAGATTAGAGTTATTCTATTAAGGACTTTCCTTCCCTGCGACCAATTTTTAGTATGTGATAAAAATCAAAGAATTGTTTGGATTAGACTTCTGGTGTTGCCAAATTAGATCTAAAAGAAACCACAAATCGAGATTTAGGTCGCCTCCCTTAGAGTTCAACAATGTTGTTCTCAAAGCGCGCCTGGGCGCAAGACGCATTCCAAGGTAGCTGGTATGCATCACCTAGGCCTAGAGAGAGCGCCTTGCGCGCCCAGGCCCATGGCGCACGACAACATTAGAGGCGCAATGAAGCCTCAAAAGGTTAACCGTTCAATAATGTTGTTGTGGTGTCATCTAGACCGTCTATTTTTTTTGTGATTCCCTTTCTTTGTTAACTTTCATCAGTTCATTTTTTAAACCTAAATACCCAAAACATCTCATTGCCCCATCATGCCCCTGTCGCCACTACTCTCTCTCTCTCTCTCCCACACACGCATGCACACACACAAAACCCATAAAAAATAACATCTATTCATCCATGGATCATTGTTGAACACTTGAACTAATCGGAGATGCTAAATTTGATCACCGCCAACATCACCCAAAGTCAACCTTTATTCTCATGAGAACCCCCCCCCCATAGAAAATCTGCCATGGATTTTGTAGTTTTAAAAAACTTGAAGGCTGCAACAAATATAACAGAAAATCTCTAGAGTTCGTGCTTATTATTTCCTGCTATAGCTTTCCGTTAAATATTTGCTTATACAGTTGCCCACTAAAGATTTCCAAGCACTACAAGAAAACAGACTTTAAGCGACGAAATGAAATCTGTTGCTAAAGTCACTCTCGGATTTTTCCATCGGTAAAAGTCCGTCGCTAAAAGTCTTTGCCAACATAATGTTTCGTCACTACATATCTTTACGGACAGACTTTTACCGACGGAAAAATCCGTCGCAAAATGTCATTTTCAAAATTTTTCCATTTATCTCTTATTCTTTTTCCTGAGAAATTAAAAAAAAGGGTTTCGCGACAAACATTTACCGACGGACACAATCCGTTTGTAAAAGTCAATATATTTGTAATTTTTTATGACCTTCGGCGACTGATTTTTAGTGACGGCCAAAAATCCGTCGCTAAAGGTCATTAAAACCAAGGGTCAAATACACGTAGGTACCTTGAAACTATCACAAAGTCTCACTTGAGGGTCCCAAAGTTTAATTTTTACACATAAGGGTCTGCAACTACAAATTTGCAATAAGTAAGTACATCCGTCCAAATTCCTAACGATCTAGCCCTTTCCATCAGGGGTAAAATTGTCCGGACAGGTTTAAATTTTTTTTGTCTTCTCTTCTTCAACTTTTCTCTTATCTTCTTCTTTAATTTCTTTTTACTTCTTCTTCTTCAAATTTTCACTCATCTCCTCCTACCCAGTTCGGCACTTATCCAAGCCCCACCAACGATCTAGCATACACAAAGAAGCCAAATCACCTAAATCAGCATCAACACAGTCAAACCACCACCATACCGTCTCATCTCATCAGATCACCACCAGTGCCAATACCACAACCACCATGGCACACTAACATATTCGCCATCAATAATCGGCGCAACTTCATCGCCGGGGACCACAAGTTGGCCGGAGCTCCATCACCTGACCCACCGGCCTGACCCATCGCCAAGCCCCACCAGATCGACAGAAACAGAGGGAAAGAAAACTATTACGCATGCAGATAACAAATCCCAATCTCGCTAGAGATAATGACGGACCCAGTTATTCTCTCCTCCGGCCACACCTTTGACCGACCGTCAATCCAGCAGTGGCTGGACTTCGGCCACCGAACATTGTAATCTCCTTGTTAGACCCCCCCCTTCATTAATCCCAAACCACGCCTTGCGCAGCCTAATCTCCAATTATGTTTCCGCTTCGTTACCAAAGCCCCAATTGAAAACAAACCCAGAAACCCTAGTTGCCACAGTAACTTCCCGATCATCATCAGTTGAATAAAAAATATGATCTCTAGCTCAACTAGGTCAGGTCGCGAATCGGGATTTAGGGCTCCGTCGGCGGTTGATAGGTGGCAGGGGTGGCATGGAGGGCTTAGGGTTTGAAGATCTCTTGAGCCGGTGAAGTTGGTAACATCGTTGTTGCCGAAGAAGTCAAGCGATGTCGTTGGCGCCTACGGTGGAGTCGGTGGTGTTAGGCTCGTGGAAGAGGTGAGGAAGATGCGTCAGCGGGAGGGATAGAAAAATTGAAGAAGAAGAGAATAGATGATTTAAAGAATAAGAAGAGAAAAAAATTAAAGAAGAAGAGAATAGAAGAAAATTTTAAACCTGTCCGGACAATTTTACCCCTGACAGAAAGGGCTAGATCATTAGGTATTTGGAAGGATGTACTTACTTATTGCAAATTTGTAGTTGCAGACCCTTATGTGTAAAAATTAAACTTTGGGACCCTCAAGTGAAACTTTGTAGTAGTTTCAGGGTACCTACGTGTATTTGACCCTAAAACCAACAAAGCCTACTTCTTTCTCTTTCTCATTCTCCTAGCCGTCACTTTCCTCCTCTCTTCTCTCTCTCTCACCCACACTGACTTAGGCCGCCCACCCAGAGGTGGAGGCAGCCGGGGGCACAAGGGGGCATGTGCCCACCTGCTGCCTTCGAGTTTCCTGTCATTTACAGTACACCAACAATGGTGCCTCTAATGTCAACATGGATGAAGATGAAGTCCCCTTCACTGATCACCTCCACTCCTATTGCATCAACATCATTCACCTTTAGTTTTAGGTTAGGCGGTAACAGCTTTTGGGGAGGGAAACATATTATGGGAGGGGGAAAGACGAAGAGAAGGTAGCAGTAGTAGATGGAGCTTTTTCCCTAATTAATACTGTTTTAAAACTTCATTACCAATATACTCCATTTTGAAACTTATTTACCCGCATACCACACTTTTAAAAATCGATGCTTGAAACCACGATTTCAAAGTAGAAATCGTTGTTTCAAAAAAGCGATTTCTACTTTATTTTTACTTTTGATGCCAAGGAAAGTGGGTTCGTACCTACGTGGAGGTGCCACAAAGGCTGCAGTCCGAGTCAGATGCCAAGTATGTTGATGTAGGACACAGCAAGGGTGGAACAAGGGCAGATACCAAGGGCTTCCCAGACAGAGCTTGAGGGTGGCAGTGCTGCGAGGGCGATGGCGCAAGGTGAATACACGACGAAAGTTACAGTCCGATGCTTAGGTCCAGAGTCAGGGTTATGTAGGTTTCTCTCTCTAGGATTCTAGAGTGAGAAAGTAAAAATGTGAGAGAGTGAAGAAGAAGTCCTCCAAATGAATTCTCAAAACCTCTATTTTTAGAGATTGAGATGATGATGTCATTAACCGACACGTGGTGCTCCCCAGGAGTGACACGTCATCGGGGGGTCCACGGGTGCCGGTGCTCCACGGACTGTCGGATCGCATATTCACCCGCCCTGCCTCGCACAGCGTCGCTCTGTCTGTCTGGAAAGACTGGCTCCCACAGCGTTGGTGTGGCCAGAGAACCCCTTGATCTAGCCTCCAATCCAAGCCCTTGTAGAATCCCATAGGCCTAGCAGCGGTGGGGAAGACCCGACGCCCAACTGCCAGGTGAACTAGGCGCGATGCCCTCCGAAAACCTGCTCCCATCTCGGAGTGCCTGGGGGTCATAATCCCTAGGGGTGCCAACGCAAGCCCCCAGTGTCGGAACACGTAGGCCAGTCACGTAGGCACCCTGATGGAGATAGTGTCCCGGAGGAGTCACCTATTCCGCAGGCCGAGGTAGCATCCCGGAGGAGCCGTCTACCTGGCAGAAGGGGAGTCTTCGTGCCGGAGCACTTAGAGCTCCCTAGCAAAGATAGTGTCCCGGAAGAGTCGCCTATCCCCGCGGGTGAGTCCTTGTGCCGGAGCACTCGGAGCGAGTCAAGGTAGCATCCCGGAGGAGCCGTCTACCTGGCAGAAGGGGAGTTGAAGAGCTCCCTGGCAGAGATAGTGTCCCGGAGGAGTCGCCTATCCCCATAGGATGTTGCACACTCCGGAGAGTGGGTCAAAGTATGTTCCACGACCAAGGCAAGGTGCGCATGGTGTGGTGAATGAGTGTGGTGCCTGGGGGCATGTAACATGATTGTTGCGCATGGGCGCAATGAAGTGAGTAAGGTGTCGGGGGCACGTCCGTGTTAGTGGCGCGACACATGGGCGCGACGGAGTGCGTAAGGTGCCGGGGGCACATTTGTGTTAGTGGCGCGGCACATGGACGCGACGGAGTGCGTAAGGTACCGGGGGCACGTTTGTGTCAATGGTGGCGCATGGGCGCGACAGAGTGCGTATGGTGTGCGGGAGCAAGGTAGTGTGACAGAGAGCCTGGGGGCACGGCTGTATCAGCGGCGCGGCGCACGGGCACGCGGAGTGTTGGAGTGTGACGCCCGGACGCCGGTGACGGGCGTCTTAGAGACGACGTCCGGGCGACGGATGAGGAATGTCGCGGAGTTGGCGCACGGGCGACGGGGTCGCGGAGTGACGTCCGGGCAATCGGGGTCGCGGAGTGACGTCCGAACAACGGGCGAGGGGGGTCGCAGAAATGACGTCCGGACAACGGGCGATGGGGGTCACGGAGGATGTAAGGCCTCTTGAAGAAAAGTGAAGGTGCTAAGGATGGAGCCCAAAGGCCAACCCTTGGGGGAAGGCCAAAGCCAACCTCAATGGGAGGCCGAGGCCGACCCCAAGGGGGAGGCCAAGGCCAACCTCCTTGGGCAAGTGCCATGGCGCGCCGACGGGCGACGTGCGACGGTCGAAGCGTGATGCGGCGTCGCACAACGATGAGTTTCTTGTGACGAAGTCGCGTAGAAGAAGTAAGAAGTGCACATGAGTTGAGCGTGCACGCTTTTGACCGGTTGTGAGCGTTGAAAATGGTTGTTGCTTGTGCCGACGTGTCATGCAAAATAGGACCGTAGTGGGCCTTTGGGTACGACCAGAATAGGTTGGGAACAACTTTAAAGTAGAAATCGCAGTTTGAAATCGTGGTTTCAAACATCGTTTTCCAAAAGTGTGGTACGCGGGTACATAAGTTTAAAAAAGGAGTAAATTGGTAATTAAGTTTTAAACATGTATTAGGGAAAAAAATCGTAGTAGATGTGTGATGTGAATGATGATATACTGGAATGTTACGGTGCTGATATAATTGAAGGTGATATTGGATATGGTGATAGATGGTGATGTCAATACAAGGGGAGATAGAGAGAAGAGAGGAGATGGCTTTTATGGATGGATTTAAAGGCCGAAACAAATTTCAGCCATTGATCATATTAAGGGTCTACAGTACAAAAACAGAGCTGCATATGTTATAATAGTACCACTAACATATGACGCTATAGAAGAAAATTTTCACGTTAAATATATATACGTTTACAAAACCGCACTTGAATTAGAGGCGCACGATAAAACACTTCAAAATTAACGAGTGACACTTAAATAAGCATCCTAAATAAATGCTCCCTTTATACACTTTTTTTATCGAGAGTATGATACAACACCTCTACTATAATACAAAAAATAACTAATTGTAATTTAGCAATCTTTTGCGATACAAGTTTAACAATAGCGACAAAATTCATTTAGTTACAATCTTTTGCCACCGAAACTTTTACAATATGGATGTTGTACAAC
This sequence comes from Escallonia rubra, assembly GCA_033065855.1. Taxonomy (NCBI): domain Eukaryota; kingdom Viridiplantae; phylum Streptophyta; class Magnoliopsida; order Escalloniales; family Escalloniaceae; genus Escallonia; species Escallonia rubra. The sequence continues at coordinate 66,884 of JAVXUO010001446.1, forward strand.
ATAGGATCCTCATCCAATTTGTTATAGTTGCCTAACTCCAATATTTGTTTCTCTAGTCATCTCTTTCATAATTTGTATCACCTATATTTTCCTTTGGTTTCTTTGTTCTTTCATACTTGCAGATCATGTGTTCGATGACATGTGTGACACATAATATAATGAGTCTATTCTAGTCCAGTAAAGTGCATGTGATATTTAATGTAGAATCAAATTGGCATAAAAATATATGGATTACACTTAGATTTACTATGGGTTGGAAGTGAGTGTCGGAATTGGCTACCTATAAAATTTAGGTAATTTCTCTTGTGCCTTTTCGACCTATGCTCGTTCGAGTTATCTATTTTTTGAGTTCAATACATTTTTCATGTTACTTAGGCTTAGGACTAGTTTTTTATGTTTTGATCAATAAGGTGCCCACCTTGTGCACAATTTTTACCTCCGCCACTGTGCCCACCTCCAATGCCATCCCACCCCCTGTCACACCCTCACGCTGCCTCCCCCTCCTAAACTGCACCACCACTACACGTGACTTGTGCTCGACACCGTCGCGTCGGTAGTGCACTCCGACTCGAACCCGCTCGTTACCGCTAAGCTCTGATCTAATTTTTCTCTTGTACTTCCAATCGTACAAGCGGCTGTTTTCAGGGGGCACAAGACTCTGCCGCCGTGGCCGACAATGTGTGCATTCTATTTTTTTTGTCCACTTTGTTGTCGTTGGAGGTATAAATTTCACTTTTGCTCTATGCAATGTCGGAAATGCTTGCCAAATCATGCTCTATTGCTATTCGTTTGGAATGTGAGTGTAATGTTGTAGAAAATGCAGCAATAGTCAGTGTAGTGTGTATTTTGTTTGCTTGGTTACAGTTGCAGGTATACATTATACTTTTAATTTAGGTCAAACCGTAAATGTTGGCTAGATACTTAATTGCTACTTCGTATTACTATGGGTGGAAACTTTTCATAGCTAATTCTAATTGCGAAGGATGGATTCGAGATTTATGTTTTGTCTTTTTTGTCCATTTTAGATTCTTAATAGTTGTTTGGAGCTATTCAAAGTTGCAACAATAGTAGAAAGATCAGTAATGTTGATGTTTTTAGAAGTAGGCTATTAAAATAGGGGACACGAATATCATACAATAACTTTTGTTTCATGCTTAGTTGATTCATTTTGAAGTTATTATCTTTCTAGTACAATTGATGGAGAGATATTTGAAGGAACATAAAAACTATGCATATATACAAGTACAATTTAAGAAAAGCACATAAGGGGTATGAAGAAAGATTATGTGGTGGGCTTCACAAAATAAAGGAATGTCGGTCAAATATGTTGATGTGAATATTAATATGTACGACATAAAAAAAATGATGAGATAATAACCATTGTTCTGACTAATAACCTTTTCGTTATGGTTGGGCTTCACCAACAATCGGTATTAAGCCTGTTTCTTTACGCTTTGATTATGTACAAGCTTAATGAGAGATCACTAGAAGAAAACAAGGATTTTGCGACAGACTTTTAGCGACGGAAGCAATTCCGTCGCTAAAACGTCTTTCAGCGACGGATATACCCGTTGGTAAAAAGTCCGTCGTTAAAAACTTTTAGAGACATAAATCTTCGTCCGTAAAACTTTTACCGATGAACTTTTAGCTACGGAATACTCTATCGCTAAAAGTTTTTATAGAATTTTATAATTTTCGAAGGCTTTTAAAAACATTATAAGCGACGGAAGTGTGTCGTCGCTAAAAATTTCGTCGTTTAAAGATATCTTTTGCCCACGGTTTTTTAGCAACAGTGTCGTTCTGTCTCTAAAACTCCTCTTAAAAATTCATCAGACCGGCCATTCTTCTTTCTCCCGTTTCTTTCTCTGTCTCAAACATCTCACCCACCGACAATCCCCTTTACGGCAACCCACATCTTCGGCGACACCACCGTCCTCCCCATGGCGCCGTGCCACCTCGGCGATAACCCCATCCTCCCCTCAACACCGCGGCACCTCTAACGACATCCATGTCCTCCCCTCAACGCGGCGCCACCTCCGGCGACAGATCCGTCCTCCCCCCGACACCGCCAGTTAAAAATCAAATTCAGGTGAGTTCGTGTTCTTCCACAATTATACTGTTTTGATTATTGCTTTTAATCTTCTCAATGAGTCTACTCTTAAAATTTTATGCCATTTTTTTGCTTCGTTTTCTTTGTAATATGTTAAATTTAACTTCATGAATGTTCTTGTTGTTTGTTGAGTAATTCTTACTTAAGTTCAGTTTGAGGGCCACCTTCACATTTTTACACTTAACTGTATACATGTTACATCCATATGGGTAGTGCAGAAGGGCTTGATGTTTTTTAACATCGTATTTGTTTTACAAACACCATTATAGTTCGCACCATCTGAATATGATAAATTCAGGGGTTTTGTGGGGTTGTTCGCATGCACCTAGGGTTGTTACTTTGATCCTAGATGCTCTGAAGGGGCCTGCCGTTCTATTTGAGATCTTATCCCATCCCCATCTACCTCAGTAGGATGCAAACATGGATACCACCCTCAAAGGGAATGCTGCAAAACCTCTTAGATTAACGAACTTTAAGACCTATTATTTGTAACTCATTTAGCTTATGGACTTAAAAGTTGTAAGCACGGTCGTTATCACTTTTGAGTTGAGAGCAGTGGATAGATGATCATCTTTCCACTCATTCTAATAAGTTAAATCCTATGCACCCTTACAGTCAAAATAATTGGCAATCTTTACATAGTTCTGCATGCTGATATGTACATATGTGATGTATGGACTTCTTTAATCCTCTACATTCTAATAGGTTTGTAACTTTTGGTGGGAGATAATACCATTTACTTTGCAACTTAATTTGCGGTATACTCTGGCTTTAATGCATGATACATAATACACATATGTTCTTTACAGAAATGCTCATGAATTGGTTCAACAAGGTCACCAAAGGGATTAATTAACGAAAAAAAGCTATGATTTTCTTCTACAATTCACATAGAATGTTTCTGCATATCATTCCTATTTAGTTTTGAGATTGCATATCTGAATGTAGTAGCTTCTTAGCAACATCAAGTTGGCTTCGCGGAACAAGTATGCAAGTAGGCTAGTTTGATGTGCTTGTTGTGTTTTCTACGTTTGTTTTATGTGCTGTTGCTGAGGTTTATCTGTCCTATCATTTTAGCTACAACTCACTGTGGATTGCACTTTTAGCATCACTTTAACATAATTTTCTACCCAATTGGATTGAGTCCGATCGACACCGACACCGAATTAAAATGTCACATTTGGGCCCGTGGTATTGATTTAGTTACTAAAAGCTTAAAGGTTTTATACAGTGTGACATTTAATAGATTTAATTAAGCAATGAAATTGATGCTCATCAATTGAATAATGTTCAATTGGTTTTTCATGTTAAAGTAGGTTAAATGGCTTCTGCTTCAGTGAACAAGGACCATTCAGTCGGCAGGCACTTCTTCAAGGTCATGATGACTGGTTTTCACGATTCACTTGTATGCCATCCCTCTTTCTCTGTGGTTTCGTGTGTGTGCGCACTATTATCTTTGGTTAAAAGCTTACATGTCTTACTGTATTATGAATATGTTAGGCCACACCGGTAGCCTTTTGCAGTCAGCTTACTATAGTGAGATCAAAGGAAGCAACTTTAACCGGCCACAAGGGGTCATGGCTTGTTAAAATCAATAAGAAGCGCAGCCAAGAGGAAATTTGTTTTGAAGAGGGTAGGAACATATTCGTGCAGCGGCATGACCTCCATCTAGGAGACTTTGTTGTCTTTGAACACATGGGGCATATGCGTTTTCCAGTGCTGGTCTTTGATCAAATCACTTGTGAAAAAGCTTTCCCCCAATGTTGAACTCTGAGCCCTAATTAAACCCTAAATTAAATTAATCGCATCGGATATGTGCATTTTGAACAATTTTGTGTTATTTGAACATTGATTATATGTTTGATAATTTTAGGTTGTTAATTGTGCATTTGAGAATTGTGATTATTGATTGATGATTTTCGATTGTTAATCGTGCATTTGAGCATTTGAGATATTGAGATTGTTGACGGAGGATGGGACCCAATTAGATTGAATGTGTGATTTTGTATTAATTTTTATTGCATTGAGCATTTGAGAATTGAGATTGTTGACGGAGGTGTCGAACACGTGTCGGTAGGTGTCGGACACGTGTCCAGAGGTGTCGGACACTTATCGGACACCATATTGACACCCTATATGAGGTGTCGGAATTGAGATTGTTGACTGTGCATTGAATTTAGGTTAATTAGGTTAACGCGACATTCTTAGCACCCCCTGGAATCTCATCGTGGTTCCAGCACTGGCTATAATTAGCCCTAATTAGTCCTGATTAAGCATATTTTAATTAGGTTGAGGATTGAATTTTTTATTACAGATTTGGGCATTAAAAAATTAAAAAAAAATTTAATTACTTTTAGCGACGGATTAATTCCGTCGCTAAAAGTTAACTTAATTATAAGCTTTTATGTCGTTAAAAATCCCATTTAGCGACGGAACACTCCGTCGCTAAAACAGTTATCCCGTTGCTAATTTCGCAAAAAAGAAAATAAATTAAAATACGTAAAATAGAATTAGCGACGGATATTCCGTCACTAATTCATAAATAAATCCGTCGCACAAATTTCTATATTAGACGACGAATTTTATAATTCCATCGCAAAACTTTTTGTAACGGGTTTTTATACGAGAGACTTTTAGCGACGGATTTTCCCGTCGCTAAAAGCGTTATTCCTTGTAGTGGATTGAAGATGAGATATCATGATACATGTTATTTGTTAATGACACAGTATCAATTGATGAGACTATATTAATATTTTAAGTTACGTTAGAGATGTGGAGAGGTACTTTATCATTTGAAGGTCTTAAAGCAATATTGAGACGGAGTACTGGTATTGTACTTTGACAAAATCGAGATGAGGTGTGGTTTTAAAATAATATGGATGGGTAACAAGGACTAAAAAATAGGATTGTTAAGAGATGGATCAATAATGCATTAGTTATTTATTGCTTTTTTCTTCCTGTTACTTTGTGTTCAAGTAGTATGTGAAAATTAAGTAACTAAATGTTGATTTACTTTTGATTGCATTCAGCAACTCTCTGCATTTCATAGTGCATTCTTGTGGAACTGCCTTGGAAGTGATCAACCCGGAATAGACATGGTTGATCACTTCCAATGATTTAATTATTTGCATATACTCTCTTAAATTTGGCTTGGATGGATGGTTTGTTTGTTTAAACAGTCTATAATATAACATTTTTTCTTGTTGGGGGTGGTTCTAGTGATTTCGTATGCACAACTTGAATTACACTTAGGCTACATATGTCCTCCGTGTACATCACAGTTTTAAGTTTGGACACTCAACTTTCGGTATGAAACAATTACCAGCTCAAGTAGGTATATTTGCGCCATGATTTGTCAATGCAAATAAGGTCAGGACATGAGGACATCATAGGGTAACGTTAGGGAGAAGTATAACCGTTTACAAAGAGAAAAACAGGTTTGGAGTGTGTTAGTGAAAAGTGTATAGGGCTAGGCACGGTGTATTTCGAAACATAAAGGGGAAGATAGAAACAAAAACGAGTCATAATCTAATCTTTTCACATAAGTCACAGTCACTCATTTTAAACCAAGAAGAAATACTTACAATTAAGGAATATGAGCACTAGACAATTTTTTATTCATTTTGTTCGAATTTGTACAACTAATACTCTTTTTCAGGTTGTGATCGATAACAATTGTGGGCAGAGAGATGTTGTGCAGGCTTCGGAGCAAGGATCTTGACTTATATTTTTGTAGTTTCAATGAAACTTGTAACTTTATTTTTTGGATTTGTACAATGTGATTTATTGTATTTAGTGAACATGTAATTTGTTGTATTTAATGTTAGTTGGTGGTGTATATGAATTAAATTGTATTTGTATCAGTTGGAATTTAGTAAACGATGAATCTTAGTTTAAAAATTAAATTGTTGTTGGATTGGTTGGTTTTTCTTAATTGTTTGAAATAGGTTAAAATTTATAAAAAAAATAGCAAAACTAAATAATATCCTTTTTTAACTTTTAGCGACAAAATTTCGTAGCTAAAAGTCCTTCTGCAGATCAATAAACATTTTTAGAGACAGATTTTTAGCGATTAAAAACTTTTGCGACGGAAATTCCATCGCTAAAAGATTTTTTATTGAGAAATTTAAAATTTAGAAAATTATAGAAAATACCTTTAGCGACGGAATTTTTTGTCGCTAAAAGTAATTATTTATGTCGGTTATAATTGAATTTTGCCGACGGGTCACCAAAATTTGTCGCTAATCTTTTAGCAACGGGATTTTTAACAACAAACTTTTAGCCTTAGACAATCCGTCGCTAAAAGTCTTTACCGACGGATTACCCACTTTTAGCGAAGGAAAATTCCGTCGCTAAAAGTGAATTTTCTTGTAGTGAAGAAACCGTGGGTGATTTTGGCGATGTTTAGTTCCAATTTTTTAGGAAGAACAATTTGTTAGATGGTTTAGCTATCCGAGATGGATTGCCACCAAGGTGGACAAGAACTAATCGGATGGTTTCGTGTATTTATGATGGTCTTCTTGTGAATAGGAGTTTGTTTTCGATTTATGTTTGTACAAGATTATGTAGACACATGTAATACACACATTGACTCACACAATAAGATTGAAAACATTCAAGTTTACACCCAAAACAAGGAAAGTGAAGAAGTAGTTGCCAAACGCCAAAGTTCCCGGCTCTAATTATGTAGCCTGTTTCATTCTTTTTGTCTTCCACGCAAAATGTCTACAATTAAGCTAATTTTAGTTTTACCATTTAATTTAATTTCAGGAATATACATGTTGACAACAAGAATGGAAGCGAAGGACCCGACGTGGAAATTTGGATATATGGCTAATCCAAGCGATAAACGTGCAGTCACTTGTAATTTTTGCCAAAACGTTATGAAGGGCAGTATTATCGACATAAGCAATGCTTTGCTGGAGGTTATATGAATGATTCGACGTGCCGAGAATGTCCATAACTTGTAAAAATGAGATGAAGGGTTTATATACACTCTATAAATGAAAAGAAAGAACTAGCTAGGTGTGTCACATATTTTAATCACTTTCTCAACGATGAAGAGGAGGATGGGGGTGATGTACTTGAGATGTCAAAAAAGAAGGAAGTTCATCCATAGGTGTTCTTGTCAATCACCTCGTAAGAATCCAAAGGCTACCCAATGTATGTGTACTTTACATGGACTCTAAAGAGGAAGTGACAAGGAGAAGTGTGAAGCAATCCACAGTGTTTCAAAATAAAGAAGTGAGAAAGGAGATGAGAAATCGGCCTTGTAGTGCAATAGCAAGAATTTGTTATGATACGGAGATTGCATTTAATGCCATGAACTTTGATAGCTTTTGGCTATGGTTGAGGCTATTGTAAAATATGGTTTGGATTTAAAGCCACTAAGTTATCATGAGACGAGGGTCACCCTACTCCAAAAAGAGATGGATAATGCAGTATGTTGACGAAGGATCATGAGGAAGAGTGAAAGAAAACCGGTTGTTCGATTACTGTGATGGTTGGAAGGACAAGAAAGAAATGAGTTTGATTAATGTTTGAGCTAATAGTCCTAGTGACAGTTTGTTTCTTGAGGCCATTAATGCTTTTGAACATTCGAAGGCTGGAGACTTCTGTTCCCAACATATCCGGGTCAGACCCAAGGGCCCACTAAGGGTCCCATTTCGTGCGAACACGTTGACACATTCAACGGTCAATTTTTCAACGCATCGAACCTGTCAAAGTGTGCACGCCCAAGTAAGGTGCATTTTTCACTTCGCACGCCTTGTGCGCGACTTAGGTGCCAATTATTTCACGTCAGCGGGACTCACGGTGGCACGTTCGTAACGCCGCGACCACCCAAACACCTTTTCACCAAAAACATCGGCCGACGACACAATCGGAGCCACGGGGTCAAAGGGTAAAGACCTTGACCTACCCCATGGGGTCGACCTCGGCCTCCCCCAAGGGGTTGGCCTTGGCCTTCCCCCCAATGTTTGGCCTTAGGCCTTCCCAAGTCACCCACTCCCCATGCAATGTCCATTTTCGCGCGTTCTTCGCTACGTATGCCTCGTGTGTGACTTTGGCGCCTTGTTCATTATGTGGGTGCGACTCTTCGCAACAAACTCGTCGTATCTTGACTACCTAACTCCTCGTTGTCCACCAAAACACCAACCGTTAGCGTGCCAGAAGATCACCAAAAAGGGGAAGTGGCCTTGGCCTTGGCCACCCCTTAAGGTCGGCCTCGGCCTCCCCAAAGGGGTTGGCCTTGGCCTTCCCCCAAAGTTCAGCCTTCGGCCTCCCCTTCCACACGCACTTGTCTTCACGGGGTTTTGCATCTTCGTGATGCTCATCAATGTTCACACACCAACCTCGCGACATCCATCATCGGCGGCCACGCACCGCCTCCGCAATGCCACCCTGAGGGACCTTTCGCTGACAGCTACATACCACCGTCACCAACTTTATCATTACTAAAGATCCCATTTATCATTTTGCTACAACATAACACTTCGCTCACGCCCCCATCTACAGGACACTCGACGCGCGCCCATGCGCCATCTCCGTGACGGCCGTCGCCGCGCCCATGCGCCACTTCCATAACACGTACCCCCAACACCGGGTATTGTCTTACGACGGTCATTGTCGCGCTCGTACGCCACTTCCATAACATGTGCCCACGGCACTAGGTATTTTCTCGGGACAGTCGTCGCCGCATGCGCCACTTCTATAACATGTGCCCCCGGCACCAAGTATTGTCTCGCGACGGTTGTCTCTGCGCCCATGCGCCACGATCAATGTCTCATGCTGTAGGCACCGCGCCCATGTGCCACAATCATGTCTCGTGCTGTAAGCACCGCGCCCATGCGCCACAATCAATGTCTCATGCCGTTGGCATCGTACCCATGCTCCACAATCATGTTACGGGCCTCCGGGCACCACACTCATTCACCACACCATGCACCCCCGCCATGGACGTGGAACATGCTTCGACCCACTCTCCCGAGTGTGCAGCATTCTGAGGGGCTCTGCTCATAGTGCTCCAGCACGAGGACCCTTCGCAGCGGGATAGGTTCGTTACCATAAAGCTATCGTCGCATGGAGTGACTTGCATGACACTAGGCACTGAGCTGCGACCAAGTCCACTCACGTTACCGGTGATCGTCAGTGCCCCCAGTACAATGACCACCGGGTCACTCCAGTACGGGAACAGGTCTTCGGAGGGCATCGCACCTAGTCCGCCTGGCAGTTGGTTACAGGGGCAACCCTCACCGCTGTCAGGTTCTCTACGCATCTCTTGACGCACCTTTGTGGGATTCAGTAAGGGCTTGGACCGGTGTCTGGGGCAACGAGCTTACTTTGATCATGTGTCATGGTGTGGTCAGTCTTCCCAGATAGCTAAAGCGACGCTGTGTGGGGCGGGTAGCGCAAATTTGGGAACTAGCAGTCCAACAAAGAACTGGTGTTTTTGGACCCCCTGGTGACGTGTCACTTCTAGTGGACGACATGTGGCACTTGATGACACAGGCACACTGTTTCTTATAAATAGTGGACTTTATGACTTATTCAAGGACTTTTGGCTCATTCTTACAAAATCACTTTCTCACTCTGGAACTTGAGAGCTCTTGGATTCTAGATAGAGAAACATAAATTGGACTTAACATTGGACCCTGACTTTGACTGTCGACTACCGGCCCTGTTCGTCTAAGCCTTGTCTCCACAGTGTTGCCATCCCTGCCTGTTTGGGAAGCCTTGCTCTCTGCCCTTACTCCACCCTCACTGTGTCTCACTTTGTACGTCTGGAAGCTGAGTCGGACTACAGCCTTATTGGAACCTCCACGTAGGTACGAACGTATTTTCCTTGGCATCATTTTGGCGACTCCCTGGGGAGGTGAGCATCGTATTACAGTCTGTCTATCTACCACACTTAGTCACCATGCTTGTGCAACAGAGAGCTACCAGGACTACCAGCCAAGGCCCCAACCCTACTGTGTTAGAAGAAGCCACCTTGGTGACCAAGAAGAGACAAGTGCCACACGACTCCAATATCAACCATCAGTCACTGCACCCGATGTGCAAATGGTTGTCAGTGCAGCCATACAACAACTCATTCCCACCATAGTCAACCTATAAAACTCGCAAACCACTCTGATGGCAGCCATCATGGAAATGCAAAGATCCATACAGACGTTGGCCTTGCAACAATCCATTCCACCAATCCAGCCTTCAGGACCTGGGCTAGCTCTTGACACCGCTCAGGCCCCAGTGTCGCAACCACCACCGCCTCGATCATTTAGACCCTTGGCGGTAGGACTCGTGACATCCTCACCACCCACATCAGATGCATCTATTTCTACAGTGACATCCCGCAGACCACAAGTAGACCTCAGACCAGTGTTGCAACAGATTATTCATGTTGTCGCATCTCAACATATGCCAACACAAAGCTCTTCCGAAACCCACGACTCCATTAAGATGGAGCCTAACCCTTACCCAACTGAACAACACCAAACCACCGGCCAAGTGGTGGACATGTCTCGCCCACCCACCCATGCCCATATACAATTGCCACCACCAGCCCCTATCATGTATCAACCCTCCATTGCTCTCGCTGACCAAGTTGCCCCATCTGAGGGCTCAGGGGCTCGCGGCCCCCAGCCAGCCACCTTCTGTTGACTGGCCACGAGGAACCATCCCCCACTATGTCACCCGATCAGACTTTGAAGCACTTATTCCTCGCCTGTCAGAAAACTCCACGCCTGATTCCTCAGCCTGGCTGATAGGCCATTCTCCGTACGCCAATAAAATAGCCATCACACCCTACCCCCTCAAGTACAAGTAACCAACATTTGTGCTCTTCAACGGACGTGAGGGCAACGCCTGTGAGCACTTGACAAGATTTGTAGGCTCGTTGGAGTAGTATGGGCTGGGGGACAGTTTGAAGTTGAGAGAGTTTCATAAGTCTTTTACAGACTTGGCTTATACTTGGTACCACCAGATTCCTACGGGGACTGTCCATTCATGGAGTAACATGTTACAACTGTTCTTGGACAAGTTCCATTACGAAGCTGAACGGGTCACTATTGGCCAGCATACGCCAGAACCGGGGGGAGGACTTGAACAAATACGTGCATCGCTTCCATCTCAAATGCCTCGAGTGTACGAACTTCAGCAAAGATGAGACAATGGTTCTAATATGCATCAAGAACATGAGTGATGTATACTGGGTGCATATTGAGAACTTAATGTTGAGGTCATGGGGACACCTCAAAGAGACAACCCGCCGTACTTACGAGTCAGTCAGTCCCGTCAAGCCGTGGAATCCTTGACCGCAGAATGCACTCCTCGCCACGACCGAAACATCCAACACTCAGAACAACAACAGCAGCAGCAGCAACAACAACAACTACAATGGCTACAAATGTTAGTTCTAAGAGGGGGACCGAAGCCCTGACAAGCGAAGGCAGCAAGAGCCTACCCCCGACTACCCATGTGACTTAAATACAGTGAAAGACCTTCTGGAAAATTGGGTAGAACATGAAACTAACTTCTAACTGCCACCGATGAGAACCAACATCACCGAAACGGACAAAGCCAAGCCCAATTACTGTCCTTACCACCGAACTGTCGAACATCACCTCAAGCATTGCAATGGGCTGCAAGAGATTTTTGCAAGGAAGGTCATTGTGGGCGACCTGAAGCTACAAAGAACAATGATGTCCGTGGGCACCCTTACCCATCGCATGGCAATGACAGCAGGGAGCATCAGGTGCTCATGGCCATCACTGACCAAGTCGAACCTATCATCACTGAAGCCTTTACGGAGGCCACCCCCACAGTCACACCTTGTCTACCTTCAGCTACTTAGCCGACATCCTTATTAGGGCAAATGACGAAGATCAAAGGGTTCTTTGACAAAATGGGGTTTTCACCTGCTGCCAGAAGCTATCTATCGAACTGCCTGATTAAGGTCACCACCGGCCTCGGTCCCAAATGCTTCGCTGCTCAAGCTGAACTCTGACATATCCCATCCACTACATTGTTTTTCTCAGACAAAGACTTGCCGCCGGTTGAACATCATAACCGGCCGTTGTTTTTGGAATATACCATTAATGGCACGGGCTTCCGTTGTGCCTTGGTAGACTGCGGGGCCTCAATCAATATCATACCCATCATCATTCTGTAAAGAGCTGGCATCCCCGCGAGAAAAGTCATACGTGACCCAATCAAGATCACCGGCTTAGGGCAGGGTCCCCAGTCTACCCTCGGCCATATCACCGTCAACCTCATGGTCGAAACCGTCTGTCGCTACACTACATTCCACGTGATAGACAATGAGCCCGCATTTCATCTCTTACTTGGCCGATGTGGATTCATTTAAACAAAGATGTTCCCTCAACGTACCATCAGTGTGTAAAGTTAGTGGTCGGTCCTGCGAGACGCGAGGTAGTAATGACAATACCAGCCACCAAGGTTCCTTTTGAATGCGCCAAATCATACTTCGCCGAGGCCTCCTTCTTCACCGAGCTTGCCGAGGATGGTGAGAATGCTACTCACATCCATTCCACCAAGTTGCCAAACTGGGACAAGCTGTGTGGAAACAAGCCTCCCAAGTCCAAAGCCAAGAAAAGTAACAAGAATAAGGGGTCGACCTTAGTGCCGCCACCTGTTATGAAGGCTAGCCCCCCGCCTTCATCCCTCAAGCCCAAGAAGTAAAAGGCCGAACCAACCTTCCAACGCATCATCAAAAATGGCAAAGTGATCTACCAATTGAGACGGTGAGCGGGGGCTCCAGGTGGTCCGTCATCTGACCCCCTCAACCCTGATCCACCCATGGAGACTGAATGGTGCTGCGCAGCCAAGCATTACCTGCAAGATGCTGAAGTCACCCCGGGCGCTGCCCCACCTTGGTATGAAGACGGCCCTCGACCACAGGCCAAAGACCTTGAAGAAATCAACCTGGCTGACCGGGGCGAGGAACCCTGACTTGCGTACATTGGCACAATACTCGCCCCGGGCCAAAGAGAGGAATTGGTTACCCTCCTTCACGAATATCGCAATGTATTGGCATGGAGTTACAATGAGATGCCTTGGTTGGACCTTGCCTTGGTGACGCACCATCTCAATATTACTACCGGGTTCATCCCTGTCCAACAACACCCACAGACTTTCTGCCCCAAGCTCGAGTTGAAGACCAAGCAAGAGATAGAAGGGCTTCTGCAGGCTAGTTTTATTAAGCCTATCACTCATCCCATATGGCTGGCCAACGTCATCCCCGTACAAAAGAAAAATGGCCAAGTCCGCATTTGTATTGACTTTCGAGACTTGAACAAAGCATGCCCCAAAGACGAGTTTCCACCGCCCAACATTGACATGCTTACGGAAGCGACCGCCGTTGAAACCTTGTCTTTCATGGATGGTTTCACCGGCTATAACTAAATTCGGATGAATCCTGAACATTGTGCCAAGATAGCCTTCTGAACTCCCACGGGCAACTTAGGTTGGAAAGTTATGCCTTTCGACCTCAAGAATGCGGGTGCTACCTATCAGAAGGCGATGACCGTCATCTTCCACAACATGATACACCGTACAGTAGAAGACTATGTCGACGATCTCATCATCAAGTCTAAAAAGGAAAGTGATCACCGTACTGACCTCCGAGCAGTCTTTGATTGTTTTCGCCAGTACACACATGTTGATGAATCTGCTGAAATGTGCCTTTGGAGTCTCGTCCGGCAAATTCATCGGCTTCCTGTTCAGTCGACAGGGCATCGATGTTGACCCTTCTAAAGCCGCCTCCTTTTAAGAGATGCCACCTCCCAAAAGCACCAAACAATTGAAGAGCTTCCTCGGCAAGGTTTCTTACCTCCGCTGATTCATCCTTGCATTGGCCGAACTTATCACACCCTTTCAGCACTTGACACCCAAGAGCGCACCATGGAGTTGGGTTGCGCCCCAACAACAAGCCTTTAAACAGATCAAGTATGTCCTTATGTCACCGCAAACCATGGTCGTGCCACAGAAAGGTATCACATTCTTACTTTACTTGACCTCCACGCCCGAGTCCATAGGGGCTTTACTTGCCTAAGAGGTGGATGGGGTGGAGCGTCTTGTTTATTATCTCAGTCGGTCAATCAGGGGACCTGAAGCCAATTACTCCGAAATCAAGAAACACTGCCTAGCCTTATCGTAGAAATTCAGACATTACTTTTTGGGGCACCAGATCACACTTGTCACCAAGGCTGATCCACTCCGGTACATGCTCACCCACCCTGCCCTGTCTGGCTGACTTACCCGCTGGTTGTTGCTCTTGGCCGAGTTCAGCTTATCTATCAAGAATCCTACAGCTCTATGGAGCCAAGCACTTACAGATCTCTTGGCCTTCTTCCCACGCCAAAAATATGAACTGACATCGAATCAATTGCCTGGGGAGGAGACAGCCCTGATCACCGACATCGATGAATTGTGGATGCTTGAGTTCGACGGCTTAGCCACTAGCAAAGGTCCCAACGCAGCACCCCTCTGGCAAGAGGGTGCCGACATAGTCCTTTGAAGTCCAGATGGTGTTACCACATCCCTATCCTTCAAGCTTGCATTCCCAGTGTCTAACAACGAAGCTGAGTATGAGGCACATGTCATTGGCCTCATGCTGGCTATCAGTATCGGGGCTAAATCATTATGTGTGAAATGAGACTCAAACTTGATCATGAAGCAGGCTGACGGGGAGTTCGCAGTCGAGGAGCCAGCCTTGGCACCTTATCGTGCCTTGGTACAACACTTGGAAGAAAGACTTGGCCATGTCCAATATGAACATCAAAATAGGTGCCACAACAGACATACGGACAGCTTGGCCACGATCGCGTCAAAGATAGAAGTTGATGGCTAACAAAAAATGCTAACCATTATCAAGAGGACTGAACCATGCACATCTTTGAACTTAGTACCAAAGGACACTACTGTAGACGATTGGAGGCAACCGATCGTCGACCAACTTAAGGCACCATCTCCTGCTTATGCCTCTACCCTCACTGACTTTTTGATATTGGGAGATATCTTGTACATACGATATCCCGGAGACACTCTAGCCAGGTGTTTTACGCCGAAAGAAGCAAAGCATAAACTTCAACTTGGCCATCAGAAGTGTTGCGGTCTCGACGGTCCCTCTTATACCGTCGCCTTCAGCGCATGGGCCTCTTTTGGCCATTCATGGCCAAGGATGCTTCAGACATACAATGGGATTGTCCCAAATGCCTATATGCACCGGATAGTGTGAAAGCTCTTGTGATCAACATCGAGGGTGACTGGCGTCAGCCTTTCATCCAATATATCTATCTCATGGGATTCTACCTCCTGACCGTAGCTCGGCACGATCTATCAAGCAAAAATCGTTCAGGTATTTTGTGACAGAAGGCGAGTTATTTTGCAAAGGTTTTTCGAGGTGCACCCTACGATGCTTGTAAGGTGCCCAGGCCATAGATGTGGTTAATGAAGTGCACAATGGAGATTACGGGGAGCATCAAGGATCTCAAAAACTGTATGCAGAATTATAAAGGTTGGGATCCTATTGGTCGACTATGGAATCTGACTCCATCTCTCATGTCCGACACTGTCAACCCTGCCAGAGGGACGCCCACAGGATGCACACGCCGGCATCTGATCTTCGCATGTTACTGGCCCCTTGATATCAACCCCTTGATATCAACCCGACATGCCAGACTGCCTCGCAACCTGCATTGATATCAACCCCAATCCTCTGTCCCCGAAAAAGACGTCGAACTGCTGCCTCTCGAGCGGCACCTGTGATTACCACTCTGACCATGTCATCTGCACTCACTCCCACCACCGCACATACTCGACCGTCATTACTCCCGTTGATAAGGTCCCAAGCCTCATCCAGTCCTCTGTCAGCGATGGCCACACCCGTGCCTCCTCCAAGATCGTATATCCAAAGGCCGTCTTCACATCCCAAGGACTGGTATAGCCACATGGGGGCTCTAAGTAATAACCAAAGGCCATGGATAGACAGTCGGGACTATATCTCACCACATAACATCTGGTCATCGCCGGTTTCCCGCCGTCATCAGTCAATATGGGAAGCCACCCCAGAAAGTTGGCCACTAGCAAGGCCACCTCCATGTCTGTCAACTCATCCCGCTTGCTCAGTCGCAAACTAGTGTCGTGCAGGTGCATCCACGGAGTAGTGCCATATGAACAATGCATATCACCAGACGGACAGGCAATGCACTCGTCTCGCATGTCAAATATATCTGCCAACTTGCATCTGGGCTTCTTCCCGCCCGCCCAAGCGTATACACGGCCACCTGCATACCAGATCGCCACCTCCCGAGACCTGCCCGGCCGGGTCACTATGCCCTTCCTTGGCGATGGATGTGCCAAAGGAAACCCCGCAGGCTGATACTCAATATAAAACTCGAACAGATACCGCTGCAAGAACATCCAATCTACGTAGGTCGACACCTGATATCGTCCATACGACCTCTGCACGTCATTGGAAAACTGATCTAGACGTGAGTACAGTGTGCCTAAGTAAATGTGAGCCAGCCCGACGCGACCACCCCTAGTCATCCTGACTGCCAGCGGGAACACCTTCGGAGCAACGCCGTCCTTAGGCATCCCCTCAAGTACAAACCAACAAGTATAGAAAATACAACATCTATTTACGACGCCCCACCCTGTTCAGAACATAGAGTGCAATGCATGGCAGTATAACTACACTAACTTCTTGAAGCACAAAATATTTTCTAAGTACAGGATTCGACATACTATGCATACAAGAGCAAACGAAATACAACATGCAAGCAATGCGAAAACGAAGACAATAGAAGTGCGTACCTCAATAAGAACATGGCAAGGAATCCCGCTAGCTCATATCTCTCGTCCCTATAGCAGGGACCCGTGTGAAAATTGGCCTACGGCACCAACTTCTACCTGGGTCGCGCGGTCGCCGTACCATAGAAGTGTTTGATCCACCAGTTGTACGTACCCTTTTGGTGGTTCTTTATCCCTGCAGAAAATCCTTGCAGCACCTTGACGGTCAACCGTTCCTGCACTGTCAACTTCAGTGCACAAGCATCATCTGTCCCATGCATCGGCAACCTGGTGAGCATCACCGCATCTAGAAGTGTCAGCCCAATCTCCCCAAACTCTGTGATGAATGTATGCGTCTGAGAGCTCCACCTAGAAAGCAACAATGTCAAGCCTTTAATATCTCTCACCGGATCAACCACCTTGAACGTCGCCTCCACGGCCGCTACCAGCCTCAGCGCCTATAACCTCTTCAACATGTAAGTGCCCAAAAGTTCCACCCCACTGGCATCATGTTGTGGCCCTTGAACATCACAAGCAACCACAGTATATCTCGTCGCTTCGCCAACAAACCCAGCACATACCTCGGTGACATCACCGGGGCAACCTTATCGCTCTGCGCACGAACATACGGCGAGGGATCCATGGGACTCTCCACCCTCGACGAAACACTCCAAGGCCCCAAAAACACATCCCCAGCCACTCGCTGACCCAACTCTCTCCAAAGCTCCTCTGATGAGCAACCAGGCACTGCTCCCTTCGCCGTCAACAACACATTGCTCCCACTCGGCGTTGGATCGAAACTCCTCACTCCACCATCATCAAAACTCAATGGCACCCCTAACATCCCAGCCGCCACTGGAGCGGCCTTGTCGTCCCCAAACACGTCACCCCGCGACGACTGTGATCGCCTAATCGCGCACTCTACTTCTTCCTTGTATTTTTTTGAAGAACACCGGCATCATCCATCGCACAGGACGAAACGAAGTCGAGCGTGCCTCGGCCTCGGCCTCGGCCCTACTCCCCTGCCCCCTCTTTTCTTTTCCTTTTTCCCTCATTTCTTCTCTTCCCCCTTCGCTTCCCCTCCCCTCTCATCCTTCCCCTCCCTTCCCCTTTCCTTTCTTCCCCCTCCCCCTTCCGCGACCCAACGCCTCTTGGCCTCGGCCCCTACACAACTCGGTCGTTCCCCTCTCTGACTCCTTTGTCTTCCATCCAACCGCCCCGAGCCGACATTCCCCCTCGCCAAAATTGCGGCCTCGGTCGTGTGATCAAGGGCGGCCTCGGGCGGCCTTGGCCCATGGCCTCTTCCTCCACTTGCTCCATCTCTCTTACCTTGTTGCATCCTCTTGGCTTCTTGTGAAGTTCTCACTCTCATGGGTCATCAAGTTCCTTCTCTTTCTTCTTTTTCTTCTTCCTCTCTCTTTTCTTCTTTCTTTCCTCTTTTCTCTTTGTTTTCTCTAAGTCCTCTCTTTCCACAAAGTCTTGAAAGACCAAGTGTAAGACTTCCCACCTACCACCACCCATTTAAAATTCAAATTTCACACCCCCCCCCCCCCCCCCAAAACTCCCAACAACTATTTTTTCAGATGCGTTCCCCATTTCGTACTAATTTTACTTTTTTGTTCTATCTTTTACCGGGAACGACATTACGACTTTTACGTCATTAATTTTACCGCTACTCAAAAAACTTCGCGCAAACCCATTTTCAGATCAAAATTTTCATTTTCGCTCTATCTCTCTTTTAACGCCAACGCTAACAGAAACGCATGTTCCGTTTTTCATGACTCCGATTTTTCTTTCTCGATATCGCTGTTACTTTTTTCACGCTACAAATTTCTTCAAGACTAAAAAAATAATAATTCAATTTCACAAAATTCAAAGAAAATTCCGCTCTTCAAAGTTTTTCGTTACTATCATGTCTGTTAGCAACATTCTATCATGACGCGTTATTTTCAGACCACGACATTTATGCGTTCGGTGCCCGCTCGTATCGCCTCTCCGCGCACACCACATGCAGGGGGCTTATGTTCCCAACCTATCTTGGTCGGACCCAAGGGCTCACTAGGGGTCCCATTTCGCGTAAACACATCGACACATTCAACAGTCAATTTTTCAATGCATCAAACCGGTCAAAGTGTGCACGCCCAAGTCATGTGCATTTTTCACTTCGCACGCCTTGTGCACGATTTAGGTGCCAATTATTTCACGTCAACATGACTCACGGTGGCACATTCGTTACGCTGCGGCCACCCGAACACATTTTCACAAAAGACATCAGCTGACGGGGCAACCAGAGCCACGAGGTCAAGGGCGCCTTTTCGGCCACCTCTAGAATGCCCGTCGCCCAAAGTCGCGCACTACCCTCGAGGGACCCTCCCTTGACGGCCGCATACCACTGTCACCAACTTTGTCATTACTAAAGATCCCATTTATCATTTTGGTACAAACATACACACTTGGCTCATGCCCCCGTCTACGGGACACTCGTCGCGCGCCCGTGCGCCGTCTCCACGACGATCGTCGCCGCGCCTATGCGCCACTTCCATAACATGTGCCCCCTGCACCAGGTATTGTCTCGCGACGGTTGTCGCCGTGCCTATGTACCATAATCAGTGTCTCGTGCTGTAGGCACCGCGCCGATGTGCCACAATCATGTCTCATGCTGTAGGCACCATGCCCATGCACCACAATGAATGTCTCATGTCGTTGGCATCGCACCCATGCGCCACAATCATTGTACGGGCCTCCGGGCACCACACTCATTCACCACACCATGCGCCCCTACCATGGACGTGGAACATGCTTCGACCCACTCTCTGAAGTGTGCAGTATTTTGAGGGGCTCCGCTCGTAGTGCTCCGGCACGAGGACCCTTCATCGCAGGATAGGCTCATTACCACAAAGTTATCGCCACCCTGGGGTGACTTGCATAACACTAGGCACTGAGCTGCGACCATGTCCACTCACGTTACCGGTGATCGTCAGCGCCCCCGGGACGATGACCCCAGGGTCACTCCGAGATGGGAGCAGGTATTTGGAAGGCATCGCGCCTAGTCCACCTGACAGTTGGTTACAGGGGCAACCCTCACCGCTGGCAGGTTCTCTACGCGTCTCTTGACGCAACTTTCTGGGATTCAGTAAGGGCTTGGACCGGTGGCTGGGGCAACTAGCTTACTCTGATCATGATGTCATGGTGGTCAGTCTTCTCAGACAGGTAGATCGACGCTGTGTGGGGCAGGTAGCGCGAATTTGGAAATTGGCAGTCCAACGAGAACCGGTATATTTGGACCCCATGGTGACGTGTCACTCCCAGTGGATGACATATGGCACTTGATGACGCATGCATACTGTTTCCTATAAATAGTGTACTTTATGACTTATTCAAGGACTTTTGGCTCATTCTTACAAAATCATTTTCTCACTCTAGAACTTGAGAGCTCTTGGATTCTAGAGAGAGAAACACAAATTGGACATAACTTTGAACATAATATTGGACCGTAGCAATGGACCCTGACTTGGACCATGACTTGGACTATCGACTGCCGGCCCTATTTGTCTCAGCCTTGTCTCCACAGTATTGCCATCCCTCACGGCCTGTTTGGGAAGCCTTGCTCTCCGCCCTTACTCCACCTCACTGTCTCTCACTTTGTACATCTGGAAGCTGACTTGGATTGTAGCCCTTGTGGCACCTCCATATAGGTACGAACCCACTTTCCTTGGCATCAACTTCATATTGTGGTTTGATTAAGACTAATATTGAGAAGGTTGGGTCAAATGGTTCAAGTTGTCACTGATGTGTGAGGCCCAAGATTTCTATAGCCTAATCATTATTAACTATATTATTTAATTTACATGTTAATTACATGGTTTAGTATTTAATTATATTTTAAACTGAAATAGATGCATGCTATAAGATTAAAAACCGAATACGTGTTTAATATCATCAAGGTGATCGACTATACTTCTGATTGCATTAATATCCTCGATTTGAGCTAATATGAGTTCATGTGCCTTAGAAGTATTTTGTGTAATGAATGTGAAAGTAATTATGTGAATCATATGGTTAGAAGAAAAGTTACACCTTGTGCTTAATGGTTTGTACCTTCCTTGTATGCATGTAGTATACACCTAAATATGGTGTGATTGTTTCTACAATAGCATTTGACTATTTTGACCTATAAATATAAGTACTACTCATCATATTTTTGCTGAAAATTTCTGAGGAGCTTGAAGTAAAAGAGAGAAGTTAGAGAAAAAGGAAGAATAAGAGAGAAAGTTTGGGTAAACTCTAGAAAGATATAGAGAAAAATAGAAAGGAGAGAAGTGCATCAAGATTTTGATTAAGGAAGCAAGAGTACTAAATTTCTAACCACTTTTGTGAAGCAAGTAAGGAGAGAAATAAGTTTAAAGTTAGCAAAACTTCTTTTGAATGCACAACATCAAGTTTCTTGATTTGGCTTGGATTTGATTTGTTTTTAGGTGGCTTATCTTGTGTCTTTAGTTTTTAAAGCATGTATGAGAAGTACTATGAGTAGTGAAGCACATACATACTTGCTTGGTATGATTTTAAGTAAAGTATGCATAAAGATTTGAATATGTTTGATGTATATTTGAAAATCTGCAAAACAGTATTTAAATTGAAGTAACTTTGGTGCTAAGAAATGTATAGTTTTAGTTAAGACATGGACTTGGTTATTTTATATGTGATACTACGTATGTATAGAGTATATGCACCAAATTTCTGAAGTCCATCTTTGGAAGGGCTTAACGTGACTATAAAATGATAGTTTCAAGTCAAATAAAATATTGGGATGTAGATCTTTAAGCCTAGTTTTTAGTAATGTGTAGTTTGAACGTATAGACCTTGTAATTGATTGGTTATGATTTTCATAGTACAGGTTGCTTCTATAGCCAATACTTGGCATATTATGTAATCAAAATTAGTAGTTCTTTGAGTTGGGTTTAATGGTGTATAACCAGGTAATTTGTAGGTCTTAAATTTATACTCAAATATCTAGGTACTAATATAATCATGCATGTGTGTAGGGTACTTAAGAAATAAAATAAAATTACTTCTTGCTTGGTTACCATATTAGTTTGTGTATTTGGAGTTTAGGTTTACATGTTTGGCATGTTACATGGAATTATGTTTTATGTTGATAATATGAGAAATATGACTTGAGAGGGGGATGAAATCTCTTCAGATATACTAGACCACATTTAGTACTATTATATTACTGACATCCATAATAATTATGCATGCCATGCAAAAGATGATGCAAAAAGTGAGTTAAGGGTATTATTGCCGAGGTTGGAAGTTATCTGGCATGGCTGCTTGTTCTCTTTCATGTTTCAGTAATACGTACTAGTTGTATGTACTACTTCCTGAAAAGAATTATTGGTGTGCATGTGCTGGCGTTGGACCTCCATATATCAATTGGTTGTGACATTAGGAGTCTCTCGCCCTCAGGGAAGGTTGGCTTGTACATGAGGAGATATTTGTATCCCCGTACTTTTCTCATTTTTATTTTGACCTTGTTTATACTTCTTTTGGTATTATTTACTGAAATCAAGTTAATATCTGGGTCTTGCTTGTCATTCTCGTATATGTTTTACAAGATTTCATATATGCTTGATATGTTTTTTCTCATTTTTCAAGGCCAAGTATTAGAAAATATTTGTAAGTGATACCCGATATGTTAAGCTATGCTTAAGTACATATGTACTATTTGTTCAAGTGGCCTTGCATGTTTGTACCAACCATTCATAATATAATTAACTCATGTTTTGACTTTAAAATACCGAATATCCTACTAAGCCGTCAGGCTGACCATTCCAAATACATTTTTTTAGGTTTGAAGTCGTAGTATCACTAAGGGTTGAGGAGGAATACATAGAAGAGGATTACCCTAAAGTGTATTAGGACTACTATGCTTGGTGAGCAAAGTTTTGTGAATACTTTTTTGTTTTGGAGTGAGGTGGTGTGTAATAGAATGTTATTCTGCAGTCTTCACATTAGTGGATGATTGCAACATTTCTTATATATTTTTATTGTTTATTTTATGGTTTGTAGTAAGCTCTTTATGCTTGAGGTCTATATGTTAACTAGCTTGTTTACCGGTGCACTCCTCTGGAAGGGCGTGACAGATAATGCCTTAAGCAACGTAAAGGCAACTTAGTATATTTTGACATATAATATGGCTTAACTTCTTTAATTTTTACTTATTACTCCCTCCGTCCCACAAAAAATTGCTCAATATCCTTTTTAAGTCGTCCCACAAAAAAGGATTACATTTTCTTTTTAAGCCGTCCCACAAAAATTGCTCACTTTCCAAATTAAGAAGACTCTTTTGATTAATCAATTGCATTCAAAGCTCTCTTATATTTCATATACTCAAATATCAAAGCAATTGTTCAATCTCTCTTGTTTTTCATTGATTTCTCATCCATTCCAAGAGAGCATTTATTGTAAGCTTACATTTGAGAGATATACACTTTCATAAGTCATCATACATTCATCTCTCTTGTTCTAGTGCTTAAACTTGTACTCATCTACTTCTTGAGAGTGAAATCTTGTACACATTTCTTCATCTAAAGTTTCTTGTATCAAAGCTTCGGGTTGTCAAGCTTTGGAGCTTTGGGATTATCAAAGCTTGTTCTTGATGTGGGCATAGCATCAAGGGATTGTAAGAGGTTCGATCTTGACCCGTAAGGAAGATCATACTAGTGGATTCTAGGGCCTTTCAAGGGACTTCCTTGAAGGGGTGGATAGGCTTGAGGGTATATCAAGCCGAACCATTTAAATCTCCTTGTCAAATATCTCTAAACCCTTCTCTCTTTACATTATCATTTTACATTTGTGTTGAGATTGGTTAGTTTGCTTATTTAATTTATTGAGATTGAGGTTTGTTGTTTGTTAATTTTTAAAGTAGTCTTAAAATCCTATTCACCCCCCCCCCCCCTCTAGGGTTATCTTTTTGGTTTCAAGTGGTATCAGAGCATGTCACGGGTTCGAGTCCCCCGGGGTGTATCTGGGGAAGGGATTGTTGGCAGATCGGAGGTTGGCCGCGTCCATCTACTCCCTTGTGTACTCGACTGTGTGCGATGGCTGCTGTGCCAGGACTATAAGGAAATAAAGTTGTGCCCTTACTAACAGCAATTGCTTTTGGTACAGTGGTAAGCGCTTGATCCTAACAATTGGTATCAGAGCCTCGGCTCTTGTTATATTGGGTAACGCCAAGAGAGTTAATCGATCATGGCTTACGTTGACAGTATGGAGGGTAGTTCTACCACTAGGCCTTCATTGTTTAATGGGACCAATTATAGTGTGTGGAAAGTTAAGATGAAAATCTACTTAGAATCTCAAGACTATGAGATGTGGGATATTGTTGAGAATGGCCCATTCGTTCCGATAAAGGTAGTTGACAAGGTTGAAGAGCCTAAATCCAAATCGGAGTATAGTGATCATGATAAGAAGATGATTTGTATGAATGCTAGAGCAAAAAATTGTCTTGTGTGTGCTTTAGACACTAACGAACTCAATAGAGTCATTATGTGTAATTCCGCTAAAAGTATTTGGGATACTCTTTAAGTCACTCATGAAGGGACTTCTCTTCTTAGAGATTCCAAGATGAACTTATTGTTTAGAGATTATGAGTTATTCCATATGCTTCCAAATGAATCCGTTACGGATATGAATACTCGTTTTACTAACATTGTGAACCCTTTGAAGCAATTGGGCAAGGAATTCACTAATGGTGATCTCGTAAGAAAAGTGATTAGGTCCTTACCAAGAGCTTGGGATGCAAAGATCACCGCCATCCAAGAATCGAAGAATCTTAATATTTTTCCTCTTAATGAATTGATGTGCTCACTTATGACGTACGAAATGCAACTCAAAACCTTTGATCAAGAGGACGTCAAGAAGAAGCCTACATCAATTGCTCTTAAAGCTTCATCTTCAAACCTTGAGTCAAGTGATGATGAGGATATTGTAATGGTTGCAAAGAACTTCAAGAAGTTCTTAAGATTTAGAAGGAATGATGGGAGAAGGCAACAAAATGCTAGCAACGAAGAGAAGCTTTGGTACAAATGCCACAAGCCGGGACACATAAAGATGGATTGTCTCATCTACAAAAAGGAGAAGAAGGAAAGAAGACAATTCTCTAAGAAAGAGAACACGGAGAATGAAAAAGCAATGAATGCCGAACATACTCCAACATTGAATGACTTTGATTCAAGTGATGAAGACAATGAGAAGAATGATCAAGCAAATGTATGTTTCATGGCAAATGATGAGGTAAGCTCTTCTTCCGGTAGTGATAGTGATAATGAAAGCTTTGAAGATGCTTATGATAGCTTATATGAGGAATCCAAGAAAATTTTCAAGAAAAATATTATTTTGTCTAAGAAATTTCTTGAAGCTAATAAGAAAATTGAGAAATTGATAATGGAAAATAATAAGTTGCATGCCAAGAATAAATGCATTTCCAACCATTTATATGTGAATTATGTGAATAACGATTTGGTTGAATTATTTGTTAACACTCCTAGCTCAAAGCAAATCTCTTCCAAAACATTGGCTTTAGAAAAACAAAATGAAGATTTAAAAGTTGAGATTTGTGATTTGAAAAAATGTCTTGAAAAATTTGTTGATGGTCAAAACAATTTGGATGTTATGCTTGGACGCCAAAGAATTGGCCTAAACAAAGGTGGTCTTGGATTAGATTCCATGGCCATGCCTCCTAAAATTTTGCAATAACAAGCTAGGTTGAATATTCATACAAAACGACCAAAGAACTATTGCACACCTTTTACACATTGCGGTTCGGGCAACAAGAAAGGGCATACGACTAATCATTGTCCTTGTAGAATTGTTTTTATTATAGGTAGAAAGAAAATGTGGATTATAAAAGGTCAAGAATACAAATGCAAGACTAACACCCAAGGACCCAAGAAAATTTGGGTACCAAAAGTCACAACTTGATTTGCGTTTATAGGTATATCTCAAAGCAAAATCTAGTAGCAAGAAGTGGATTCTTGATAGTGGATGCTCAAGACATATGACCGGAAACATATCTCTTTTCACCTTGATTGATCTTAAAGAATGAGGAAATGTGACCTTTGGTGACAATTCTCAAAGAAAAATCAAAGATAAAGGAACTATTGGTAAGGAACCACATTCAATTGAGAATGTGTTATATGTTGAAGGATTGAAACATAATTTGCTAAGTATTAGTCAATTTAGTGATAAAGGTTTTAAAGTTATTTTTGAGGCTTCTCATTGCACTATACTATCCTTGAAGAACAATGAAACTATTTTGGTAGGTAGTAGAGATAATAATGTTTACTCAATTTAATTAAATGATTTAGCTAACCAAGATGTCAAGTGTCTTAGTGCTATTAGTGAAACATCTTGGTTTTGGCATCGAAGACTTGGTCACATGCACATGGAGCATTTGAAAGATATTTCAAGCAAAGAACTTATGAAGGGTCTCCCGAAGATCAAGTTTGAGAAAGATAAAGTATGTGATGCTTGTCAAATGGGTAAGCAAAAGAAAGTCTCTCACAAACCGAAGAAAATGGTATCTACTTCTAGACCCTTGCAAGTACTTCACATGGATTTGTTTGGACCAATCCCTACTACTAGTCTTGGTGGTAAATCATATTGTTTTGTTATTGTTGATGACTATTCTCACTATACTTGGACTTTCTTTTTGGCTACCAAAGATGAATCTCTAAACGTGTTCACTTCATTTGCAAAACGTGTTCAAAATCAAAAAGGATATTTGATAACCAACATTCGAAGTGATCATAGTAGAGAATTTGAAAGTTTAAAAATAGGAGCCTTGTGTGATGACTTTGGGATATCACATAATTTTTCGGCTCCTAGAACTCCTCAACAAAATGGTGTTACCGAAAGAAAGAATAGGTCTTTGCAATAAGCGGCAAGAACAATGCTTAACGAATATGGTTTATCTAAGTACTTTTGGGCGGAGGCGGTCAATTGTGCTTGTTTTGTTCTTAATAGAGTTATCTTGCAAATGTTTTTGTTAAAAACCCCTTATGAGCTTTTTAATGATAAGAAACCTAAGGTGAGGTTTTTTAGAGTCTTTGGTTGCAAATGCTTTGTTTTAAATACTAAGGATCACCTTAGCAAATTTGATTCCAAAACATATGAGAGTATTTTTCTTGGTTACTCTAATAATAGTATGGCATATAGAGTCTATAATAAAAGTACTTTGGTTGTTGAAGAATCCATTAATGTTACTTTTGATGAGACTAATCCTTTTCTTCGGAGGACTAACATTGTTAATGTAGATGATGTGGACAATGAAATGAGAACTTTGGCTATAAGTGAAACACTACAAGACAACCTCAAAGAAATTATTCAAGAAGAGCAACAATCAAGCTCTCAAGGGGGAAACGAGGAAGCAATCAATAATGCCTCAAGCTTGGACAACTCTCAAGCATTACCAAAAGATTGGACTTACAAAAAGGATCATCCAAGCGATCCAATTTTAGGTAATCCTTCGAGTGGGGTAAGAACTCGACGCTCTATTCAACAACATGTTAATTTAGCGTTTCTTTCCCAAATTGAACCCAAGAACTTCTCCGAAGCTCTACATCATGAATCTTGGATGCTTGCTATGCAAGAAGAGCTAGTTCAATTTGAAAGAAATCAAGTTTGGACCCTTGTGCCTAAACCTCAAAACTTTAGGATTATAGGTACAAAATGGATTTTTAGAAACAAACTTGATGAATCCGGAGTCGTGGTTAGAAACAAGGCTAGATTAGTGGCCCAAGGTTATAACCAAGAGGAATGAATTGATTTTGATGAGACTTATGCACCGGTAGCTAGACTAGAATCTATTAAAATGCTATTGGCTTTTGCTTGCTATAGAGATTTTAAACTCTTTCAAATAGATGTCAAGAGTGCTTTTCTAAATGGTTTTATTTCGGAGGAGGTTTATGTGGCTCAACCTCCCGGCTTTGAACATGAAAAATTTTGAAACCATGTTTTCAAGCTTAGCAAAGATCTTTATGGTTTAAAACAAGCTCCTAAAGCTTGGTATGAAAGGCTAAGTAGTTTTCTTTTAGAAAATTATTTTTCAAGAGGAAAACTTGACACCACTCTTTTTATAAAATCTAAGGGCAAGGACTTACTGTTGGTGCAAATTTATGTTGATGATATTATATTTGGTGCTACTAATGGATCCTTGTGTGAAGAGTTTGCTTCTTGTATGAGTAAGGAGTTTGAAATGAGCATGATGGGAGAACTCACCTTCTTCCTTGGATTGCAAATCAAACAAAGCAAGGATGAAATCTTTATCAACCAAGCCAAATACACCAAAGAGCTACTCAAGAGATTTGAAATGGAAAAATCAAATGCTTTTGACACTCCAATGAGCTCATCATTAAAGCTTGATAAAGATGACAATGGTAAGGACATTGATATTAAGCGCTATCGAGGTATGATCGGATCACTCCTTTACCTTATCGCAAGTAGACCTGATATAATGT
This sequence comes from Escallonia rubra, assembly GCA_033065855.1. Classification (NCBI taxonomy): domain Eukaryota; kingdom Viridiplantae; phylum Streptophyta; class Magnoliopsida; order Escalloniales; family Escalloniaceae; genus Escallonia; species Escallonia rubra. The sequence continues at coordinate 95,324 of JAVXUO010001446.1, forward strand.
TTAGTGTTTGTTTATGTGCTAGATTTCAAGCTTGCCCCAAGGAATCTCATTTGGTAGCCGTCAAGAGAATCCTTAGATATCTTAAGGGCTCTCACGATTTAGGGTTATGATTTCCTAGGAACACATCATTCTTTGACCTAGTTGGTTACTCCGATGCCGACTATGCCGGTTGTAAAACCGAGCGGAAAAGCACTAGTGGAGGTTGCCAATTCCTAGGACACTCACTTGTTTCTTGGAGTTCCAAGAATCAAAACTCGGTTGCACTCTCTACTACCGAAGCCGAATACGTGGCGGTTGGTGCTTGTTGTGCACAAATTCTTTGGATAAAACAAACTCTTTTGGATTTTGGACTCAAGTATGATCACATACCTATCTTATGCGATAACTTGAGTGCCATTGATTTGAGCAAAAATCCCATCCAACATTCACGAACCAAGCACATAGAAATCAAACATCATTTTATCCGTGATCATGTGCAAAAAGGTGATATCGTTCTCGATTATGTGGACACAAATCACCAAATAGCGGATATCTTCACTAAACCGTTAGATTCAAAGAGGTTTACCGCTCTTAGAAGAAAACTTGGCATGTCTTCACCTATGTAACTATATTGTTATACATCTTGTGGTTCAAACATGCAAATTGCACTTCACATGCTTGAGCATTATTGCATATGCTTATAGCATGTTTTGGTTTTTTTTTCTCTCGAAATTATTGAGTTTGTTGATATTCATTTATATCCTTTGTGTTTAACTTATTTCGTACACATTTATATTGACATATACATATGCATATTCAATTTCAAGAGTGTTTGAATTTTGGCAATACAGTCGACTGCATGTATGAATACAGTCGACTGCATGTGTGGAATACAATCGACTGCATGTGGGAATACAGTCGACTGCGTTATGGGGAAAGGGCATAAATTTGACCCATTTCGGCAGATTATCTTGTTCTCTCTCAAACCATTCGAAACCCTTCTCTCTTCTCTCACACTAAGACTCAATTCGTCTCAGATCTGCTTGAAATTGGTATGTAATTCTTCCCCAATCTTGTTCTAATACATGTTTTACACACTTTCACCGATTGATTTCACCCACATTGTTCAAAATTTATGCAAATTCGAATTGCTCGTTACTTATTATTTCGTCCAATTTACATCAATTGAGCATGCTATTACATGTTTTAACTCTTGATTCATGCTTAGGGATGCATATTACATGATCCTACATAGTTTAATTACATGAATTCATGCAAAAATTGGTTCTTCCCCAAATTGCATAAACTAGGGTTCTTCATCTATCAAAATTTCTTCAAATTGATCATGCAATTAGATGTTTTATCTCTTCATTCATGTTTAGTTATACATATTACTTGCTTCAACATAGTTACTTACATTCAATTTGTACTAAATTCACATTTTTCCCAAATTGCATTAACTAGGGTTTATATTTTTTTCAAAATTTCACATGATTTTTTTTAACAAATTCATTGAAAACATCACTTTTCAAACATTTCATAAACCCTAATTTTTTATTTTGCATTTTCATACATATTACTTATGTTCTTTATCTTCCAAATTTGTTAGATTGTTTCAAGAATGGCTAGAGAGAAACGTGCACGCGCTAGTTCATCCCGATCACGAGCCACAACCGCGCCCAAGCCTGAGCCTATTGCGGTAGAGTTTGACCGCAACCGCTATCGGAACCGCGAGGCTCTAGACCGTTTCTCCGCTCAAAACTCTTTTCCTCTGGCTCCAGGTTTGCGTTTGGACACTCCATTTCTATTCAGCATAGGTGTACTTAGACACCTTCAGGATTGCTATCTTGACCGCCTTACTGATAGGAACATCATCCTATATTATCCTGATGCAATCCCTCTTTTTTATGCATATTTGACTTGGAGCATTTCCACTGAGTCGTATACACTCACATCGTATATCTTTGGTCGGCGTCTCTCATTCTCTCAGTCATGACTCGTCGACCTTCTAGACATCCCCGACACTAGTTTTTCATTTTCACTATAAATGATTCCTGTCACCGGTCAATCACATTGGTTTGACCGACCTTTCTCCATCGAGGACCAGCTTCAACACACACTTCACAGTCGACAGATTAGGGCTGCACATAAGCCAACCCTTCGTGACCTACCACATCTTTCTCGACTATTCCATCATGTCATCGCTCACAACGTCATCCCTAGAGCCGGGGGTCTTTCATTTGTTTCTTACTTAGACGTCTAGCTCTTGGCCTTTTTCCGCTCGGGTACACCGATTAACCTCTCTCGTCTTATCATGTTCAACATGATTAGGAGCGCTTCTCATCCTGGCTTAGCTATACCTTACGGCCTCCTACTCACTCGCATTTTTGTTGCCTTTGACATTAGGACTTGATTAGTACTTTATGCTTCTGTCTTCAGACTTTATTATGTATTTTAGACCTTGTCATGGATGCTACTCATAGTATTACATTAGAACTTAGGTTGATATTCTAAACCTTAGCACTTTCATTCACGCTTATCTTGTTGCACTTCTGATTATGTTTTTATGTGCTATTACTACCAGTCTTGATATACCTTTTGATGGATATTCAAGTACTTCTGTTTTCTTGGTTTTGAATGCCCTTGTTGGCTACATTGATCATCCATGGATGGATACATATGTTGATCACTTTCACACACACACACACCCTTGATCCTTTTAATGATGTCAAAAGGGGGATAAAGATTATTGATTCATACTGTGTGGTTTTGATAATGAGCATATATTACTAGAGTTAGGGGGAGCCCTATATTGCTTAAGATAGGGGGAGCTTTTTGTCATGATTTCTTCTCATGACCCCTTATGGCTTATAGTGAGACTATTATGCTTCATTGCGCATATTATCTTTTATGTCTCATAATATTTGAATCAATGTTTGTCATCATAAAAAAGGGGGAGATTTTTAACCCTACAGTTATTTAACCTAGGATTATAGTTGGTTTTGATGATAACTAACATTGATAATTATGTTGTCTAACATGCATTGAGTTGATGAAGAAATAGGTATTATCTTATACTCATGCAAACTGACAACTAGACGAGCAAATCGATCAAAGACACTCAACGGATCGCTCTAAAGAAGAAATTCGTCGATCGTATTTTACAATGCTTTTATTTCCTTCTTTGTAAACTAGACATAGAAAGATGATCGTAAATGATGACTGTATACATAGAACTTGCCCATAGGTTTCCCTTGCATGCATAAAAAGTTTTTCATTCTTTGAAAACATGGAAACTGCATTTTCTGGAATGCAGTTGACTGCATTGGAATGCAGTCGACTGCAATACTTCCAGTAGCCTATTACAGTTGACTGCAAGTTGGAAATTTTGAATTTCCAACGGGTACTTTGGGATTATAGTCGACTGCAATGACGCATTACAGTCAACTGTATTTACTATTTGGCGCATTTAATGCTCCACCTAATTCCAAACGGTCATATTAATTCCCAACTCTATAAATACTCATTTTGGGCATTGTTTTGATTAATCAATTGCATTCAAAGCTCTCTTATATTTCATATACTCAAATATCAAAGCAATTGTTCAATCTATCTTGTTTTTCATTGATTTCTCATCCATTTCAAGAGAGCATTTATTGTAAGCTTACATTTGAGAGATATACACTTTCATAAGTCATCATACACTCATCTCTCTTGTTCTAGTGTTTAAACTTGTACTCATCTACTTCTTGAGAGTGAAATCTTGTACACATTTCTTCATATAAAGTTTCTTGTATCAAAGCTTGGGGTTGTCAAGCTTTGGAGCTTTAGGATTGTCAAAGCTTGTTCTTGATGTGGGCATAGCATCAAGGGATTGTAAGAGGTTCGATCTTGACCCATAAAGAAGATCATACTAGTGGATTCTAGGGCTTTTCAAAGGACTTCCTTGAAGGGGTGGACGTAGGCTTGAGGGTATATCAAGCCGAACCATTTAAATCTCCTTGTCAAGTATCTCTAAACCCTTCTCTCTTTACATTATCGTTTTACATTTGTGTTGAGATTGGTTAGTTTGCTTATTTAAGTTATTGAGATTGAGGTTTGTTGTTTGTTAATTTTTAAAGTAGTCTTAAAATCCTATTCACCCCCCCTCCCCCCCTCTCGGGTTATCTTTTTGGTTTCAGTGTGTTTTCTGGATAAAAACTATCATAAAAGAAGTTCCAGACTGTTTAGGGTATGATAGTGTGCCCAAGTACTAATCTCTGGTTTCCTTATATAAATAAGTCCCCGAGTACTAATATCTGGTTTTGTGGATTAGAAGTTTTGCTTGGACATTTACAGTCGAATTGAGGATTTCCTTGTTAGTTACTTGATTATTCTTAAAAATGAGATAACAACTCTTAAAAACTAGCTTTTCAGGATGCACGTTATCACAAATGGCATTGGTATACTGGGTTTATACATTTTGTACACAATTTTTATCCTTCATCATATGAATTAACTTCTTATAACAATATGATTTAAAAAGTCATATTTCACCAAACATATGTTGTGTACATGTGTAGTTTGTGCGTTCATTTGAATTTCAGTATGTGGTTTAAAGTGTAGTTCACGTAAGAAAAATAGAAGAATTAGCTACTTGCGGTAATGTAACAAATATATAGTACAAGTAATTATATACAAAATTGAACTTCACTAACCCATCCAGACTTCAAAATGATTTTTGTTTTCTTTCCAAAAAAAATCAACATCGATACAGAAAAAAAAAGTTGGAAATTGGTTCGATTCGGATTTCACTATATAACATATTGTGCAATCCCGAATAGCCCCACACCCTACTCAATTTATTGTTGTGATCTAATTGCCAAATAAAAAGTCTTTGGGAGAAGATGAGGTCTAGGATACATTTAACTATTCGAAGTGCGTATGTAGATAACATAATTGACCATGGCGTACAATCGAAAGAGAAAAGCCGAAGGATGGGAAAGATTCTGCTTTATAAGGAAAGAACCTAATGGTTGTTTTTCGATTTTCGATCGATTGAATAGGGATCACAAAGAAAATTTTATCAGGAGCACTGTTACATAGTTGTAGTTAGATATAATTGTGAATGCACCATACAAAATAAAACCACAACAAAAGAAAGCCAAACATAATATTAAGGTGACGTCCATACTTGACTCATTTATTAAGCATGCTTTTTGAGATAAAAAGGTCTTGTTAATAAGTGCGCTAATATCATTACTTAAGGACCGCCCATTTATACACTTTGGTTGATAAGCCTTTCCGGTACTTTTTTCACTAAGTTGAATTATAACTAGGGAAAATCCCAAAACTATATCCCAAACTTTACATTTTGTACAGTTTTAGTACCCAAATTTGAAGGCGCGTCAAAGAAGTACCCAACTTTAAAATAGCGTACCAAATCAGTACATCGACTGACGGACGATGGATGCCGTTAGAAAGTCAAAAGGGTGGGACTGTCATTATTTAAAAAAAAAGACATAAAGTTGTCCCCGTGACCACATGGGCTGTCCTTTTTTACATTTCCAATCACTTTTTTACAATTCCAAACAAATTGATTTTTTTCTCCCCCCCCCCTATCTCTCTCTCTCTCTCTCTCGCTCACATGCAGACTCATCACCGACTTTCTCTCTCTTTTTTTCTTCTTCTTCTTCTCTATCCTCTCTCTCATATACATGCAGACCCACTATCTCTTCTTCTTCTTCTCTCTATTTCTCTCTCTCTCACACACACACACATACATACACACACACACACACGCAGACCCATCACACACCTCATCTCTCTTTTTCTTCTTATTACTCTTCCTCTCTCTCTCTCTCTCCCCCTCCCCCCTTGTTTCTCCTTTGTTGTCTCTATCACACACACACAAACCCATCACGCAGTTTTTCTCTCTGTCTTCTTCTTCTTCATCTTTTCTCTCTCTATTTGCCCCACACTGTACACCGCCACCGACCAATGAGGTAAGAACCCACAATCACTAAGGAAAGAACCCAACACCCACAATCATGACTCCATCACTGTCATCGTCGGTGATTTCATGCCATGCTTGAATGTATGTGATACGAGACAGATTTGAACGAATTGCATGAGTAGATGATGACATTGATTTTTGGGTTTCAGATATTTATATAGATTCAGATACATCCAAAAATTAATCAGAACTATGAATCTAATAACAAAATAACTCCACTTGCGGCGCTAGCAATCTGTGTGTGTGTGGGTTTTGTGTGTGTGTATGTGCGCGCGCGTGTGTGAATTAAAGAAGAAGAAGAAGGAGAGAGTGGGGAGAAAGAGAGAGAGGGGGAGGAATAAGACTGTCAAAAGGACGGCCCACGTGGCCACATGGACAAACTTTATGTCCTTTTTTCATAATGACAGTCCTACCCCTTTAACTTTCTAAAGGCTTCCGTCGTCCGTCAGACGAGGTACTGATTTGGTACGCTATTTCAAAGTTGGGTACTTCTTTGGCGCACCTTCAAACTTGAGTACTAAAGCTATACAAAATGTAAACTTTTGGGTACAGTTTTGAAATTTGTCATTATAACTAACATAACTTTCATCGCAGGCAAACAATGATACCAAACATATTGGTAACTTGAGCCTTATCTTTTTTTTTTTCTCTCACTTTGAGTTTTTCCACAATGGTATACCAATTGTCAATAGCTAGTATTTACGCAAGCTCTTTTGCGCGGCCATGTACTACCTCAGCATCAGAATTACAGGCAAAATCTCGTTATCCCAGGATTCGACGTTATATCTTAAATCTATTTAATATTAAAACTACAACAATGAATCATCGCCAATGAGTGGTGAAGTGGTGAGGCAAGAAACTTCTCGTAAGGTGGGCAAGGTCTATAGGGAGCACCTACTAGGAACAAATTAACTCTAAGTGGAAAATCTTCATGATACTGTATATTAGGCCTTTTTTTAGGGAAATATTTCTTTTTTTGTTCGTGTATTAAAGGAGTTCTCCAAAACTTAGTGTGGGTAAGTGATAGCCTAGGATGGCCTTGCCACTATCCACAACGATCACAATGCCCTTCCTCATTAAGTTGCCACAGTCGACTACTATCATCACAAGGCCAATCCTTGTTTTGTTTTGTTTTTTTTTTTTTTTGTTTAAGAGGAGCAATATATTCTAATTGCTTCCAAAATAGCTCACAAAAAGTAGGTAAGAAGACACACAAATGGCGAATTGAAGCTAGACATAATCCACATATGCAAGATCAGATCTAGTGACATCAACTTCTGGGTTAGCCAAGTCATAGAAACTTCAGATATGACCTAGCATGCTGCAAAGGTGGATAATCTAGACTCTTCATTTATCAACCTCTTACTTACTAAGAAAAATCTGCAAGCATGGAAATAAAAAAATAGCGTAGCCAATATCATACATAATCAAATAATATGCACCATCTTTAACTCGACCGCCATATGATTGATACGAGTTACTCTTGTGTATCTAAAAAGGCTATTTTGCCATACATGGCTCCATAACTAATCGAAGCTTCCTTATAACAGAGTGCTTCATCGATAGAGCTTCAAAAATGAGAATCGGAATAGCATAATTATAATTCGTAGAATTCGACATAATTTTGATATATAAGTAAATGTGGTCATTGTCCGCTTAGATTAAAAGTGACTTTAAAAAGTATGAGAAAAACTCCTCTATTTTCTTTGTATACCATTTCTCACACATTTGTTTTAGCAGGTGGAGTGAACTCCAATAACATATATTTGGAAACTAAGAGTTGGTGAAAAGGATTTTGTAAAAATAGAATTTAAAATGGTAAAATAGCCAAGATATAAAAATAAGAATAAATAAAATGATAACTCGAAAGATTCATACTAGAAAAATAGTAGTCCGCGATGTTCAAGCTTTGCTTGTCTACGGAACAAAAATCTTCCAAATGATAAATGAAATGGAAAAAGTTTGGTAACAACCCGGGTTATTGGAGAAACCTATCAGCCCTATATATCGAAAAATGGGGTCGCAAAATATGTTTAATGACTTTGAATTAGTATAGCTAAAAATACGATGTCATAAATTGTCGCTAAAGATGTTTACCAAAATACCACTAACTATATTTGACAACCTTTGATTGTCATTGAATGATGGAGCTTTAGGCTATCATATTATTAGGGTTGTAGTCAAGATTTTTCCAAATGAAATTTCTTAAGGACAATCGTTCTATTTATGATTCTTTTAGTAGAGTAGGGATGATAATGGGCTAGGTTAGTAAAATTGATCTTTTCTCGCAACCCATTTCAGTGTACCCGGAACCCACCTCGAGTTCAATTTATACAAACAAACCCGCTCCAAAACAAATTTAGAATAACCAGGCCCCTCCCCCCCCCCCCTGCCCACCGCAATAGTTGAAATGGACAAGATTACAATAGATAAATGGTCTGTGTACATAAATATAGGGCTAATTACACATATGTCCCTGAGGTTAGGAGGTAATTACAGTCAAGGACACAAAGTTTCAAAATGTAACATTCCGTGACCAAAAGTGTTTCAAATGTATCATACTATCACCCGTGTCCAACCGTCAGGGTTCCGTCCAAAAAGTGTAATTTTCATCATTTTGTATTTTAAAAATGACAATACTGCCCTTGTACAGTATATCATCTGAATAATTTTATAATTTTTAAATTAGGATATCAAATATTAATTCTTTAAAATTAGGGTTTGAAACTAATTTGCAAATTAAGCTTTTAAAACCCTGAAATTATGAGGATTTCAAACCCTTATTTTATTAGGGTTTCAAAATCAACCCTAATTTAAAAGTTAAGGTTTTTTTTTTTTTTTGGTAATAAGAGAATTGCATAGATAAATAAAGAGGTTCAGCCCTAAGGCCTTACAGAAAAGGGTTTAGCAACCCACAAAACAAATAAAGAAGAACCGCTCAAAAGTGTCCAAAAGGAGCGGTAACACAACATCCATTACATACAGTACAATCCAACTTTTCTGTCAATCCTTAGCTACTCAGGTTGTCACTTATCCAATCTTGATAGACAGATATGCGAGCCCGACATGCAAAAAGAGCTAAGGATCGTGCTTCCTTCAAGGTGCATGGACTAGCCCGGTTGAGACTGTAATGATGGAATTGAGGTAAAAGATGGCACAAGTCATATAGGATAGGTGCCACCATTTCCAGGATGTCTTCAGAACCCGAACATCTGATGTAAGAGAAAAAGAGATGTAGTTAGCACATGAATATGTAAAAAATTGTGTGTTAAAGCCCACTGTGATGTAAGGAGCAGGCAGTGGGATAGAGTAGTATAATGATCAGACGAAGAAGTAGAAAAAGCCACTGATCCACAACGGTTATTATTTGTGGTTAAAAGAACTATTATCCCTACTAGTCGAGGAGCAATTGGGTTGAGGAAGAGTTCGTGGTGTAGTGGGTAGTTTAAGAGAGTATTGGGAGATGTTTTTAGTTAAAACAGAAATTTGGCATATCACAGCCATAGGGTGGAAGGGAATATTCCTAAAGACTAAGTTATTTCTATGATTCCAGATGGACCAAAGGGTGACAAAAAGACATAGGAGAGTGTGCCAGGTAACTGGGGGATAAGAACGTGGGGTGAGCCAAGCTATGAGCCATTCTGTAAGAGGTTGATCAATATCCGTGGTCTTGAAGCCAAGAGGTATACCAAACCACACCGGTCGGATCACAGGGCAGGTTAGGAAAGCATGGTTGGAATCTTCAGGTGCAGAGTGACAGAGGGGACAAAGGTTTGATGGGATGATCTGACGCTGGTAGAGATTTGTCGCTAAAGGTAGTCGGTCCCATAAGATTTGCCAAATCAAGAAATTAAATTTGAGCGGTAAGTTTAGGCTCCACAGTTTCCGCCATATGTCATTAGGGTAAATCGGAGGCTTGGAAGGAGGTTTAGGTTGTTGAGTAAGATTGATAGTTTGTTGACGGTATAGCATAAGGTAAGTCGAGGCAACAGAAAAGTTTCCATCCTTTGTGTATCCCCAAACTTGTTGATCCGCGAAATCATTTGTTGCGACATGGATGGCCTTAATTTGGTGTCCGACCTCAGCCAAAAACAACTGATCAATCTTTCGATTATCCCAAGTACCATTTTGAATAAGATCGTTGACTAGAATAGGCTGGTTGCTGGTTGTAGTGGAACGAAGAATCGGACAATTTCTGCCATCCGGTATCCACCAGTCGTTCCATATATTGATACTTCTACCATTTCCCACCTGCCAGCGTAGGCCTTGTTGAAGGGTTTGACGTCCAAGAGTAATGCTTCACCATGCTCTTGAAAAGTTGCACGTAGCAGGGGAGTGGAGGAAGTCCTGATGAACGCAATGCTTACCTTGGAAGACTTGGGCTAGAGTGGAGTTGGGGGAAACCCAAATACGCCAAGCAATCTTTGTAAGTAATGCAATATTCATAAGTCTCGCGGATTTAAAAGCTAGTCCCCCATTTTCCTGAGGTCCACATAAGGCATGCCAGTTGATCCAATGAACGCCCCGGTAGTTTTCATTACCAGACCACCAGAAGTTGCTTAGCAACGAATCTATCTGCCAACATACCTGTATTGGGAAAATACAAACCTGCATATGGTAGATGAGCAATGAATTTAGTACTGACTTGATAAGTGTAGCCCTCCCTGCTTTATTTAGGAGAATCCCCTTCCAGGTAGCGCACCGAGTCGTAATATGATCAACAAGTTCCCAGAAAAAAGCTTTCTTGTGAGTAATAGGATCCAATGTTCCTCCCAAATATTTACCAAACTCACAGGTTACTGTGAAACCCAATTTGCGGCGAATAAAGACATGAGTGGATAGAGAAGTATTGGGGCTCAAAGTAATAGATGATTTTTGAAAGTTAACAAGCTGGCCCGATTCCTGACAGTAGCGCTGTAAAACCCTCTTGATTGCTAAAATAGCTTGATTGCTAGTCTTAGTGAAGATCAGGGTGTCATCCATAAAGAAAAGGTGATTGATTGATGGGCTCCTTTTCCAAGCCTTAATTCTGGGAACTAGTTTCCAATCTTGAGCATATGATAGTGCAGAGGATAGAGCTTCAGCACAGAGAATAAACAAGTATGGGGAGATAGGATCCCCTTGCCTGAGACCACACTTGGGCAAAAAGCGTGGTGACGGGGAGCCATTGATAAGGATTTCATATGAGACTGACGATACACAGCGCATAATGAGGAGTATTAGGTGTGTAGGAAAGTTCATCTTCCTTAGGATGGCCTCGAGAAATTTCCAACAAACTCTATCATAGGCCTTGCTCATATCCATTTTGATAACTCCTAATCCAACTTTGGTCTTCTTCGTGCCCCGAATTTTATGAGTCAGCTCCTGGGCGATGAGAATGTTATCCATAATATTTCGGTCAGCAACGAAGGCATTCTGGAAAGGGGAGATAAGGTCATTGAGTACTCCTTTTAATCTGTTGGCGAGCGTTTTCGAGATGACCTTGTATATGGTGTTACAGAGGCTGATAGGCCTGAAATCACTAGGGGTGCGAGGTTCTTTGCACTTGGGAATAAGCACGATGAAAGCTTTATTGGTTAGGCTAAGCATGTGACCGGATCGTAAGAAGGAAAGAACTGCAGCAATAATCGGGCGTTCCATAAAGTCCCAACATTGTTGATATACGATAACAGGAATGCCATCCGGCCCCAGGGCTTTTAAGGGGTTTTATTTGAAAGAGGGCTACACGGATTTCTTTTAGTGTAAAAGGTCGGTCAAGGAATTCTCGTTGAGTATCAGATAAACTGCGGGTAATACCCTGGACCAGAGACTCTGAATCGCTAAGATCTGCTGGAGAGTTTGGTGGCTCGAAAATTGATTTGAAATGGTTGAGTAAACATTGGACGATGTCAGGCCCAGACGTATGGGTGAAGTTGTTGTCATCCGTAATGGCCAAGATGCGATTGCGATTCCGCCGTATCAGTGTTGAAGCATGAAAAAACTTATTGTTGTGGTCGCCAAGTTTCAGCCATTTGAGCTTGGCTTTTTTAGCCCAGAAAAGTTCCTCGCAATCCATCAGCCATTCCAGTCGTCGTCGAGCTTGCTACTCCAGGTGTTGAGCTTCCAGATTAGGAAGGCGGGACTGGTAATGCTGAAGCCAGGCATTGGTATTAAGAATCTGAGTTTCCAAATTTCCAAAACATTCCTTATTCCAAACAGCCAACTCCTTCATCATGAGGGATCCCCAAGTAGCTACCTTGAATAATGGGGATCCTTGGACTGGTATTAGCCAAGCTCGAAGGATAGTCATTTTACACGTCGGATGCTTTAGCCACATCGCTTCGAATCTTTTCGGGCAAGAACCTGTCGGGGGGGCCGGATTGAAATTAAGCAGGATGGGGGTGTGATCAGATGCTTGTATCCCCATGTTGGTTATAAAAGCTGCAGGGAACAAAGTGATCCAAGCCAGATTCGCAAATCCACGGTCGATACGTTCATAAGTACATGCGAGCTCTTTTCTATTATTAGTCCAAGTAAAGGTAGGGCCTACCCATTTAATATCAATTAAATGGCGGAGATGAAGGAAATCAGACAGGAACCCATGGCCAGGAGTGGAGAGAGAATGGGAACCTGTTTTGTCTTCCGGTCTTAAGACTTGGTTGCAATCACCGATTAAGAGTAAGGGTGAGTTATAGGCTGAGAGTGTAACCGATATATGGTCCCAGGTAGACTTCCGCTTGGCCAGGTTGGGGTGCCCGTAGATAAAACCAGAGATCCAGCACTCCCCACTCCCTAGTTTGAATAAGATCAAAATACAGTGCTTATCTTTGTGAAGGACAGAGCACGAAAGGTCGTCGGTCCATCCAACCCAAAGGCTGCCTTTGTTTTTCCACTCGCCACTAGGATCAGTCCCCGTTGAAGCGGTGTAACCTGACTTCAGGAATTTTTGTGTAACAAGATGAGCTTCGGTTTTGGTTTCTTGAAGAAAAATGCAAGAAGGCTTATGAAGCCTGATCAACTTGAATGCTGTACGAACTGATAGGGCGTGACCAAGCCCACGGCAGTTCCAGCAGAGATGTATCATTTAAGGTGAATGGGTTGTTGCAGAACAACACCCGAAACCCGTTGAGAGGGGTACACAGCACCAGCGGAGATCCAGAAAGGATTGTCACGCTGTGCACAATTCCGTTTCCTTGTACCATTATTGGCAACATCCAGGCCCACGAGTAAGCTGTCAATCAACTCCCGATTCAACAGTTCACTAAAGTCTGGCAGGACAGGCCATCCATTGATAGCCCTACGACGTTTCAACCATGGGGACAGGCCCTGGTGAGATGGGCCGAGAGTGCCTAGTTTGGTAGGGGCAAGCTGAGGCATCCAGGGAGGATGCGCAACTGAACACATGGGTTTATGAACGGCAAACGGGTTTCCACCCAAATTAGCCCGTTTTTTATGAGGTGCAAAAAATCCAAGCTCTTCCAGGCATTCATTACGAGACCTCTTATTTTTGTTTACCTTGCTCATATGAAATTTGAAACATGGATATAGACATGCAGCAACATAAAAGCTTGGAACAGGTATATATGAAGAAAGACCGGAGGAGGAACCTGGTTCAGGAGGTAATGGCTCAGAAATTGTTGCTCGATGTTTTTTCCCCTGGAATTGTCTTCATAATTTTCAGCAATCACCGAGCTCCTTTTCCCATGGTTGTTTGGAGCAGCTATTTCATCACTCTGTACATGATCATGAGAGCCTAGCATGCTCCTCTTTTGAGGTTGGATAGCAGCTAATATAGTTTCATCCAAGCGGCCTTCGTCCTCCGATTCATACTCCGGGGCATAAAACCGAGTGCCCGAAGTATAAGAGTTGTCGGTGGTCACAACTGGATCACAAGGGAGCATGATATTAAGGTAATCCTGCATGGAAAAAACATTTACACACGGTGCCATTTTTTCATAAGGGGGTGAATATATTGCAAGGGTGAGATCCTTGCGCATTTTCTCCAGATCAGAGTGTAAGTTTTCCATCAAGTGAGACTCAACAAATCCAGTAGTGCAGCTTGCGAGACCGGCCGATGGTGAGGCGAGCACAGAAACTCCAGGCGCAGCAAACTCTTGGAGAGGAAGGTCCAAGCTGGAGCTGGGCCTGTCTTCACGGTCCCCAGGCAGAGAAGGAATAGCTGGTGAAGGCCCAGGTTGGTCAAAAGTATAAGGTGAAAAAAGAGGAGAGTTTGGGCTTAAAAGCAAATTTCGTCCAAGCTCAGAGAGGCCCATTAGAACATTAGGTAAATTGAAGTTGGGGATAGGGAAGAGAGGGCCAGGCCCAAATGCTGTGGCCCATTTGGAAAGAACAGATGAAGGAAGAAGGCCCATGGCTAGGTCTTTGGCGCGTGAAGGTCCATCAAAAGGAGAACACGGTTCAGTGGGAGATGGGTGAGGAAGGAGTGGCAGGATATGGGATGGAGATTGCTCAGAGATTTGAAAATCTCTAGCAGATATGACATGCGGTATGGGTAGGGGATACGTGGCATCAGAAAGAGGGTTGTGAGGTACAGGCAGATTAGGTAGAGGAGAAGGAGGAGCAGTGCCGCAGATTTCCAAATCTCCAAGTGATATTGTTGTCGGCGCTAGAGGAATAGTGTTTGCACTATTCAGTAAAGATAATTTGTCGATGGTCGGAAAAGAGTCAAACTCCGAGCTAGCCGACGAACGATCGTCAGAGGGATAAGCGACACTGTTGTCGCCGTCAAATTCATTAACTAAAGCGTCCTCCTCCGTCGCTTCTTCCGAGGTCGTGTCCTCCGGCGCCACGACCACTAGCCACTCTTCGATTACCTCCACCAGAGGCTGGCCCATTTCCTCCATTACAATGTCAACTCCATTATCAATCTCTATTTCATGTGCTGCGAGATCCTCTGGTAAAAATGCCACCTCCGGCGGAAATTCCATAGCTATCTCACCGTTCAAGTTTACGAAGTCCTCCATCGGAGCAATGGAGCCAGCAACGGAATTAACATCCGTTGATTCATCTGCTTCTGCTTCCGACTGAAAAGACACAATTGTCGTTGCAAACGATATATCATCACTTGATGTCACAGAGTTAGCAGGGGAGAAGGCCTCATAGAAGTTATTCAAGTGCAGGCCTGCATGATCCATAGAAATGGAAATTCTTGACGACCGATTCCGGTCAGAATTTGGTAAAGCCCGAAGCGGGTAAGCGAACATTGGTTGGCAATTCAAATGATAAACCGGATGAATATTTGGCACTGATAAACAGGCATTACGTTGAGCCAATAAAGCTATTATTTCAGACAGATCAACATGGCAGGAGACGTTATCATGTCCAATGCGGCCACAGCGAAAGCACGCCCAAAAAACCCGTTCGTAGCTACATTGAAGCTTGACCCATCCCGAGCCGTCAAGGATCGAGAGAAAAACGGCTGGGAGGAGGGGAAGGTCCACAGGGACTCGCACCAGGATGCGGAAGTAATCAGTATTTGTCACCCTTTTTTCAGACCAGTCTATGTCAAGTAAAGTGCCAGCCACCTCCCCGATACGTTCCGCAAGCGAATAAATGTAGCAATCACTCGGAACATTAGATACCCGCATCCAAAGGTCAACTATAGGGAACTTGACAGAGGAATAAATGACGTGAGGGAACCACGGCTAGAGTACAAGGAGCGCGCCAAAGAAATTCCATGGTCCATTATTGCAAATGAGCCTAGCTTCCGCCGAAGTTGAGAATGTGAAAAGAAAAACAATGGGTAACTTTTGAACTCGGACAGGACCTTGCAAAAGCCAACACTCATTGACCCTGCTCTGAATTTTCCGCTCAGAAAAGGTTTGGATATCAATGAACTTACCTATCAAGACTCGGTCTTTGCCCACTCGCCTGTTGTGGACAAGAATGGGGTTGAGTGGGAGCATGACAGTACGTAAATCCAAAGTCTCTTCTGCGACAAGATTCCCGTCAAAATGAAAAGGGTCAGCCATTGACAATAAAGCAGCAACAAAGTCAGACAAGGACCCCAGTCAGTGGTCCAGGAAGTAAAAGCTATGGGGTGTTGGGCAGAATGAAGTAATTGCAGGTGAAAAGCAATGGGAAGTACAAGCTATGGGAAAAGGTAGTGAACACATGTGAAGAAAAGGAGGAGTGGGGGGGTACTGCGAAGTGAAAGCTTAAAGGGGAACAACAGAAAAAAAAAAAAAAAAAAGGAAAAGGGTTTGAAGAAACCGAGAGAGAATCAGACACTGTTGTGCTTATCTTTTTTTTTCAAAACACAATATTCCAAAAGTTAGGGTTTTGAAACCTTAAAATTAGGGTTTCAGAACGCTAATTTTGAAATTAGGGTTTCTCTTATCCACATCTGGAATCTCGTCGTCGGCAGCCCCAGCTCCCTCCTTCGACCCATGTCGCCGGTAACCCAAGCCCCCTCCCCTCCCCCAAACCCACGTCGTCGCTGCCCTTCCCTCAGCCCCACCTCGTCGCCACCGTAACAGATCTCCACCTTCGCCGCAGATCTCCCATACAAGCAGAGTGGTCTCAACCGAAGTCGCGATGCAGTTTCAGGGGGAGGTAGACGGAGTGGGCGGTGACGGGGGAGGCAGGCGGGGTGCGGCGACGGGGAAGGGGAGGAAGACGGGGTTGGCGGGTGACGGGGAAAGGGAGGTAGACGGGGTGGGCGGTGACGAGGAATGGGGAGGCAGGCGGGGTGCGCCGCCGGGGAAGGGGAGGAAGACGAGATTGGCGGGTGACGGGGAAGGGGGAGGTAGACGGGGTGGGCGGTGACGGGGTGACGAGGAAGGGGGAGGCAGGTGGGGTGCGGGGCCGGGGAAAGGGAGGAAGACGGCGTGGGTGGGTGACGGGGAAAGGGGATGCAGATGGGGTGGGCGAGGGTTAGGGGGGTCGGGGGGGGGGTTAAGATTAAAGTAAAGATGAAATAAAGACTTTTTTTTAATGAAGTAATGGCATTAGGAAAAAAAAAGGTTCCAACTTATGGACAATACAGTCTTTTCATTAAAACTGTTAGGATTTTTAAGGTTCCGTTTGGTCAATGGACATAAGTGTAATTTGTCCAAACTATTGTCGTTGCTTGTAATTATCCCATAACCTCAGGGACATAGGTGTAATTAGCTCATAAATATACATATATCTACCAGTGGAGAACTCCTTATTAAGTCCTTATTCTCCGGTTGTCATCCAGCCGTCCCCGTCCATGTGTAACTGTAGATTGCCAAGACCTTTTAAGGTGGAGGGCCTGGAGGCTAAGCCTTTAAGTCAACCCTAAACCCCAAGCCCACTTATAAATATAAAGCCTAACCCTTAGATAGTCCAATCTATGAAGCCCAAACACTTAAAAACCCTAAGTATATAAACTCAAACTAAAACCTAAACCACACATATCTAACACAGCCGCACTCTGCACTCACACACAGCCGCACTTCTGTCCCCTACCTCGTCACACACACACACACACAGATATCGCACAGACCTCCCTCCCTCTCTCTCTTCAGTTTTAACAAACGGACATCACGTTGCTGTCTTCGCCGCTGTCATCTCCAAGTCGCCGGACTCAACCTGCCGTCGGATTCAACCTTCAAAGCCGCAAAGCCAAGTTTGCGATCTGCAAAACCATCGCCTGCAAAGCCAAGGGCTCAACCAGTGTTTTGCAGAATCAATCAATCATCGCCTGCGGTTGAATTCAACCTCTAAAGCCGCAAAGCCAAGTTTCTGATCTGCAAAGCCATCGCCCGCAAAACCAAGTTTCCGATCTGCCTCAATTAGTGTTTTTGATTGATTCTGCATCTCTCATGTATCTTCTATTTATCATTTTTTTATTAATTGTGCTTGAATGATATGAGAATTTTGAGTAATTTTATAGGTTTGATTGGAATTGAGCATGAATGCGAGCCGAGTTTCCGAACTCGAGTTCGGCTCGTATTATTAAACGAGTTAAGCGAGCCGAGCCCGAATCTCACCCTCACGAACTCGAGCCGAGTTCGAACATTAATATTTTGGCTCTTAACGAACTCGAGTCGAGCTCGAACATGCCCAAATTTAAACGAACCGAGTTCGAACACACCCATGTTCGGCTCGAACTCAGTTCGTATACAGCCCTGCATGTGTGTGTGTGTGTGTGTGTCTATATATATATATATGAGAGTCGATCCCTATTCACCGGTGGAGAAATAGCTCCACCACCCATCTAACCGTCCACGTGTGATCGTGAATGGCTCAGATCTCTCTTTTCTCTTTTTTTTCTTGAGAATTTTGCTTAACCGCCCAAAAGAGGGGCATATAGCATTTTTTCCTAGTTTACCCTTTAATGTAATCGCTCTGTGTCTCACTTTATCTCTCTCACTCCCCTTCTCTTTGTGGCAGCACCGAGAGATGACGCGGCAGACTACTTGTAATGATGGTCGATGCCAACCAAAGACGTAGACAGCTGCCGCTGCTGGGAGACGTAGATCAACGACGACTCTAACGAACTCCGTTTCCAAATGGACAATGTCACCAGTCTAATGTTGTCTCTTGTCTCTTGTCCTTCATACAAGCCATAGCAGCTGCCTCATCCATCTAGCGCCGCTATCTGACCATCCAGATCTACCACGATTATCCATGTGTTTTTTTTTTTTGGAATTGCGACTGAGGTCACGAGATTTTTTTTCCAGATTCGCCATTTATTGTCCATGCTTTTTTTTTCTTTTTGGAATTGAGAATTGAGACTAAACCCCATACTGTTGAAATCGATGATTGTGTTATTTGCGAAGTGGTGGTTGCGTATTTGGGAGTGGTGGTTAGGCATGGATACACTAGTGGTCGGGTGAATGTACGATGGTGGTTGAGCGTGGATATAGTGGTGACAGGGCATCGACATGGTGGTGAAATAATAAAGCAAAAGATGAAATGAATGAGGAAGAACATGACTTAAATCCTGAACATGGATGAGGAAGAACAAGACTTAGGACCCATTACTTAGAGAGAAAGTTATAACTTATGTCTAATCGCTACTCTATGAAGTGGCTAACTGCTACAACTTGTAGCGGTTGGACATGATTTACCTTTAGTTGGTGTGTGCGAGGGGAATTTTTGGAAAAAATTCTAACCACTACAAAGAGTGGCAGTTAAGCGAGTTGGACTGTAATCTGGATCATCCACGATCACATGTGGACGGCTCGATGGGTGGTGGAGCTATTTCTTCACCGGTATATGTGGATCGGCCCTTATATGTGTATATATATGTCTTTGTGTATGCGCGCGCGTGCGCGCGCGTGCGTGCTTGCGTATGCATAAATGTGTATGTATATATGCATATATATATATATATATATATATATATATATATATATATATACTAGCAAGAATCACGTACTCTGCACGTTATTTAATAATTCAAAATTTTTAATTTTATAAACCATGGTGAAAATACAGTTAAAGTTAATTAATACAATCATTATAATTAAATCATAATAAATATATCATTTATTAACCGCTAATCGAATACTTAAAATAGCAGAAAGTTCATTGTGCAAAGTATGGTCTTATTTTCAAACCCGAATTGTGGATGTCAATTATCACCAATATTTATACCATACTTATTCTTTTGTCACATCAAATTACCGCTAAAAAGAATCCTAATTATTTTATATTATACCTTGTTATTCAAGGTATACTGACAATGCAATCAGTTTTATAGGATTTTTCTCTTTTTCTTTTTCAGTAAAAGTCAAAACAACCCTTAACTCTAACAAATACATAAATTTTAATAAGGGTATTTTAAAGAAAGAGGCTTGATATCCTATGAGAAGTCAAAAATACCCTCATTTTTAATAACACTCTAATTCAAAAATGATATCTAATGGAAAAAAGGTTTAAGTCAAGGGTTAATGACAAACTGTCCCCTGAGGTTTACACGGATTTGCATTTCGTTCCTCGTGTTTACAATTTTGACAAATATTGTTCCTTGAGGTTGACAAAACCATTGCCAACAGTTCCAAAATTTGATGGCCATTCAAATTCATGTTAACTCCGCATGTGATGTGCACATGCCATTTTTGGCATGGGTAGATCTGTTCGCCTAGGGTTAAATACAAAACGGTCGCATGAATTTACACGTTTTTTTGTAAGTCGCTCCCCGTGTTAGCAACTTTTGCAGTAATGTTCCCTGACCTTAACAAAATCATTGCAAACGAGTCCAAAATTGGACTACCTTTTAAAATAAGACGTTAAGTCCACATGTGTTGTGCTCATGTTTTTTTGGTATGGGAATATCTGTAAATTCTCACTCTATCTCCATTTCTCTCTATATGTGTTTAATTTCATCTGCTCCTACAATTTCCTTAGCGACAAGGACACAAACATCGAATTGTCATCCATAATGAAATAGTGCAAGTTTTGTAACTTAACAATTCCTTTTGGGAATTTCCCGTGCAACATGTTGTTGCTCAAAGCCACGTAGACCAATGAGTTAAGCTTCTCAATAGTGTTTGGTATGCTTCCAATGAGCAAATTCGAGCTTATATCTAACTTTTGAAGCAACCTCAATCGGCCAACTGTGTATGGGATAGGACACGTAAGAGAATTATAGCTTAAATCAAGGCCTTCAAGGTTTCTGAGACTGCCTAATTGCTTAGGTATGTGGTCAGTGAGCAAATTGTAGCTTAAATCAAGGTGTACAAGAGAACCTAAACTGAATAATTCTGATGGAAGTATCCCGCTAAGGCAGTTTTGCGACAATGTGAGGATTTGAAGAAACTTTAGAGAAGAAAATTGAGGCGGGATTAAGCCGACAAGTGAAAATTTTGATCGGAGACTGAGCTGTTGCAAGGGAGAGTTAAAGAACACTATGTTTTGTGAAAACACAGTAATGGTAGTTTTGGTATGAACGGAAGTAGTTGGAAAGAACACAGATCGAAGGTAAGGAAGGCCAAATATTTGCGAAAGGAATGTTGATGTGTTCTTGCATGTCAGGTTTGGTGGTGTGCCAAAGACAAGCCTCATAAAATGAAGTGGTTGTCAATTTCTGGTTTGCATTCTATTCCAACCCAGGATGAGCCTGGTTTATAAGGGTTGGGATATGAGAAACTCCAAGAGGTTTGGTTAGAGGACATGGTGTCCATGATCTTGAATAGGGTTTCTAATCAAATGGATGTATACTGTTTGGCTGCAGATTCTTTTTGGGTGGTCGCTTCCTTGCATTTTGAATGGTGGAGACACGAGGGATGGTAAAGAGGTGGGTGTTCTTCCGGTAAAGTAAGGTTATATGTTCAAAAATCGAAAAAGAAAATGGTAAGGAGGTGGGTGTTCTTCTGGTTATCTAGAAAAATGAGAAAAAGGGAAAGGAAAGGGGAAAAAGATAACAAAAGGATGTTCTATGCTTTGTTCTTATATTATCTTTGTATTGGCTTTGAGTTTTGGAAATGGGTTAGCATTAGGCGTGGTTATATATAGAAGGAGCAAATGAGAAAGAACAAGCAGAGGAGAAAATGAGAGAGAAGAAGCATAGGAGAAAATGAGAGACAAGAAGCAGGTGAAATTAAACAAATAGAGAGAGAAAGAAGAGATGGGGTGAGAATTGACAGATATTCTCATGTCAAAAATGGCATGTGCACAGTACATGCAGACTTAACATCCGATTTTGAACGGACATCCAATTTTGGACTCGTTTGCAATGCTTTTGTCAAGGTCAGGGAACATTATTGCAACAGTTGCAAACACGGGAAGCGACTTGCAAAAATGTGTAAACTCAGGGGGACAGTTGAAAGTATCCCTAATCACTACTAATCTTTTATGAAATTTTCAAATTTAAGAATGCTATCTTAAGGGAAAAATAGATTAGCCATTTAAACTCATTTGTGCTTTAATATAAGTATAGATGTTGATATTGATAATACCACCTATGGCATAAGGTTTTGAGACTTAAGGAAATCACAACAACTAGCTATATTAGCAAACACAAAATAACACATAAATTTATCATAAAAGTTAAAGGCCTAGTCAAACTTGTAAATATTTGACTCGGTCCTATGTCGGTAGATTTAAATTTGCAGTCATATGTAAAAGTTCGGTCCATCTTAAAAATATGTATATGCATATACATAAAAAAAATAACGTAATAATACTTGGACTTGGGAATGGTTCTCTAAGTAGAGAAAATTAAGGTGTTCATTTCATCAATTTTAATGTTGGTAATTTCAAGGTCAGGTCTTTGATAGGATTTTCTTTAAAGGTGAACAGAAAATTTTTAATCTCTTCAACAATCAAATGTTAAAATGTACCCAGAAATGTTGTAATTTCTGTTCGCCCTTTTTGAAATTGAAAAAAGTCCTTAATTTTGGTGAACTGTATATGTTTAAAAATGGTATTTTTAAAGAAAAATATTTAGCCATTTAACCCATTTGGATCATTTTTATACACTGGGGTTAGATCCACACCTGTTTTTGTTAAATAAATACATTTTGTCCCTTAAAGATGCATTAGTGAACTTTGAACCTCTTTAGGGACAAAATATTTAAAGTTAGTAAAAAATATTCTAATTTAGCATCATCTTCTTAAATGTCACAAGCACCCTCACTATTTCGAAACCTTTTAAACTTAAAACAATATTTTAAGCAAATAATGTTAACCCTTTGTGCATCAAAACTCGAGAGTTTTCATGTTAAGTTTTTTTTTTTTTTTTGATAATTTAAGCTCAAATAAGCTGGAATCATTATCAATTGCATTCTACCTAATCCTATCACTTATAAAAGTGGAATATACGACAATAGCCATATGAACACCATTTTATCATGTAAGTGTATGGTATTTCGGGATATAATGAACCATAGAAGTACAATAACAATATGAAGAAAATGATGTCATGCAAATAAGGGTATTTAAATTACTCTAATATGAACATAGAATTATTTACTTGACATAAACTGAAATTATAAATAGGAGCAGAATAGTATGATGTAATAATTCTTATGCATTTGAAATTTTCTAAAACCTCTAATTTTATGATAACTTTCTTATACCAATATATCCGTATGCAAAATCTAGAATTCAACTTCAGAATTACGATTATATAAATGTACTAATATGTTTGCATTGAAATCTACATATATGCACAATAATTTAAATATGTAGAATTTCCATCAACATACAATATATGAATTTTAAAATTAAAAAAGGATTGAGTTTCCAACAAATTATTCAATTTAGTTGAGGTGTATTTTATTTCTTTTAAAGGCTATAGAAATTTGCAAGTTTTTTTTTCTTTTATCGAATTTGATGGAGAAAGTGAAATAGTTCTAAGGGAGTTTAGTTTTAATGTAACATCCCAGAAATTCAGAACGTTAGACACTCATTCGATCAGTTACACTAAGACAATAATATCTTCACACTCAAACAAATGAATGATTATTATCAGAGCAGCTAAACCAATAATTATACTCTCAATAGACTGTCATCGATGGAACATGAAATCTAAGTCTGAAAGATTTTAAATAATAACATTCACCCACGCATGGGTTTTAATGAGCAGTACTAAACTTAAATTCTCTCGCTCGGCTCTGATCTATACTCAGGCAACCTAATGGTGGTTATCACCTGCAGAAAGGAAGTCAAACGAGCCCAGTAAAGTTGATCTAGGATTAAAACAAAACAATTTGAACTATTTTTTTTTTCATATGCGGTCAAATGACAATTTAAAAAAAAGATTTTTAAATAAACCACAACATTTCTATATAGACATATGGAAGAGTACCAACTTTATTACTCAAAGTTAATAAACATTTCAGATACAATAAATAACATAGTGGATAACATTGAGCATGAGCAGTACGCTATAGCAAAAACACCTTGAGAGTGATCAGATACACTCTACACATGCCTATGTACACTAACTAGTCAATTTAGGTACTAGTTTCAACCCTAACTAACAGACCATCTTTATAACACCAACAATACACACAATCCTTATAACTCCTCAGATTTACTAACTCATGTCAATATTAAAAAAATAAACACAATTCAAAACGTTTTATGATGATCGAATCAATAAAATATATGAGAATTAATAAAAAAATTCAAATGATTGATTTAAGGCTCAAATTAGGCTTTCATGTATTTTTATGTCAATTATATATAAAATATCGGAGTTTATTGAAATTCGATAACAACTCAAAATAAAATATACAATGTCAATATGATGAAATAGGGTTTCAGATAGAATTCCTTACATTTTAATGACAATTATTAAATCGGAGTTCAATAAAATTTGTAAAACTATTATAATAAAACATTTGAATTCAGAGCGATGAAATAGGCTTCAGATAAAATTTCTCACCTTGACCCAAGCAATGCGAAGCTAAACAACCTTGATCAACAATCCTTTGAATTAACCTAAATTGGGCAAATTATTTGTTATAACACAATATATGCTACTGTACTAAAAGCCTAATATCCATTATTCACAGCGTGCTCATTCCTCAACCCGAAATGAAGTAATCCAAAGCGGGTCCCACACACGCCCAACCTAGCCGAAAATCCCATGCACTTCTTAAGGCTTAATGATAACCCAAAATTCATAATATAATTCTAGTAAAACACTATTATAGCTTTAAACATTATAAAAAGTCAAAATATGATTTTTCTAAATTTTTTGAATATTTTTGAATTAAAATAATTTTAATTAAATACAAAATAAATCCAAAATTAGATATTAATATTTTCAGCTCAAATCAAAGTCCCTTAAATTTTACAATAGCTTGACAATATTTAAGGAAAATTAAAAAGCATTTTAAAGTCATCCGTTTAGCTAACTCAAATGTGATACCGATAATGGTGCCAATTCAATTCTAAAATTCATGAAACTTAAACTAAGTCTTCTTTATATTATAAGAACATTATTATAATTTCTTCAGAATTTAGTAAGAAATTTTAAGAACTCTAACTAAATTTTAGAAAAACCGAAATTATAAAATTATTAAAAATATCAAATGATATTAGAAAAATATGAAAATTTTAACGATAATTCTAATTTTGTCCTAAGAACCATCCTATAAAGTTTCATCGTTTTTCGACAATCATACGATATCCAACAGCCAAGTGGTACAACTGTGCAAGCACAGTGTACCACTCCATTGCATAAACCCATTAGCTAACCCTCCTTGGCTCCTTCTTCCTTTCCATCAGCTTATGTCCAAACCCAGAACATTTACACACTCCCCACGGTTGTTCACTCCCTCTCTATACACACTATGGATATATACATACACTTATACCCACTAGTATAGAGCACGTGCGTTGCACGAGAATATAGTCGAGAGAAATATTTTAGGTGATATTATTATCTTACTTAGGATAAAAAATAATTTAATTCAATTATGTTCTCAACTTTTTGTGAATTTTTTAGAAGAAATGTTATTTGATGATCGCAATTGTAATCAATTCAATGTTTGAAAATATTATTTGTAAGCTTTGGATTGAAGAAATGTTTGATGGTACTGTTGAAAATAAAAGCAAATAGAAAACTTAAAAGAATGAATCTACGTCTTTATTTTTGTAAATTATTAAATTGGTTAATGGTTAAGATTTGTAATTTTCAAGACCAGGTCCTTTATGTTTCATCAATAAGAAACACAAAACACTAAGTCTTCAACTGCAATAACCGAACATATTTTCAATTCAAATTTGCACAATATTTGAGCCTTGTTTTTTTATTTAACTTTTTTTTTTGTTTTCCTAACAATTTTCTGTTTCTTAATTGATTTTTCACGTATTTTAGATTCTTTATGTTGTTTTTGTTTTTCAGTTTTTCAATTGGTTAATTGTTTACTAACCTAAAATGAAGAAAGAAAATTACAATTCTCATTAACCAGGTCAATATCTAATATTTATTTGATTTTAACTAAATTAAAAAAATATAATAAAGAAACTTTTTTTGTTATGTTTTTCTTTCTCATCACACTTTTCATTTTTCAATCAATGTATAAAATAAATTCATTACCCAATATTATTTTAATTTCATCAAAATTTAAAAATGAGTAATAAAAGAAAGGTAAGAATGTAATTAACGTAATTAACGAAAGACATAATCGTCAAAAAATAATTTATAAAATTGATACTTTTAGAGGTAATGCGCGCGCGCATACACTCTCACACACGCATACATATATATAAATATATTTTTAACAACTACATATTTTGTTTCCCAATATGTAAATATTGATTTAGATTAAATTTATAACATAATGTTTCTTAAACACAGTACAAAAAAACTAATTAGGGAATGTAAAGTTGTTATTGAAATAACTGACGGAGGGTAAAACCCAAAATGATTACACAATTAGTAATTGACAATAGTATTTATGAAAGAGTAGGGTAATAATTGAGTAGTATTTATGAAAGGGTATGGTAATAATGGAGTAATAATTATTAAATGATAATATTGTTATTAAAGTGATTAACGAAGGACAAAAATGGAATAAAAAGATTTACAAGATTCGTACTTTTATAGGTAGTATAGATATAGATTACACTCATGCATACACAAATGCACACAAGAACCCACACTTCACCCAATCACAACTACCGCCTCACGACAGTAGCTCCTCTTCTTGTTGTCCAACACACACACATGCACAACAGCCATGGCAAGCCCACATTTTGCTCCTTCATTACACCTACAAACACACAGCCGTGCAGCCCCTTTTCCTCCTTTATTACACCTTCAAAAATCATTCCATATCCACACACATATGGGCACAAAACACATACACAACACACTCGACAGTGCTCTCTCTTTCTTCCTCCTAGTCCCTTACCCATACACACTACACAAAGCACACATTGCACGGCTACCTTGTAGCATCTCTCAATATACACACACAAACACACCCTCATCACACACACAAAAACCTGTCACACACACTCTTACAGTCCCTTTCACACACAAATAACCACCCTTACACTCACGACTCACACACAAACATACACTCATGCACAACCCCATTCTTTTTTTACGGTTGCACCCCTCTTGCACACAGTTACTTTCACGGCTGTATAATAGCCCACACACACACCTCATGCGCATTCTGCTGCTAGTTTGCAGCTCCCTTCCATACATGATACGCAGGCTCTCCCGTACCCGAATACACAATTCTCAGCCCCTAAAAATTTCCACTGCAATTTCTTCTTCTCTCTTCTCTCCCGAGTCTCTTCTTTTCCCTTCCTAAATTTCCTCTCCACACTTTTGTTCCTTTCATTTTCTAATTACCTTAAATCTTTCCAGATTTTCTCCTCTCTTTTGTCTTTCTCTATTCTCTTTCTCCCTTTTTTTCTCTGTTTGTAACTGAAATTCATATAAAACCAAATAGCTCAATTTTCTCCACTATTCCCTCTACCTTGTCTTCTGACTTTTCCTGCTTTCCTTTTCTAATTGCCTCAAAATTTTCCTTTCATGTTCTTTCCCTCTTTGACATACTATAAATATGAACCCCATTTTTTCTCGTCTAATTAATCCCTCCTTTTTTTTCTATTGCAAAATATTAAAAATAAAAAAATGAGCGCTTATGGTCATTAAAGGGGGGAAAAATGTGCTAAAGGTTGTCAATATTTTTGTTCACGCCAATCATGATCCAAATAATATTACTTATAAATCTGTCATTAAAGAAATAGAATACTGGCTAGAAGGTACCAACGTTAGGGTGTTACATTTAGCATGAATGGATGCGGTATGTTTTGTTAGGAATTATTTTAGTAATCAGAGAGCATGCAGGAGTTCAACAGTGATTTTATAGGATTTTCGTAGGTTTTTTTTTTAGTAAAAGTCAAAACAACCCTAAATTCTAACAAAAACAAAAATATAATAAGTGTATTTTAAAGAAAGAGACTTAATATCCTATGAGAAGTAAAAAAACACCCTCATTTTTTAATATCACTCTAATTCAAAAATGGTAATTAATGGGAAAAAAAAGTTTTAAGTCAAAAATACCCTCAATCACTACTAATCTTTTATGAAGATTTCAATTTAAGAAGGGTATCTTATGGGGGGGGGGCATTAACTCTAACAAAAGTATATATTCTAATAAGGGTATTTTAAGGAAAAAAACTTAATATCTTATGAAAAGTCAAAAACATCCTCATTTTTTAATAACACTCTAATTCAAAAAAGATATTTAATGAATGAGAAAAAAGATTTAAGTAAAAAATATCCTCAATCACTACTAATCTTTTATGATGATTTCAATTTAGGGTTAATTACGCACGGCACCCCTGAGGTTTACCCTAAATTACACACGAACCCCCTTATCTTTTAAAAATTACATTCTGCTCCCCCAGGTTTGTACCCGCATTTCACGGAGCCCCACAAAATTGACGAGGACCCTAACTCCATCTAAAGATTCTCTGACACCTTACTTTTTGGATTTTTCATCCCCAAATTGCCCTCCCTTGGAAAATCATCAACCATTGCCCTCCCCATGGCCTTGCTCGAGATCCCTATGTCCGGGTGGACCTGCTTCAAGACCTTGAAGATGTAGATCTTGTAGGTCAGTTGTGCATTGCCACCAAAGCCACACGGTCAACGGCGATCAACCAGATCTGAACTAGACGACGAGGATCTGAAGTGGATCTAACACAAACACCGTGGTCACGGATTAGAGATGGCCTTGGCGCTTGTCCGCCTGGAGCTGGGCAAGCTCGGCGAGGCGCTGTTGGAGGAAGGAGGCAAGCCGCGAGTGCTGTGATTGGAGAGCGGCGAACTCAGAAGAGAGGGAGGCGTGCTTCTGCTTGAAGAGGGACCTGCTCGGCGGTGATGGAGACGGCATGAGCCTGGCCCTGACGGATCTGACACAAACACCGTCTGCACCAAGTCCATCTCCAATCGATATGGCACCAATTTTTTCTCGGAGGAGCTACCGTGGCGGTGACTGTGATGGGGCGGGGGTGCGCTAGCGGCGCTGCTTGCCTTCTTCTTCTTTTTGTCTCCAGCAGCGGCGGAGCCAGCCTCCTTAGGGAGCTTCTTGCCGGCCTTGGGCTTCTTCTCTGCAGGGGCCTTCTCAGCGATGGTGGGCTTCTTCTCCTCCGCCGGTTTCTTCTCCGGCGTCGCCTACAGTGTACACCACGACACAACAGCGGCGACCACCGCGCCGCAGCCACCACCACGCGGGATTTATCATCTACGCCATCTCCGGCGCCATCTTCGGTGCCATCTCGTGGTCAACCACCCCTCACCGGAAGTACCGCCCAACACCCCCGCGCACTACTGCAACACCGAACACCGCACGGCTTCATCACCTGTGAACCCAAAGCCGCATGCCTGACACCGTCGCCCTCCATTGGAAGCACTGCCCGCCGCAACCTCCAAAACAGTCCTTCCAAAATCCTAGACAATACTGTGTAGTTAATATATAAGGGTAAAAATGTCTTTTTGCGTCCCACCGTTAACACCGTCGAAGAAATGGAGCGGAGTGTAATTT
Organism: Escallonia rubra; assembly: GCA_033065855.1. Taxonomy (NCBI): domain Eukaryota; kingdom Viridiplantae; phylum Streptophyta; class Magnoliopsida; order Escalloniales; family Escalloniaceae; genus Escallonia; species Escallonia rubra. Next base: position 124,739 of record JAVXUO010001446.1, read on the forward strand.
TCAAAAGATAGGAGGGTCCGTGTGTAATTTAGGGTAAACCTCATGTGTGCCGTAAGTAACTGACCCTTCAATTTAAGAGGGGTATCTTAAGGGGGAAAAAAAGGTTATATATATATATATATATATATATATATATATATAAACACATATGTATGTATGTATTTCGGACCAAAACACAGTCGGATCAACCGGGCCCTTTGCTACGGGCTTCAATCTATTTGTTTGGAAACATTTTGAAGTCAATTTGCAGGTGTTATCTGCTGAATCAAATTCGTGGTAACAGCCAACTACTTTACTATTGTTCTCTGACAAGTCTCAGCTCAGCAGCTTGTTACTCTTCTTTCATCGGTGCAACCACATGGAGATCCTAGCAGGAAATCGCCAGCTCAGTCTCATCCTTCTCCTTCTTGCCACTGCTTGTTTGGTCTTGCCATCAATTCAAGCCACAAAAGTCAAGTACTGCGGTTAGTTCACTTTTCTCCGAATCTTTTAAATCTTGTTCCACCTCCGTTTTTCCCCAGATATGATCAAAACGAAAACTCGTCTTTAAAATATGAAAGGCTAATGGGTCTTGTTTTCTTACCTTTGTTCAAAAAAATATGATCAAAATCAATTGAAGAATTACTAAGCTTAGCCTATCACCTGCATGTGCTTTAGTTTGATTAATAGTTTATCCTATTGGGTTTCAAAGAATTGAACTTGTAATACGAATTTTGCCCAATTTAGTGAAAACTTTGATTTACTATGAAGAAGCTAACTCGTGGAGCGCAATTGAAAAGTGGTGTGTGGCATGTTAGATTGTTTCTGTTGTGTGGGCTTAGCATAACTAATAATTGTTGTCCACATAGAACTGGATTGATGAAATGCTTTATTGGGTGAGAGTTGACCGCTAGCTCTATTTAATATATTTGATCAGATTGGACCATTGAGTTAGGTGCTCCTTAATGCCTGTGATCACACTAGGCATTTTATGGGCTAAGCTACGGGTGTGGGCCTAATTTAGTGGAATCCTTTATAGGTTAGGAGTGGCATCTTATACTATAAGGATAAGGAGTTCGTTCCTACTCTTGCTTAATGAGTTATAGTCAATGCACATAATGGCATATATGTCGTCAATGAATGGCAAACTTACGTCCTCGCCCTGCTTGTGCTCCACACACGGGTCCTTGTGCGCTTTGGCCCCGACATAGGTGCGGGAATCGGGGGCTCAGATGTATGTGGCGGCCTTGTAGGTCCCCGAGACGCAATACTCCCTGCCGGTTGGATTAGAGCCTTACGGTCCAGCCTTTTGTTGAAGCAAAAAAAAAAATCAATGAATGAAACGTACTGGGCACCAGGGTGTTTTTGAAATGGTAAGTCAAAGCAACTTCGTTTAGAGGGCGCATGGTTCGCCACGGATCCTGATCAGTGATGTTGTAACCCTAGTTACAGCCGTTGGATTAGATCCATTGGCTCAGAGATTGCCACGTAAGTAAAGTGATACACGTGTCTCCAAAACGCAACGTTTGGAGTCTTAACGGTTGAGAAAACGGAATGGGCATCACATTTTCACTCTCTCTCCTCTCTTTCTCTCCATGTTTTCATCGGCAACACCTTGACATACTCTCTGGCAAAAACTCCGACGCGGCATCATGCCAATACGTCGTCGATCTCGCCAGATCTGGCGAGATTTTCAAAAAAGCACCCAGATCTTCTCTCTTTGGTGAGTGGAGGAGGGGTTAACGATTGGAAGGGGGCTGAAGGCGGTGGAGGAGGATGGTGGGGGGTCTATCGGCGATCGAGAGGGGGCCGCCATCAGCCAAGGAGGAGAAGGCGGAGTTGGTGGCACGGACGGAGCAACAATAGAGTGGGAGGCGGCAAGGTGGTGGCGGGCATAGACAGCTTCCTTCATGAGGCGGCGGCGCTCTCTTCTCTTTCCCTGAGTCTGTTGTTGGCTCCCAAGAATCACTATCTTCAAATTAATTTTACCGCCACTTAACATGAATTTGATCTTCATTCCCCCTTTCCTCCAAGACATCGATATAACATCGATCTTCAAGCAAGTGCACGGTGGCCTTCTTCTCTCAGTCAGATCCATCTTTTGTGTTGCAGTGGATAAGTGTAAAACGTGCTGATTGTCTGAGGGCCATAGAACACATGTCAAGCATGAGGTGTTGTGTTCATTAATTGGTTTTTTATTTTATTGTTTCATTCTTGTATTCAAGGAACTTGGTTATCAATGGGCGTGATAATTCCATCACCGTTTGATGTGTTTTAAGTGGGTTGCATGATGTGGCAAAATCCTGTGTGTTGATTTTGATCGGACGGCCGTAATTAAGGTTACAGCACCTCTGCTGTAACCCTAGTTACGGCAGAGGATCCACCTCCGTTCGCCACATATTGGTTTCACCCATTTTATTATTAGTAGTTTAAAATTAGTTCCACCAAGGGGATAAGGAATATATGGCAAGCCTTAGTTTAAGGTCTCCAAATCGACGTAGTTTAGCCTAAATCATGAATGCCTTTGTTACCATCTCAATGTAGATTAGTCCACACTACGTTATTATAAAGGCCCGCTTAGACAATGGCTTGCTGTTACTTATTTACCTTTAAAACGAGTCGCTTACAGAGGTGGTCTATGCTTAGGTAGTGGACTTCAATTTAGTCACTTTCAGAATTGATCTGTGCTGATATCTTTTGGGGCCTTTTTTGCATGCAGATGGGAAAGGTAATTACAATGTTAAGGTTCACGGCGTTCACATATCGCCTGAGCCAGTGACCCCGGGAAAACCAGCCACCTTCAACATCTCGGCTTCTACTGGTATATCGGTTACTTCCATGGTTTCATGTACTGGTTCTTTTGATCTCTTTATTTTCTTGGCTATTTTTGTTGGCTGCGCAACGATTTTTACCGGGATGGCTAATGCTAAAGGTGCCCTATGTGGGAGGTCTTTTATTACGACTCAGTAGAACACATTACAATCGAGATCTGATTAAGTGCAAAACGAGGTCATTGAATTGATCTTAAAAAAAATGGCCCTTAGAACGCATGTTAGCATGGCCATGCCCTAGACAAGCTCCTTGTCCCTAATATCACGCAATTTGAGCATCTAATAATACAGCTTTAAGGTTCTGAATATTCAGAATATTGGAGTTGGTGAACTTGACCTTCGAATAAAGTACTAACATCAGGACTGCGAATGTACCATATTATTTATTCTTCTAAATTTGGTTAAACTAATTCACTTCTATTATAAGATCTCAGGTCTATTACTAAAACTCTAAAAGCTTCTCATAGAATACGTTTGACTCATTACATTTTGAACCAGTCAGAAGAACCTTGGAAACTATGTATTCTGTTAAGAGATAATGAAAGGGAAGTCTAAGAATAGAGTAATTGAGCTGGAAGATTCCTTCAAGCTTTATGTGACTCCTGGTTTAATTTCACAAAATATCTTCCAAAGCACTGTAAATGAATGTAATCCCAGCCCTTTTTCTTATTATAAATTTATAAGTTTGTTTGTTAACTGGGTTTGGGGTTGGTTGGTGCAGACCCTCGTCTTTGTATCTTTTCCATTTTCTCTATCCAATTTTGAATAGGAGGTTGATGTCCACAATTTTTTATCAGACACGCGGCATGAAATCCTTTACCTGTTTGACACATGTTTACTACGTCTTGGTTCAAAGAATTTATTTGTTCATCTAATTCACGCTTCTGATAGTGTGGCTTGAATTCATGCGGAAAGGAAAGGACTTTTTTGTTTACATCTCAACTTCCTATCATGCAAGAACCAAGAAACGGGAGACCAAAAACCTCTACTAGACCAAAAACTGCCCCATGCCTGTGTTGGGTTCCCCTAGACTTTCTTAACATCTATTTAATCAACCTTCGATCTCCAACAAGCCTGCTACTTAAGAAAAGCAGGCACACGTGTACACAGAAGCTTTGACATGCAAAAGTGAGGTTTTTTTACTGATGTACATTTAGTTATATGTTTGTTCTGCTTCCCCTGTCTATGCTGGTGTCATTCCTCTTTGCTGTAAGCTTGTACCGGGTTATGTAGGTGTGCTACTTGAACTTAGATTCCTCACAAGTGCACATTTCACGTGTTTTTCTGTTCTTTTGTACGCGAACCGTAATTTAATGTGAACGGCAGTTAGAGGGAACATCAATTACTATCATATCTCACCAAACATATGCGTTTACTCTTTATGCATGCTTTAGTCGTTTGTGCCATCGAGGTAGCGGCTCATTTGCTCTATGATAGTATTTACAGACAAGGAGAAAATGAGGCTTCAATGATCAGAATTCTAACTTGATGAAAGAAATTGCAACTTCGCTACATCTGTGGGTAATTATGAGAGAAACCACAAGCAGTTAGATTCAGTGGTATCTGTTGCCAGAAAGTGGGGCGTGGGGTTTGTGGGGGGAAGGAGGGGAGGGGGCGTCGCTCAAGTACTGCATTTATTATAGATTTAGGTGCAACAATAAAAGAAATATGGATTTGAAATCGAGGAAAGGGGAATGTAGTGTTTCGGTTGCAGCTATCGGGTGGGTTTGTGTGTGGAGGATGGTGGCTGCTGGTGAGTGAAGGGGGAATGGGTTTTTGTGGCTGTGTATGTGTGTGCACAGTGGCGTATATGGGGTGGGTGGAGTGGTGCAGTGGCCAGAGTGGGTGGGAGGATGGGGAGGGGAGGTCGGCTGGGTGGTGAGTGCAGGCAGTGAGAGAAGGGGTTGGGGGTTGGTTTGGGGTGGGGGGGGAAGAAGAAGAAGGAAAACCAAAAAAATTAAGTCCTAGCAGCCCGCTTGTTGCAGGAGCTGGCTGCATGGACATTCTTTTGGGTCTTTTTTTTGCACTAAAGGGAGGGGTAGGAGTATATTGGGATATCGAAAAAATGGATAGCCCACTGGCTAAGGAGCGGGCTAGCGAGAAGCAAAAAAAAGGGGATCTCAGCCCCGTGCGATGTTCAACAGACGGCTAGATCAGAGCTAGAAAAAAGGCTTCTCCTTCCTGCTCCTACCTGGAATTGACCGCCCTAATCTTCCATGAGGCCGCACACGATGCCATCAAGACCTCATGAACAAAGGCAACTAAATCCCCAAAATATCGTTGGGTATTCTTTCTTTCTCTCTCATTCATCTATCCAGAACCCGTCATTCCTGACATTGCCGTTGTTTACGTTGCCTTTGTTCCTGATGTCTTCATCCCATCGTGGTGGCGGCCTCATGGAAGATTAGGGCGGTCAATACCAGGTAGGAGTAGTAAGGAGAAGGAAAGTGAACCCTAAACTCAAACATACAACTAGCTACCCAAAACCCAAACCCACCATTACCAACAACCCCAAACCCACTATTATTATTGACCGCCGCCAAACTCACCACAATTACCTCCATTGGCCGCAATCTCACCACCGTCCACCATCAGCCCAATTCCACCACCACCAGCTTTGTATCAATACTTAAAGAAGAAACAAGCTTTTGTGGAGGTACAAATCGAATGGGGTTTGTAACGTATCTCTCGATATGTAGTGGTGGAAGGGGGGTTGAGGCTGATGGTGGTGATAGGAAATCTCGTAGGAGTGACGGTATATGGGCACACGGCGACAAATTTGGACCATGGGGGAGAATCTGGCTGGCGGAGGGGAAAGGAGGTTTACGGGGGAGAAGTGAGACATCAATGGAAGACAGAGACGGTGGTGGATGAGGGAGACAGCAGTGGAGAATAGGTATGCTGGTGGAGGAGGTAGACGGCCGCAGTAGCGAATCAGAGTTGACGGCTGCAGCTGAGGCGGCCAAAGCATAAGTGTTGATGGTGATCGAGGTATTGAGGTGGTGGTGTTGACGATTGCAGCTGAGGCGGCGGAAGTAGGTAGGTGTGGTGGTGACGGCGATAAAGGTGGATCTGCAGATGATGACAAGGTAACCTGCCAGTGTTTTAGATGACAATGAACCAATAGCTAAGACGAGGGGCAATTTTGGAACGAGAGCTGACCGCCCCTCTTTGGGACGTTTAGACAAGATGAACTTAAAATAAATGAGATCACAGTTGTCCATGCGGCAAAGTGGACGGCTGGATCTGCACTGGGAAAATAGAGATTTTCCAGCACTGGATGTGGATCAGCCCCCTATTAATATAATGTGTGTATACGCATATGTAAAATATATATTTGCATATATGTGAACACACAGACACACACACATTTGTGTGTGTGCTGTTCCTTTCCACCATTCGTCTTGCTGCTTGTCTTTCATGGCTGTTCTTTTCTGACGATAAAGCTCCCTTTGTTGTCCTCCTTTCATTTCCTTCTTAAACTCTCCAATGAAGCAAATGGATGTATGACTGTATGAGATAAGGGAATCTATGCTGAACAGACTTGTTCATCCTAGTCGTATTAGACTATTAATTTCATTATCAATATGTTAATGCCACACTTGTACCAGTAAATTTGAAGGGGCTATATGCAGAAAAGGGAAAAGAACATTTAGGATGTTCAAAACCTCATCCGGCTTTATGAATGGTCCAGAGTAAATCGATATAAACAAGGGGAAGATGTTTAAACAGCTTGGCTGCACCATGTTCTTCTATGCAAAGGTAGCCAGGCTCTTGTGGAAATCTGTGAGGTCCAAAGAGAGGCACCTTATATTCTAGGGCTTTAGTGCGTTGTCACACCTTTAGACAAACAACAAGAATAGGAGTGTTAGAGTTTAGCAAAACGTCATCCAGATTTGTCCATATTTCTGGAGGTTAAGACCCTTGGTATTGATTTAACATTCTGTCATGTCTAGTGGCTTAATTGGCTGGACCAGGAGTTATAGGTTTGGGAGCTACATGGCGAGCAAACGTGCATAATGTAGAATTTGATAAGAGCGAGGGCGAAGGAGAGAGGGAGGGGAGCTTCTTTGAGGCAACAAGGGTGGCAAGACTCAATATCAAGCCTTGTTGGTTTGCTATCTTCTAATACATGTAGCTTTCCCTCTCGAAGTACCTCTTCACTCTTGTTTCTCTTTTGGTAAGGCATTGTCGATTTACTAGACCCGTGATTGCACCTTTTTTCAGAAAAAGAGTAAGGAATCACACTTCAGCTTAACAATTGGGGGTTCTGATGGACTTTTGTGTGCTCACTGGATGCCCTTGGAAGAAAAAAGCACCTTTTGAAATTATAGTTCATCTTTTGATTCACAAAAGCAGTTTTTAGTCCCTTAATCTTATACTCTTGCAAACCAAAGTGTCCCAAGGGTTAAAGAGGCTGTGCATGGTTCGTGGTGCTGTAAGCTCTGGTTAAAGTGTCCCAAGTGATGACTCTTTCTATGTACTACAAACATAAAAAGAGTCATCACTTCCGATTGCAGAAACAGTAAGGTTGGCGCCTAAGTTAAGGTTGTTTCATTGTTACTTAAAGTTCACTGGTTTGAACCGCAGAAACAGCCTCACCAAGTATTGGGGGTAAGCCTGTGTACATCAACCCTTCCTAAACCTCAAAATGGCGGGAGTCTTGTGCAACGTGGCCGCCCTTCACTGAGAATCTTCTGATACAGAGCAAAAAGAGAATAAAGTTGAACGCTATAAGAGAATGTCTCTAAACACCATTAGTGTCTCCTACTTGTGATTTTTTGCAATTTGCTGATAAATTTACTTTTTTTTTGCAGGTCAAACGGTATCTGGAGGGAAAGCGGCTCTTGAGGTTTCTTATTTTGGGGTGCGCGTCCATAGAGAGGATCATAATCTTTGTGAGGAAACATCTTGCCCTATATCGCCTGGAAACTTTGTGCTTTCTCACACCCAAACACTACCTGCATTCACCCCACCAGTAAGTCGCATCTTCTTTTTTACTTCAAAGCTAGGAGCCGTCATGTAATCTGTTCCCTTCCACGACTAGCATTGCTGATATTTCAAAGAGGGATGAAGCGGAGAGAAGACGAGGCACTTTCATTAGGATCTATGTTGTATTGTAGTTATTTAGCGATAGGATTTCGTGGTTTTGCCATTATGAGGTGCATATCGTGAGTGTTGGAGTCAACCAAAAATAGCATCCAGGTAATGAATTTGCCCATGCATTCTTCATTGAACTTTAGCTTCACCTCCTCTGGAAACCAATAATGTTGTGGCCTACTTGTGAGTGCTTCATGTCATCTCAGTTGTGGTGATAGTACTTAGATATGAGACTTAGAGAGCTTTGATAAATAGTTCCCTATTGTTGTCACCTCTACTGCTCATAGAGCTTAATTTCTGCTATGAAAATTATCCTCCGTAAAACAGGTGCATCTTGGAGAGAGACCACACTGATTGAGATTGAGCCCCGGCTGTTTAATGAATATAATTTGTCATATATATAACTAACACGACAGCTCTCTGTAAAGGGGAAAAAGAACAGGCTTTTCTCTGTTGTGCTTCGACCTAACCAGCAACACAGCAAAGCATTTGCATGCATTGCAGCTTTTGTTATCTTGGGAAATCGTTACCTCCACATGTAACTGACTCTGGCTGGTGATGTTTCAGGGCTCGTACACTCTTAGGATGAAAATGGAAGACGCAAACAAGCATCAGCTGACTTGTTTCAGCTTCAGCTTCAAAATCGGGTTTGGATCCTCTGTTTCCTCCATGTGAGGACCCTCTTAGCCGAGTGCGAGTCATCCAAATTATCTCGTGTTTCAGAATGTGTACGGACTGCAACCCAATATTTCCTGTAATTATATCAGCCTGATGAGGATGATTTGAACTTCCTCTTTTACGTTCAAACTGTCAAATTATTGCCCCAAAGAAGGTTTTGACCTGAGCATTTGCTGGACACTTGCGGTTCACTTGTGGGTAATGATTGGTTCGTCCTTTTATGATAATCGACCAGCAAGATCTACTTCCATACGTAGGGCAATCGTAGGTATTTCAAAGAACCTTTTTTGGGGGAGGCGGGGAAACAAAAGTTGTTTGAAGAAAGTGTCTCAACATGATGAGAAGTTCAAAGTAACTTCAACGTGTCCAATTTTTTTTTGAGTAAAATATGAGAATTGCATTGATCATTTAAAGTTATAGTCGCTCTGTTGTTGAGCTTACAGATATTAAAGGTCACGACATTCCCGTGACTATGTATACATGACCACCACAAATGTCAAAAACTAATAAGAAACCTAATAAACTTATACACATTACAATTAAGTTAAAGCATAGCATAATTTACACTCTAACTCAACTTAAAGTAACATGCAAACTTTACGAGACAAAAGTAACAGAACAGAAAAATAATAAACGACAAACACAAGGTGGTACCAATATAGCAGACTACGGAGAACCGCACGATTCAAAGGCAAACGCAACCATAGAAGGGTGCTTCTGTTGGCCTTCCTTCCATTTAACTGTCAAAATAGCTCCTATGATTAAATACAAGGGGCATATGTGAAAGCACGATTAAAAAAAAAAAATTTGGGCTAAACATTTTTTCCCCATTCTAAATTCTCTCGCCTTTCTTAGCCAAGTCAAGGATCAAAACTGGTACCACTAGCGAATCACCGCTATGACAAATAATTAGCTACCACCGTTGTTACACCACGACCCATAATACCATAAGTCTTAACACCGACGATAATAATCACGACCACACCACTATATGGCACCAAAACTGCCATTATCACCACCAATTCTGCAAACCAACCACCATCACAGAAAAATAATAAACGACAAACACAAGGTGATACCAATATAGCAGACTACGGAGAACCGCACGATTCAAAGGCAAACGCAACCATAGAAGGGTGCTTCTGTTGGCCTTCCTTCCATTTAACTGTCAAAATAGCTCCTATGATTAAATACAAGGGGCATAAGTGAAAGCACGTTTAAAAAAAAAATTTGGGCTAAACATTTTTTCCCCATTCTAAATTCTCTCGACTTTCTTAGCCAAGTCAAGGATCAAAACTGGAACCACTAGCGAATCACCGCTATGACAAATAATTAGCTACCACCGTTGTTACACCACGACCCATAATACCATAAGTCTTAACACCGACGATAATATTCACGACCACACCACTATATGGCACCAAAACTGCCATTTTTACCACCAATTCTACAAACCAACCACCATCACCACCCCAAAACTGTCACAACCCCGCTAAACTAAACCATCCACCATAGTTTTGGCCACTATTATCACCACCGCTGTCACTATCGTAATAGTCACCACAAACACCAACCTAACAATTATCACCACCGCACCAACCCAAATCCTTCATCGTCGTCATTGCAACAAGGCGGGAGAAAAGAGACCTATAGGAAAGAAAATATGCCGATTCGCATGGCTAGTTCCTCACCAACCAAGATGAATATACATTCTAATAGAGACTACAATTCCTAGCTCCCATCAGCACCATCACAACAGGGTCAAGCCTACAAACCCAAATCTTTCGAGGGAATTCCACAAAGCAGCATCTTTGTCGAGAGGTTTGTGATGATTTTTAAATCTTTTCTACTATGGAATCTAGTATCCATCCATCATCAATTCAGTCATTGCTCTCGGACTCTATTATGGATTTCCGACCACATTCACCATAGGGCCCTCTTATCTCACGAGTGTTGACCATTTGGATCTCACTCCTAAAGCGAAGTCCTCAACTGCATCATTTTCATGCTATGATAATGTCCACCGTTCAAAGAAAATAAGAACGGTGAAATCCGTTCAATGTCCTTGGCCAAGTCAGCATTAGATGCCCCAAAAATCTGCCTCAAATTATGTACCAGGAAAAGTACGCAAAATAGCAAATTAAAACAGGCTCCCGCATACGAAACTTGAAGCTAAGCAGTCCCTAAAAGAGAGTTTGGATTAGTCAGGCGCTAACAAAAACCTAGCAAGTCTGTCATGTCATACGTAACCAATCAATGACGAAAACTAAACATTTATCAATTGCTCATAAAAGTATTCATTCCCTACTGGTAATTCTCAAAGGCTATCAGCAAATGTCGGTCATCCTAACTAAAATGAAAGATTACGAGTTGTAAATGAAAGAGCCGCAAAGAAGATCTCAAAAGCGAACTTGAGATGTCTTGGGCTCCTGAGGCGCCTCTTCACAACTACCTGAGTGATTCTCCACATGTTCTTTGCCATTGGCCACTTCTGCGTCCTTAGCAGATACCGTCTTTCCGGACACAGGCTCCGCCACTTCCTTGTTACTTTCAGCCTTTGCATCTTTGATCTCAGGCTCTGCATCTTTTACAGCTTCCACCACTTCTTGGTCAAAAGATGCAGCCTCACTGGCTACAGTTAACTCTAACAGAGCTTCAGGCTCTGCAACTACTTTCTTGGATTCATTGTTATTTTCCTCGAGCCCTGGTGCCAGCACCGGCAGTGGTTTACTGTCATCTGCGCCGTCTTCCATATTATCATAGGTCTTGCTGCCAGTCTCCTGGATCAGTGGTTTCTCCCCATGCATCTCCTTGAGAGCTTCCTCTGTAACCACATCTTCTTTGTTTTCCTGGTCAGTGTCCAGCACATTATCGACCACCTCTCCTTCTCCATCATCCCCAACAGCCTGTCCATCTCCTATAGCAACTCCTGCACTTTCTTCCGCGCCATTAGTTACAGCTTCTCTGCATTCAGAATTCTCACCTTCTCTTGAACGTGATGTCTTTTGCTTCTTCTTGGGAGTTCCACTTTCTGGTGTCTCCATTACCTGTGTCGTCTGATTCAATCTAGCAGAACGCCTTAGATTTTCTGCCCATAATACAGCAACAGATTAAATTTTATGCCGCTTGTCTAATCAGTAAAAATACATTCACAGAGAGAAGGGAGAAATGAAATACCAGTTCCCCAGTTAAATGCCGAGTCATCAGGGCCTCCAGGGTGCAATTTGAGATACTTATCTAACTGTGTCCTTGACTTTATTTCCTCGCCAGTAGGTGAAATGAAAAAGAAATTGTACCTCCTAGGAGTCCCACCTTGTTTTGGGTTTAGCTGCAAAGGGGGAAATATGCATCAGAATATCAGGGTAAACTTCAATTGAGAAAAACTGAAGGGGAAAAGATTCAATCTCAGTGCAGGAACTCATTCCTGCACACTCCTCAAGAAATGTTAACTTTACAGTGATTTACTTCCTAAGAGCCCAATTTTGCTGTCACGAGTCTTATAGTGCCCGAAGATGCAAGAAAAAACTAGAGAAGCCCCCCTTGCTGTTCTCTAAAACCAAAATCCCTCGAAAAATACCCAGGAGGTTTACGATGAATGTATGAGATAGAAACAAACAAAATTACGAGTAACTCATCGCTTAAGATGCTTGTCAGCTTCATCTTCTGCATCTTGTGATAGCTTAAACCATAACTTGAGGAATAGAAAATCTCCTTACTAGATCTGTTGTTATGTAGAAGGAAAGATGCATGGCAAAGAACTACAAGTAAACTTAATTTGTCTTAACTCGTCTAGCCATAGGCTTTCAACTGTTAAATATTAGCCAATGCAGCTTCAATTCACTAAACCATGCGAATACAAAGCATATAATTCAAACATATTCGATGCGAAATCCATCAAGGACAGAGCCATTTAGGCTAACTTGAAAATGAAGAAACCAATAGACACCAAGAAGTTAACTTACCTTTTCCTGGTAAAATTCAAGTACTTTGGGAACAAAGTGCTACCTTAAGTATAGTATACAGACTTCATCATTTCAAGCGCACCAAAAGTACTGCTTCTTTAGCTAAATCATAAGCTTTACATAATATACTTCAATCTATACTACCCGACAAACATTATTAATCCATTACACAAACGTAATATTCAAGGACGGTAGATTGTGGGATTTAATTGCACACAAAGCCTCCAGGTGATTTTGAAACAAGAAATGGCCGACTACAAATCAACATTAGGAAGATTAAAGAGCATGACCGGTGGCCAAGTTGGGTCAACACTACATGACTGGTAATTTTGTCTCAATAGAGTCTGAAACTTCGATTGAGTAAAAACTTTCATCAATAGAAAAGCTAGATAATGCACTGAACTTTTCCAACATAGATGCAACACGTGTAAATTGTATCACAATTCATTTAAGACTTTCAGTTTGGAGTGTTTGACATAGTAAAAGTAGGATGTTCTGATATGTCAAAAATATACACATACATGTATGTTCGACGTACTTATTTTCCAAATCACTTACCTTACTAGCAGAAACAAAAATGGACATGAGGAACAGAAAAATCCTACATTAGCGGGTGGACCAGTAACAGCAAGACCGCTGAAAATTTTTTGCTCTGCCGTTGAGCCATGGCACCACAAAAAAGTTCTCTCTCACCATCTTGTATTCATCCTTATTTTTTATTTTCTTGGGAAATCAGATCGGACTAAAACATGAATTAATACATTTAATAATTAGAGAAGTTAAAAAAATAACCAACAGTATAACCGAAAAAAATACGATCAACTTTATATGAACAATGAAAAATAACCAAAACAGTTACACCTAAAGAACCTAAATGTAGGAATACACTGCATTATATACAACTTCCTCCATCCCAGAACAATCGCTCAGTTTTTCATCTTGGGCTACCCTCCCTCTCTCCGTCCCTCCATCCCTCCCTCTCTCTCCATTTACTGACCCCAACCAACCCATTTTCTCTTTCTTTCATCTAGACTCATCCTCGCCTCTCGAGCTCCCACCATCCGCCCGACCCTCCAACGCCGCCATAGCCGACCCCTTCCTACCACCACCACCACCTTAGCCGACCCCTTCCTACCACCACAACTATCGCCGCCCCCTTTCTACCAACAACACCACCGTGGCCGACCCCTTCCTACCACTACCAAGTCTTCCTTAACCATTACACACATTTCGAAAAGGACTGAGCAGGAAAACCAATCCAGGTGTAGCTCATCGTCAGCGACCTCGTCGTCAAGATGAACCATAGGGACAATGCCAATCTTCTGCCAATGGAACTGATATTATAAGAAACTTTTATTGCTAAGGCTTTTAATTAGGCGTATTCGGGCGCTCCACTAGGCGAGCGAGTGGCTCGACTAGGCGAGCGAGTGGCTTTGAGGCATACGATCGGCCTGATGCAGGAGCCTTCGATGCAAAGTGGATAGTTGTCGCCGGAATTCCCCCAAATCTCTGTTTGATTTTTGCCGTTGAAATTGGAGGCGCATAGCAAAGCTTCGATGACAGGTACAGATTGTAGATTTCAGAGACAGAGGGTATAAGAAAGAAAAGTGGAAAGGGATAAAGGGTAAAGATGGAAAGTAGAGAAAATCTAACCATTTTCATAAACTGCGTGCAAGTCAAATGTGATCGAATATTTTGTGAAAGGGAGGGGACGGGGGGAGGGGGGGGAACCTTAAAAAATAGTTAACCACTACTCATAACCTCCAAAACAAACTGTTAAAGTATATAATAACAACCAACTACTTTTGTACTAGTGAAGAACCTAAAAAAATAAAATACAAATCAGCAACCTCCAAACACAGCAGTACCAATTTCAGTTAAAAAGCAGATTAATGAACATAAAAAACACGAGAGCTTGAATGAGAGCCCATAATCAGAAACTGAAATCGCAAGCTAGATATAGAAACCAAAATCAAACCCGCTTCTTCTGCCACTGCTAGCCTTCCGGCACATCAGGCTTCAGCACCGCAATGACTGCACTGCTGTGGTTGTTCTAGGTAATGTTATTGCCCCCATGGTTGTTGGTGATGGTAGTATCACCACCGTGGTGGTTGTATTTTTGGGATACCCGTACTATACACTTCATGCCATACTTCTCAAGATTAAGGGGGGAAAAGTAACTAAAGTAACATATTTCACCAATACGACACTTTCATACAAGTCATGGTTGAATGAAACTATAACCCACCTTATACTATTGCAGATTAGTCTGGGATGGTTAGGACTTCTAAAACTAAGAAAATCTAGAAAGTGGATTAAATAGTATAAACATATACATATACATGAAAACATGACCAGGTTTGCTTGTTAACACTTAGATGATACATGGTATTAAAGCATAAAAACAAGTGGTACGTGGACTAAGAAAATGAGGACAAACATTATCGCAGTCGAACACCTATGACATAGCATCTACCAAAAAAAAAACAGTAATCAAGCTTTATACCCTATTGTCTTATCAGCTCAGTTTTCATACAACAGCTCAGTTTTCAGTCTGCATTTGGGTCTTTTTAGGGTTCAATCGTGGTAGTTATTTCGTGGAAAAGTGTTACTTTTGGATTGGCTGTTGTGTTGTTATGTTGGAGCAATTTTGTTGATTATAGAGGTGTGCTGATAACTGGTTCTTTCAGTTGTCATAAAACAGTATTCTATGAAAATTGAAAAGTAACCAAAACAAATACACCTAAAGAACCTAAATGCTGGAATACAAACAGCATTATGTTCTACTATTTTTGAACTAGTGAAGAACCTTAAAACTAGTTAAACAACAATTATAACTTCGAAGCAAACAAACAGTAGAAGTATATACTAACGACCAACTGCCTTTGTGCTAGAGAAGAACCTTAAAAGAAAAAAAAACTGAATTAGCAACCTCCAACCACGGCACTACCGAATTCAAATAAAAATCAGATCTACGAACAGAAAATGCAGGAGAGCGCGAATGACAGCCCAAAAACAGAAGCGGAAATCGCGAGCTAGAGAGAGAAACCGAACCCGAACCTGCTTCCGCTGCCAGCCTTCCGGCGCGTCAGGCTTCGGCGCCGCATCGACGGCGCCGCCGCGGTTGTCGGTGCTGGTGGTGGCATCGCCGCCGTCCATCTTTGAACTGAAACTTCTTTTGAAAGGTTTGGATACTTCCCGCTCTTCTCGCTGCAAAAGAAATTGGTGTGGGAAATTATAGGGTGGGGGAGGGAGTAGAGCTTTTCGGTGTCAGTTTCCATATATTTACAGCTAAAATTTCTTAATTTGGATGGAAACTTGGACGTCAAGACAATCGAAAGCTGAAATTGAGTAACTCTTTTCGGGTCCGGGACCCGGTGGTGGCGGGGGACGGGGGTGGACGATCGGACGGTAAAAAGGAGGTTGACGCGTGGCTGGTGCGGCATATTACTGGCTCGGATTTTACCGAGGCTAGAAGAGAACCGACCTCATAGGTTTTGGGCCTGGCGGATCAGGCTCTAGCTATGCTTACTGACGTGGCGCTTGTTCCGGATCGAACGGTTATGGAGGTAGACGAGTTCGTAGATGGGTCACCTTCTTTATCTTCGGAACTTTCTCTATTGTTTTTTATATTTCATAAATACAACTGAATAGTAATAGTATATAATTGACCACAGAATGTTACTTTCTCTATTGTTTTTTAAATCCATATATTAGGTACTAGCTAAAATTATGTGCTATGCACGGGAACGGAAAGGGTGTTAGTTAAAATCTCCTGCTATGGACGAAAAATAGTATTAATTAATTATGAAATTGAAGAATGGAGGTTATAGAGTTGGATGGTTAAAGGTCATGAGGTTGGAAGTTATTTTGTGGCCAATCAAAATTTAACACCTATTAAATTTTATTTTAAAATTATAAGAATTTAAGAAAATAGGATTTGAGGTTTGGAAGGCATAAAAGATGTCAGCCAAATCCAAATATATAGGGGAAAATAGGGAATGACCCCCTCTACTTTACACGTTTGCGTTTTGCCCCCCTCCACTTCAAATTTAAACACTAAACCCCCCACAGTTTAAGAAATTGGGCACGGTTAACGGAAACTGTTAAACTAAACAGCGCGTGGTCAACACATGCGCTGACTAATTTTTTTTTTAAATGACAATTTTGCCCCTTCTCCTGGCTCTTCAATTTTAATTTCTTCCTCTTCACCTTTTACCACGGCACCACCGGAACGGCGCCGGCGCCGGCGCAAAGTAGCCTTCAACTAACTACCACCGATTACCGCGCCGCCGCAACAGCCCTGACAGACTCTCGCAACAGCCCCGAAGTCAAAGTAGCCTTCAGTGACGGACGCCGGAGCTCCGGTCACCATCTCCACAACCGCACACCCGAGTCCCCATATGTCCGCCGCAGACTCCTGCTCGCCACCAATCGACCAACCACGCTACGGCCACCAATCGATTGGCCCACCCACGGCCAATGTTGGAGTCGTCCCTCCACCAGGCACCCACACACGCCGCCGCACAACCACCATTCCTGTCGCATGCCGTGGGCCACCGATCGGCCATCCAAAACCATCAGCCGCCGCACAACCAAACCCAACCGCCACCAATCGCAATCACAACCACAACTACGAGGAAGGGGAAGGGGAAGGGGAAATGCAGAGAATGGGAAGGGGAAAAGAGTGAAGAACAGGAAGAAGAAGGGAAGGGGGGAAAAGAGTGAAGAACAGGAAGAAGAAGGGAAGGCCACGGGTTTGGGCATGCTTGCCGAAAAAATTGAAGGTTATATGGAAGGATAAAAAGGATATTTTACAAAGATCTGTTACTGTCAATTAACCGTGCCCAATTTCTCAAACCGTGTGGGGGTTTAGTGTTTAAATTTGAAGTGGAGGGGGGCAAAACGCAAAACGTGTAAAGTAGAGGGGGTCATTCCCTACTTTCCCCAAATATATATAGTATAGATAAATTAGGATATAACTGCTCTGAAAGTATAATCATTTTCGCCATTTTCTTAAATATAAGGTGTTAGGATATAATTGGTTAGAAAGTATATTTATCCTACCTCATAACTTCCAACCATCCCACCCATGACCTCCTTGCTCCCACATTTTACAATTACCACCTGAGTAAATATATATCAGGCTTCCTACATAGCACGAGATTTTAGCTAGTATTATTGTTGTGGATTCTACGGTGGGCTGGCAGGTGTAGTAGGATGGCAATTAGGCCCTGTTTATTTCATGAAAATCATTCACGGAAAATGCTTTTCAGAATATGCTTTTTCGAAATATTGCAACTCCCAAGAATTTTTGTATGAATTTCATCTTCCCTTGTCCGCATCACACCGAAAAATGATGAGACTACCTATATATGTGGGTGTGGGCGGGTCGGTTGGGTGGGTAGGTGTGTGTGTGTGTGTGGGGGGGGGGGGGGGGGGGTTCAACGGTCTGAAAAATGACTTACCCAGTTTTATCAGTAAGTAATTTTTTGACATTTTGTTCTTCAAAATATGTGTGATCAAAAATCATTTTCCGTTGAAAAAACTTATAGAGGCACCAAACATCAGAAAATGCTGAAAACTTTTTCCAGAAAATGATTTTTGTGAAACAAATAGGGCTTTAGATGCCTAATTGGATCTTAGTCCTAGCCCACTCCACATTATACTTATTTGAGAAAGTTTTGAATAAATTTGGGGCAATCGAGGATCTAATCAATTTGGGACTATATGAATTTATCCTATCTCCACATATCCCAAAACGATTTTAATAAAACTTAAGCCATATGCCTGCCTCTCTCTCTCTCTCTCTCTCTCTCTCTCTCTCTCTCTCTCTCTGACACACACACGTGCGCACACACACATAAACCAACAGTTAGCAACAGTCGCCTACCGTAGTTGACTGTAATAACACGAACCTTGATATTGTCTAGCCAATTAATTTGATTTTCAGCGACGATTTTCATACGCAACATATAGCGTCGATTTGCATGAGCGAAACATTATCGGTAATCTTTAGCGACAATTTTTAGGAACCATAAGGTGTAATTTAATGATAGTCATTATAAGTGATATTGATTGAGGTCTTTAGTGACGATTAGCGTAAACAATATTTTTGAAAACCTTCAGCGACAATTCTCAGAAGCGGGGTCCAATAAGCAATTAATAAAAGTAAAAGGGATTCCATAAAAATTAAATTTAAGTTGGGACTAATGGATAAATAAAATATTACAAAATCGGATTTTTATTTGGAAAGAGAAGAGAAAGAGATGGAGTGAACAAGAAGTGGGAAAGGTAAAACCTTGGTGATAGAATTCTGGCGAAAACAAAATTCCTATTTTGGTAAGCTTTTACCCTTCATCTTCCTTTTCAATCCAGTGTTCTAGTATGTGGTGTAGGTAATGTGCAAGTATGTTTGTGTATTGAGGTGAAGGGGAGGGGGAAATGGTCATGAGTTTGTGTAAAATCTGTGTGTGTATTAGTTGTGTGAGGCGTGTGAGCGAGCAACCATAGGGGGCTAAAATATAGCTAGCTCTCTATTTTTGTGTGTGTGCTCGGAATGCAGTGTGTTTGTCTGAGTGAGTTATGCGTGTGTAAGGGTCAAGAACGCCGGGGGGGACTGTGAGGATCATTTATGAGTGAGGTAGGCTGTACATTTATGTATTGTGGGTGTATGCGTGGAAAGGGAAGTGTGTGTGACAAGTTTGTGTATGTGTGATAACGGTGTGTTTGTGTGTGTGTGTGTGTGTGTGTATTGAGGGAGGAGGGGGCTGCCGTGGAGCAGGTGTAGTGGTTTTTTTTTATTTTTTTTTTATCGGTGTAATCGTTAGTGTTTGTGATTATGTATGTATATGTGGTTTTTAATAGGTGTATAGTGTATTTTATTGTATGAGTGTGTTCTTGTATAATGAGATAAGAGAGGGAAGCAGTGTATTGTGTGTGCATTATGTGCTTGACTTTGTGTGTGTAGTGTGTCCTGTGTGTGTTAATGTGTGTATAATGTTGTAAGATGTGTGTGTGTGTGTGTGTGTGTGTGTGTGTGTGTGAACAGCCATGGTATGTGTGAAATGTTCTGGGTTTGGACAAAGGAGAAGAAGAAGAAGGTGGTTAAATAATCATGGGTTTGCGCAGTGGGGGTGGTACACTTTGCTTGCACAGTTGTACCTCCTAGTTGTGGGATATTGTGCGATTCTTGTATATTGATGAAACTTTACAGAAAGTTTCTTAGGGTAATATTAGAATTACTAGCAAATTTCATATTTTTCTAGAACCATTTAGATTTTTAACAATTTTTGCAAGTTTAGTTTTTCTAAAATTTGTTTTGAGTCCTTAAAATTCATATTAATTCTGAGAAAATTACAGTAATGTTTTTATAGTATAAGAAACTCCAGTTTGAGTTCATGAATTTTAAAGTTGAATGCGTACCTTTATCCGTATCGCATTTGAGTTAGCTAAACGGATGATTTTAAAATGATTTTGATGCCTTTTAAATTCTAATTTCAACTTTTGTATTTCTCTTATATATTATAAAGTTATTACATATATTAATGGCTATTTTTTGGGCTTTTTTGTATTTTAAGAATTTTTTAATTAAAAATTTTCAATAATTCAGAAAATTCATATTTTCACTTTTTATAATGTTTTAAGCCATAAACGTGTTTAGTTAGAATTTATTATGAATTTTGGGTATTATTAGGCCTTATGTATTATGCGAGATTTTCGGTTAAGCTTGGCCGTACGTAGGACATGTTTCGATTTGAGTTGTGTTAAGAGTGTCGGATTGAGCAACTTTTAAGAAATTAGCATTGGGTTCATAGTGTTATGAGGCTAGATTTTATTCTGATAACTATTTTGCCAATATAGGTTAATTGAAAGCATTTGAATGAGGTTGCTTAGCAGCGCATAGCTTGGATCGATGTAAGGGATTCTATCTGAAATCCCATTTCATCAGTTTGACTTCAAATGTTTTATTCCGATTTGTTTTCAAACTTAATTGAACTTCGATTTTATGATTAACACAAAAAGATGTTTTGGAATTGCCCATGCATGAAACCCTGCTTTGAACCTTAAAACGATCGTTTGAAATTCTTTTAATGCTTATCTTTATTGTTGATTTTATCATTCTATAATATATTGAATTGTGTTTATTCATTTTGAATATTGACATTAGTTAGTAAATCTGAGGAGTTATAAGGATGGGTCTTTATTGTTGGCTTTATAAGAATAGTCTGTTCTGTTTGAGTTGAAACTAGTACCTAAATAGACTACTTAGTGTACATATGCATATGTAGAGTGTATCTAAACACTGCTGGCATGGCTTTGCTAATCACTGCTCATGTTTAATGTAATTTTTGTATAGTATCTGAAATAGTTTGAAATGTCTAATGATTTTGAGGGATTGAGTTGATACTCTTCCCTATATTTGTATTGAGATGCTCTAGTTTTTTATTTATTTACTTATTTTTAAATTGTTATTTGACTTCAAAGTGGAAAATCGTACGAATTGCACTACTTTAAATCCTTGAGCGATCTTCATGGGCTCTCAAAAGTTCACTCTCATTTAACTTCCTTTCCGTAGGTGATAACTAACATTAAGTTGTCTGAGTATGGATTAGAGCCGAGTGAGAAAATTTGAATTTAAGTTTTATTATTAATCATTAGAACCACTGCGTGGGTGAATATTGTTATTTAAAAAAAAATAGACTTAAATATGATGTTTTATCTATGACAGTCTACTAAGAGTATGATTTGATTGACGTTTAGTTGCTCTCATAATGGTTGACTCTTCACCAAAAGGGTTTTGAGAGAATAAGGGGTTTGAGGTGACCGCCACAGTTGTTGCCTGGTATGCTCGACCAGATTAGGTTAAATGAGAAATGGAAGAAATTGGGCTTAAGACAAAACCCTTAGTCTTCATCCAGCTCTAGATTGGCCAAACATATTTATACAAAAATCATGAATCACGCCAATCTATCTCACTGGAACTATGAGCGTAGAAGGATCCTGTTACGTAATCGCTCTAGATAAATATGTATAGAACACGATAACCAAACAAGAGAACACAAGAAATATGAGAGAACTCAAATCCACTTTGTATAAGTCAGATTTACAACGCTCCGCCACATGTATCTCTCAATTGTTTGTATACTCAAAAAAGGACTCTTCTCTCTTTTTTTTAAACACAATACAAAACAACTTACATATACTTAGAGATAAGCTATAATCTTCTCTTGACAACTAATGTGGGACAAAATGTCTTATATACTAAGGGCCAAGTTGTAACCTTCTTTGAGTAACTGATGTGGGACATAAATACAAGACATATATCAACAATCTCCACCTTGGCATGTATTAACAAACTACTGCATAAAAAACTGTAATATACCTTCAGCACCTTCTTCAGTTACTCCACCTTGCATCCCCTCTTAAAGGTAGGGATGCACTCCACCTTGAACTCAGCAAGAAAAAAGATGAATCAAGCTCAAGCAATGCTTGAACTTTTCTGTCGTGACTGTCTTCGTGAGCATATCAGCTGCGTTGTCATTAGTGTGAACCTTGTGCACTACAATCTGTCTAGAATTAATCCATTCTCGGACCCTGTGATAACATAGATCAATATGCTTGGTTTTAGCAAGAAAAACATAATTCTTTGTCAAATCCATTGCACTCTGACTGTCACACTATAACAAAACACCACGATGCTTGAAGCCAAGCTCCTCGACCAGTCCCTTTAACCATAATGCCTCATTTGCTGCGTCTGTTAATGCCATGTACTCTGCCTCCGTAGTTGACAATGCTGTAGTAGACTGTAACATTGGTTTCCAACATATCGGCCCTCCATAGAATATAAAAATATATCCAGTCATGGACCTCCTAAAATCCAAGTCCCCAGCATAATCAGAATTCACAAAGCTAGAGACATCACATTTTGCCCCATCACGATCAAACATGATGCCAAAGTTGGTCAAACCTGCTAGGTAACGAAAGATCCACTTCACCACATCCCAATGCTTCTTTCCTGGATTTCCCATATACCTGCTAACCATACTAACTGCATGTGATATATCAAGTCTAATACACACCATGGCATACATAAGACAACCAACCGCATTTGTGTACGGTACTTGAGACATATACTCAACATCTTCCTCTGTCCTAGGACATAGTTGTGAGGATAACTGAAAATAAGCTCCCAATGGTGTATTAACCGGTTTAGCGTTGAGCATACTAAACATCTCCAGTACTTTTTCAACATAACTTTTCTGAGTTACCCACAAATTTCCTGCCTTTCTATCTTTATGAATCTCCATACCAAGGATCTTCTTGGCATAACCAAAATCCTTTATACCAAACTCCCTGCTCAACAAATTTCTTCAAGTGCAAAATATAAGACTTACTCTTCGCAACAATCAACATATCATCCATATATAATGTAAGCAACAATAGTGAACCATCATCAAGGGTTCAATAATATGCACAACAATCAACTCACAACACTACAAAAAAACAGGTTTTTAGTGACGGAAATTTCCGTCACTAAAAATGCAATTTCCGTCACAAAAAGTTTTAGTGACGGAAAATTCCATCACACGATTCCGTCGCGTAAAACCTCGTCACTAAAAAGTTAGTGACGGAATTAACGATTCCGTCACTAACTTTAGTGACGGAATGAAGACATTTAGTGAAGGAAAATTTCCATCACTGAAGGTATTTTATATTTTGAATATTCTTTTTTAAATTTCGTATAAAATAATTGGTGACGGAAAATTCCGTCACATAAATACGTCACTAAAAATAATTGGTGACGAAAAATTCCGTCACATGAAATACGTCACTAAAATAAATGGTGACAGAAAAATTCCGTCACTAAAGGTATTTTATCAATGTTTTATGCTTTTAGCGACAAATCATAATTGTCGCTAAAATTATAAAATAAAAGAAGTATAGTTCCGTCTCTTTTTTTCAAATCCCATTTTTTTCTCAAACATGTATACAACAAATCCATCAACTCATCAAGCACACAAAATCCATTACTACATCAATCTCCACAAAATCCATTTACACAATATCCATTACCATATCAACCTCCACAATTTCCATCAACACAAACTTCACAAATCCACAAACACATAAAATACCAAGTCCAACACAAATCATAAACTATCATATAGTAAAAAACCAATTCCAATATGTACCACATCAAAACATCAATGTAGCCCAATTTAGTTCATACACATTGCACCATAAGAAGTAAAAAACCAAGTTGATTGAAGGATAACATTCAAAGTCTTCATATTATCCAAATGTCTCAAGTGAAGAATTACATTAAGGCCTTGTGACTAACACATTGAATCAGCCCAGAAACCTCTTTGGAATGGGTTTGTCCTAACATTTCCTAATACAAGGCAATCGAACCTTAATGGCATTATATAATCTGTATTGCTAAGGGGGGCAAAGATATCACATGCCATCCACAGTTGCAAAAAGGAGATGGTTACTGAACTGGGAGCAGTGTGAAGTCACAAAACCACATGAATTCTAACACTGGCACATGAATACTTTTGGTGCATTCTTACAAGCCCTTCACCGTTGATAGCCCCCATGCCCTTTCTTCAATCTGCAGACAGCCACACCAAGTAAAACAAACAGAAAGGAGCAAAATCAAATAAGAAGGTTAACAATAAGAACTAAGAAGCAACTCATCTATGGCTAAGATAACATTGTCTTTCAGCTTCCTCAAGGATTTTATTGAACACAATCAAATAAAGGCATGTTAACAATAAGAACTCCAACATAACGGGAATAGTGACACTAGCATGTGTACAAGTTCATTGTTGGCCAAAGGATCTTACTCCAAGAGGTCACATTGAAAAAGACACGCCTCTCAACCCAGCGGGAGGAGATATAATGCCAAAGCAGTTGCACAAACTATAATGCCAAAGCTATTGATGTGAATATAGGCACGTCG
This sequence comes from Escallonia rubra, assembly GCA_033065855.1. Lineage (NCBI taxonomy): Eukaryota > Viridiplantae > Streptophyta > Magnoliopsida > Escalloniales > Escalloniaceae > Escallonia > Escallonia rubra. The sequence continues at coordinate 149,257 of JAVXUO010001446.1, forward strand.
TTAATAATCAGTGAAACAGTACCTTCGAAACTTCTTGTGAATTTGGTACCAACTTTAATAATCTCAACAAACCCCACCCAATTTCGTACGAGGTTAACATAAACTAAGAGCCCTTTAACACCCTATGTGAATATAACATACAAGGTATCTCTAAATGCTTTCTTAGCATCATTCATGGCATGCTTTTTGCCCTAAATTCACGACAAAAATCATAAATTAAAATTTTATGGACATACACAAGAGAGACCACTAATGCAAGAAATATTAGTGACTAAAAATTTAACCAAATTACAGTACAATAGCCAAAACGCTCTTTGGTACATACATTATGACAGTCGGATCAGCACGACCAAAGTGGTAGAGGATTCCTAGGACTATGATGCTACCATCATCAATGTCTATCAAATCTAGGAGCTTACTTTATCATATTTGAATACCTGGAGAGTTCACAAACATATTTACATTCTACCTTATTCATAAATAAGCACAAAAGAAAAGGGAGAAAACTCCCACCATCTTTGTTATATTTGCCTAGAGTTGTCAGTGTTTCAATAGAAAGTGAAAGGTCATCCCTTCCGGCATTTCCACCTAACTATGTGTTAAGAAAGAGTCTTAACCAATTTAGTTATTATAAAGTTGCTAATATTCAAAAAAATATAATGCTGACAGCTACCTCTAAAAGTGAGTTCCCTGGATACTTAAGTTACCCTAAAATAAAATTAGAACTTAGGTTGAAAAAAATATATATGTAAAGAACCAGTTAGATACTCCCTCAAATTGTACTTGTTCCTCTGCTGTTAAATAGAAGTCATCTATGGCTATAGTTGCAGACTTCTTGAGATTTAGCATGTTCAGCAATTACAGAGCTCCATATTTTGCTCTTATGAATTAATCAAAGAACAATCAACATCAATTGTATTCAGTAAACATCACCATTCCTCAATCTACCTCCCAATGACTCGAAAAAGATAATCTAGTGCAAAGACAAGTGTAGTGTTTCCACAACCTTGTGGCGCACTAAAAACAATCTGCATCACAAAAGAAACACTAGCATAGCAGTTTTTATTGTGCTTTGATGTGTATACCTAACTGTCTATCGATGCACTGGGGCAGAACAGCCACGAAGATTTTAACCTCAATGGGAAGCACTGTGAGAAGGTTGGGAAATGAAATACATACCACTAATGGAGTAATAATATCAGTTGAAATTATCCCTTGAAATGTTCAATTATTAGAAGGTCCAGATTGTAGAGCATGAAACATCATGTAAGGTTGTAGCCATTAGATTGAACTCTCAATAAATAGGAAAGAAGTGATGAACAATCAAATCACCTGCAAGGGTTCGAGTTAGAAGCTGCACTTGAGCCCCCAACCAAAGAGAAATCTTCGTAATTAAAGCCAAGCATATCAATAGATAAGGTTAAAATTGAAATGGCCTCACTAAGCATGTTCTCGGCACACATTACTATATACAACTGGGAGTATCTTATGGTTATCAATTACAGAAGGTGTTAGTCCATAAGTCATCACGTGTGAACTTGAACACTAGATATTGCAGGGAAGAGGCTCTACTGGGCACAGTCAGGAAGCAATGGGCTCACATGGGGATGATTGATAAAATAATGGACGTAACACCAAAAGGGCTCACATGGGGTTGATTGATAAAATAATGGACGTAACACCAAAAGCAGTTTGATGAAATAATGGATGTAACAACAATAACCAATCTAAATATACAAATCAGTCTATACTAGTTTCAGGAGCATCAAGAAAGGCCTTGTAATTATGGTGCAGCTAGTCTTCTCTTGTCTAATTTTCTTCCAGAAATAAAAACCATGCAAGGATAATTGAATAAAGGACCAATAAATTATGTATTGTGTGTTCAAAATTTTAGGCCAAGTAACCAGATATATCTAATACGGCTCTCAAAACTAAATAAACAGATGTTATCATAGTAAAAGGGTGGAATCACACTTCAAATGTGAACTCAGTTGTTGTGGAATTTTTACAAACATGTGGCGTGCAATAAAACTTATCATGTCAAAGCACGACCATATTATGTTGCCAAAAAGCATCTAAAAAAATCCAATCAGTACAATTTAATGCCAGCTGAAATTGAATCAATAGGAGAAGCGAATCAGAAAGAGAGAGAGTCTGTATGTGTGCGTGCGAGAGAGAGAGAGAGAGACAGAGAAGGGCGTAAGGAAGACAACCTGATTTGAATCTTCTAAGGCTACTACAGTCATGTTTTCTTGTAGTGATGGATCTGATCTTCACGGCAGGAGCGCACAGGCGTGCGGGGGCTTGCGGGGAAGGAGCGCACAGGCGCTGCGCGGCGTGTGGGGCAGAAACGCACAGGTGCTGCGCACAGGCGTGCGGGCAGGAGCGCACAAGCGCTGCGTGGCTCGAACGGAAATGCCGAGGGAACTCGGTCGGCGGTGACAGAATGGGGAGAAAGGGAGGGGGCGACGGTGAGAGCTTTGGGAGATGGCGGCGGGAGCTCAAAGAGAGGGAGAGGGAAATTAAAAGAAAAAAAAGCCCTAAATTATACATTTGGGGGGTTTTCTCCAAAACTCAAAAAAACAAAAAAAATAATCAAAATTAGAATTATTTGGTCACTAAATTATACATTTGGAAGTTTCAGTCGCTAAAACTTCTAGCAACGAATTATTTGGTCACTAAATTTATATTAGGTTTTACATCTTAACATTGGTTAGTTTTAGGTGACGGAATTTTAGTGACGGAGCAAATTCCGTCACTAAAAGCCTTTTAGGTGACGGAGCCAAATTCCGTCACTAAAAACCTGTTTTCTTGTAGTGCAACAAGAGTAACCATGAGTTACCATGAATATGTCGAATAGCTTGTACCACTGTCGATGAGACTGCTTCAACCCATATAAGGACTTTTTTAGCTTGCACACATAGTACTTCTTTCCGGGCTCCATAAATCCCTCAGGTTGCTACATGTAGATCCTCTCCTCCAAAGCACCATGGAGGAAAGCTGTCTTCACATCAAGCTGTTCCAACTCCATATTCTGCACTGCTACAATGGACAATATCAATCTGATAGAAGTGTGTTTCACGACTAGTGAAAAGATCTCATTATAATCAATTCCCTATTTTTGAGAACACCCTTTTGCCACTAGTCTTGCCTTGTACTTCTGATCTTCCTTTTTCATGTAAACCCACTTGCATCCTATAGCCTTCACACCCTTTGGAAGTTTTACTAATTCCCAAGTCTTCCGTAGAGATTCCATCTCCCCATCCATTGCTGTCAACCACAAGTTACTATCTTCTGCCTTGATAGCCTTGTTATAATTGGTAGGATCTCCAGTTCCCACCATTAATGCAAACGAGACCAAGTCCTCAAAACCATACATTTGAGTTGGTTTCTTAGTACGTGGCTCTCTATCTCTAACTAGATTCCAAGAATCACTAGGATGCTCCTCTGAATCCTCTAAAGACTGCTCATTTGTAGATCCATATGTAGACTCATCAACTGATTTTGTTCTCTGCTCATGCAACTCTATCTCAACTGTGTGACCCTGATTCTTGCTAGAAGTTGCATCTGTATTCAACATCTGTGCTTCATTGAATACCACATCTTTACTAGTTACCTTCTTCTTGGCCACTGGATCCCATAACCTGTATACTTTTACTCCTTCCTCATACCCAAGGAATATACATTCTTTTGGCTTAGGATCAAGTTTGGATCATTCTTCATTCTGAAGATGAACAAACGCAAGACAACCAAAAATTCTCTTTGCAAAAAAATTAACCTGTTCACCAGACCATACCTCTTCGGGAACTTGGTGATTAATGGCAGATGATGGAGAATGGTTGATCAAGTAATAAGCTGTGTTAACAACTTCAGCCCAGAAACTCTTAGGCAAATTTGCATTCACCCTCATGCATCTAGCTCGCTCCAATAAGGTTTTGTTCATCCTTTCGGCAACCCCATTCTGCTCTGGAGTCCTCTTCACTGAAAAGTGTCTGACGATACCCTTATCCTTGCAGAACTGCAGAAACTCCTCATCCTTGTATTCCATGTCATTATATGATCTGAAGTACTTAAGCTTCTTACCTGTCTGATTTTCAACTCTAGCCTTCCACTGCTTTAAAAAATTTAAAACTTCAGATTTATGCTTCATAAAGTGCACCCATACTTTTCTTGAGAAATCATCTATAAATGTAACAAAGTAACGAGTTCCTACATTTGAGACATGCATGCTTGATTAGTCCCCAAACATCGAAATGCACAGAGTCCAGAACCCCTTTACTAGTATGAGAAGCAGCTTTAAAACTAACTCGTTTCTACTTCCTAACCACACAAAAATTGCAGAAGTCCAGCTTACATAATTTCATTCCCTGCAGTAGCTTGCGCTTGTGAAATTCCAGCATACCTCCCTCATTTAAGTGTCCCCAGCCGTTTATGCCATAACTCAGAGTTATCACTGCTAGAACATGCATGAGTTGATACTCAAGCTCCATCTATAACCGTGTTTGTAATGCCCGGGACATTTTTTTTATCTATAATTATTTCTCTGGACTAAAATAATTTCATCTTTAGTGGCGAACCTACACCTAGCATTGGTATATTAGTTTTGGGCGGCTTACAGTGACAAAATTGGGGAACACTAGAATTACAATCTTAGCAACAAATTTGAAATCATAAGATATGATTTATGATAGCAGTTACAAATAACATTGATTGAGGTATTAGTGGCAATTAGCAAAACAATAATTTATGAACTTTTGGCGACGAAATTCGTTTGTTGGCATTGATATTTTCTACGTGACCACTTTTAGCGACACATAGTGGAGCGGGTTAACGTAACAGTCGTTAATAATTTGCTAACATATAGTTCATCGTAAGTATTTTATTTTTTGACCATATTTCGCAATCATAAGTTCGATTAGAAGTTTTAGCGACTAATTTTTTTTAGAATCGTAAGTTATAAATTTACTGATAGGCGCTATTGATTGAGATCTTAGTAATAAGTAGCGTAATTATATTTTTGGAGACCTTTGGCGACAAATTGGTGAAGCGAGTGACGCAACAATCTGTTAATAATTTATCTAACTCGTAAAATATCGTAAGTAGCTATTTGGGTCTTTTCTTTGGCAATAATAGAAAGCCGGGGAAAAATTAATTAACTAACAAAAATTAGGGGGCTATTATGAAATTCCTCAAGTTAGGTTTTCTTCTTTCTTGTATATATAGTTAACCTTGCGGGGTCAGCCGACCCTAGGAATTCAAAACCATCTGGAAATGGCGGAGCGCATAGAGGGAGATCTCCGGCGATCGAAGGATATTTTCCGGTAAGTTTTGCTTGGTGTTAAGTTTTATATGAATTGATGTTATGGGTAGATGTACATGGGTCTCCCTTGATATGAAATAGCTGTTAGTATATATATAAAGATTGGATGTAATACCTAGGGGTATAGATATATATGTGGGATTTCGGCGACCGCCATGGCGCCTTGGTGGGCTCGTACAGCCATGGCTACCGTGGAATGAAAATGAATAGAGGTGCGGCCGATGGGCGATGGGTTGCTTGGATGTGCGGTGTGAAGGGGGCATGTGTGAAAGAGAAGAAGAGAAAGTAGCAGCGGGGTGCTGCCTTGCGTCGAGCAGTGATGGCTGCGGTATGAAGTACCATGGATGATAGAGAGAAAAAGAGAAGGGGAGAGGCCATTGCCAGCATGATGGTGTGGCTTGGGTGAGAAGAAAACCGCACTGCCACAAAGAAATGGGTGTAGGTGCGTGGAGTCGCACACAGGTTCTTCCTAGGGATGGCAATGGGGCGGGTCGGATGCGGATATGCTAAAATCTGAACCCGTCCCGCTACCCCTGAAATCCCACCCTGCCCCGTACCTGCCCCGCGCCGGGTTCTGTAACCTTAATACCACATCCGACCCTAACATACCTTAGAAAACCCATCCCATCCCATCCCATCCCCGCCCCGGCCCGCGCAAACCCAACAGGTTAGTGAGTCGCGATTCTTCTAATCTTGCTTCCAATGGCAGGAGATTCAGTCACAGCTGGTGGCCGGTGGGGAAGCTTGGCGGAGTAGCTGACAGGGAGAGAACAACGAACGAAGAGCTGCGGCGGCTGGTGGGGAAGCTCGGCGGCGTCGCCGAGAGGGAGAGAACAGAGAAGGAGGAGCTGCGGTAGTGAGGTGGCTGCCTGGTTGGTGGGGAATCTCGCGATTCTCGCCGGAGTCGCCGAGAAGGAGTTAACAGAGAAGGAGGAGAGGCAGCTGGGCTGAGCGGCAGAGGGACTGAGTGAGAGAAGGTGGACCCTTTAGGGTTTATGATGTATATATAGGTAAGGATAGACGGCTAGGATTAAATCAAGTTAATGGTTAAAAAAGCGGGGCGGGAGCGGGAGCGGGGCGGGTCGGATACCGGGCGGGCCAGATGAAATACCACACCCGACCCTAACCCGTTACGGATTTTTTAAAAAAAAACCATACCCACCCCGTGATCCGGTCAAAGTCAAAATGACCCTCTCCTATCGGATCGGGGCGGGGCGGGGATCCGCCGGTTGCGGGTTTGATTGCCATCCCTAGTTCTTCCCACTCCCACCAATATGCAAATGTTTATCACCAAAATACAAATGCTTATAAATAGATAATAGAAACAAGGATGGAATGGGCAAGAAAATGAAAAGTTTTTCATGGGAGCTCAGGGTATGTAATATATAGATGTTTGAGGGTGAAGGCAAGTAATGGGTATTGTTTGTGTTGAAGAAGATGGGTATGCAGGTGTGTATGTATTGTGCATGTGAATGAAGGGAAGAGAAAAAGGGTATGGGCAGTAGCTTCGAAGGAAAATTATGGAGAATTAGGTTGGACGTTGTGTTGTGTGTATGAGAGTGATGTGCGGATGAGTGTGTATAGATTAATGTATATGTGCTTACGTGTATGTGTATACTTACAGGTATAGTGGGCATTACGTGTGAGTAGTTTCAGGTGGAAGATGCTGTTGGGTGTTATGAAGGAGAAGAAATGCATGGAGAGGGGGGGAAAACCGGTTTTAAAAATTTAACTAAAAGTGTCGCTAAAGGGAAATTTTTTTAAGCAGTTTCTTTCCTAATTTTTAATTTATGTCTAGGAACTTAATTGGATCAAGTGCAAAAGAGTAACTTATATTATTTTTTCAAGGCTTACACAATAGAAAAGTTTTAGATTTTTCTGAGCTTGGGAAGCTTGCTAAGAAATTTTATTCGTACAAGAGATTTCGGTGTATTTTAAAATAGTAAATTAAGTTATGAAATCTTGATACTTTTATAATAGTCTTATGTAGGTATGATGGAGTATATTCCAGAGTTTCAAAAGTTTTGAAAGTTGTTTGCTATTTTTAGCGTTATTAGCAGTGTAACTCTTGATCGGATATAGCGTAACGCTTCACTATTACAATAGTTTATTAAATTATTTTTAAGGACCTCTTCGAAGCAGATTTAGACATAGTGCAAAACTAAAAATTCTTTTAGTTTTATGAAATCTTCGACGTGGAATTTTGTGGGATTTTTCCCGACATGGAAAATGTCTCAAACAATTTTATTTTTAAAACAGTTTTTTTTATTATTTAACATAGTAAACAAAATTATTTTTAGCCTATAATTTTACAGTGATCTAAAAGTACTGAGAGGCTTAAGTGTATAAAATTTTGTGGCACTCCAGCACCGTTTGATATTTTTTGAAAACGGGAACATTAGCGCTCAATTTAAAGAGCGACTTAGAGTTCCGAGCAAAAAAAATTCCCGAATGGCCATTATGGTCCGATAATCCCATCTAGCAGTTTAAGTTATTCTTTATAGTTATATCGGGGTAAGTAACGGTACGTTTGAGGTCGGGGGTAAATATGAATTTACTGTAGTCTGGGGGGCGGTTTAGTAAATTCACTCACTTAAGAGAAACTAATGCTTAGGTATGTTCGAAGAACAATGAATAACACAGTGTAAATTGTTATTTAGGTTTTGATGGTCAAGAGCTAGGACCGGATTTTAAGCAAATACTTTTTTGAGACAGGTAAGTGCCATGTCATATTCTTCCTTAATTATACCCTACTTGAAAATTTATATATGGTATACATGTTCTCAGTTAAAATGAAAGTTTTGAAACATTTTTATTGCCTTATTTTCGTGGTAAATTGTTTGATGAAAATTTAAATGAAATGCCATGTAATTGTTGTATGAGTAACTGAATCATGATCGGTACATGTGGAATGAGATGATAGTTTGAATGTGTTACTGTGCCCCATATCCACGGGGGAAAGTGGATTCCGGGTCCTGGTCAACGGGACCATACGTTGACGCACAGTACCGTTGCACCGTGGTTAGCCCTTGCGTCTACATTTGTTATCCCGGGTGGAGGAGGGATTTTTTGTCCTAGTTAGTGGGACCATACGCTGAAGGCAATATGCCATGTTATGATCAACTGTGACAGTTCTTGATGAAGCTTTTGGTTGATTACATTTTAAATCGAGAATCTTTTGCTGCAAGTACATATATATACGTGGATATGTTGAGTAAATTTTATTTTGATAACATTGAAATCCTTATTGTGAAAAGGAAAACCATGGCATATTTGAAACCCTCAATTTTATTTTAGGGATATCGCGTGTGTATTTATTGGGCTCCAGCTTACCCCTTTTTATAAATGTTTTCAGGTGATCACCTAGATGAACCTCAGTACTATAAGGGTAATGAAAATAAAGCTGCAGGAAAGGCTCGTTAGGAAGTTGGTTTAAGTTCTTGAGAAATTGTAGAATTGTTCGTAGCTGAATCCCAGGAGGTTTCTTTTAAATAAATTATATCAGTCTTTATGGAGAAATTCAGTAGAGATAATTTTGGGAAAGAGCTGTAAGGACATCTTTAGAAGTCATGTTATGGTGTTAGTTAATGTATGACTCTAGAATTGTGTACATGTTTAAATAAGGCCTCGTAGAACCCTAAATAGTTGTCTGAATGGGTCTGCGGCCGGTCACGTGCCCAGCACACGGGCTTACCCGTGGGATTCGTGCTGTGACAGTGTTCCCCATCAGTTTGTACAAAATTCCAATTTTCTGACATTTCATTATCACCATGGCACCTTTTCTAACTTTCATGACTCCACCTTTTATAGAGATACTACAATCTATAGAATCGAGTGTGCCCAAGGAAATCAAAATATTCTTTAAGTCAGGTATGTACCTTACATCACCTAGGGTTCTCATAATCCCATCAAACATTTTAATTTTAATGTTACCTATCCCCATGACTTTACAAAATGTGTCATTACCCATTAACACAGTATCACCGTTATAAGGAGTAAGACAATCAAACTATTCCTTATGTGGGCACATATGAAACGAACATGCAGAATCAATAAACCATTCCGTAAAAAAATTGTTGTCTCTAACTGATAAGAGATTACCTTCTTGTTGCTCAACCGAGGAAACCAAGTAGAGATCACCAGCTGCTTTTGTCATCTTCTTCAGCAACATTAACATTGTTCATGTTTCTTTCTGTTCTTCTTGTCCTTCCTTTCTGGACACTTCCTTGCAACATGACCAATCTCTTTACAATACCAACATCCAATATTGGACTTGTCTTGTTTTCCACAAGACTTAGACCTGTCATTTCCATGTCTTGAATTTCTGCTTCTAGATCGACCTGTAACATCCCAGAATTCTCCGGAACGTTAGCGCTCACTCAATCAATTACTCTAAGACAATAATACCTCAACCTCAACCAAATAATGCCACAACATGTCAGAGCAACTAAACATCCATCAATGTATTTCCCTCAGTGTACAGTCATACTTGGGAACTAAATTTAAACCCGAATAATTAATAAACTAAGAAAGTCACCCACACAGGGGTTCTAACATCAATACCAACATTTAATGCCTTTTCTTTCGCTCGCTCGGCCTATTCTTTATTCGGGCAACTTAATGCTGCTAATCACATGTGGAAAGGAAGTCAAAGAGAGTGAGCTTTTGAGAGCCCAGTAAGATCGATGAAAGATTAAAACAACAAAACGATTCGGACGAGTTTTCATATAAAGTCAAACGAAACTTTTTAAAAGTATTTTCAATAAAACACAGCATTTCAATATAGACAAACGATTCAAATGATTTTTACATTCAAGTCAAACAATATCTTTTCAAAACACTTTTAAATGAAATCTCAATTGTTTTGATATAAACACATGGACGAGTATCAACCCAATCCCTCAATTAATAGTTATTCAAAACACTTTATGTATAATAAAACAAGAATAGAAAACGTTGAACATGAGCAGTACATTATAGCAAAGCCACCCCGGCAGTGCTCGATACGCTTTACATTTGCATATGTACACTGACTAGTCCATCTAGGTACTAGTATAACCCAACCAACATACCATCCTTATAACTCCAGCAATACAGACCATCCTTATAACTCCCAAATTACTAACTCATGTCAACATTTAGAAGGAGTAAACAATTGAAAATGATTTACGATGAGCAATCAATAAACATATCAAATGAACAATGAATTCCAAGATGAGATGAAACTGAGATAAGTACAACTCAAAATGTTTTACGATAGTCGAATCAATAAACATATGAGAATGAAGCAGAATTCCAAATGATTGCTATAAGGCTCAAATTTGGGTTTCATTGGCAGTTTTTAAAAACATTTTGATACAATCATAGAAATCAACAATCAATGTATTATGTAAAACTATTATTTTAAATATTTGAAATCGGAATAACGAAATGGGGTTCGGAGAGAATTCATTACCTCGGTCCAAGCTATGAGATGCTACCAATCTCGATCAATATTTTCTAAATAAACCTAGATTGGCAATCCATTTGTTAGAACACAATCTATACTAATATACTATAACCTACTATTCACTACCCAAACGCTGCTCACTCCAAACTCCGAAATTACTCAACTCAAAGCGTGCCTCGCACACACGGCCAACGTCCTAACCGAAAGCCCGGTACGCTCTTTATTGCGCAACAACATTCCAAATTTATTATAAATTACAATAAAACACTTTTATAGCTTAAAACATTATAAAAAGTCAAAATATGAATTTTCTGAATTTTTTAATATTCTCGAATTAAAATAATTTCTTTAAATACAATAAAACCCCATAAATAGCCATAAAATATTTCTGGCTGAAAATAAAGTCCCAAAATTTTTGTAACAGCTTTGAAATATGTATAAAAATTATACAAATTAAAATTCGAATTTAAAAGGCAATAAAACTATTTTTAAATTTAATCATTTTTCTAAAAACAATGCGATATGGAAACCATAGCAAATCAACTCTAAAAATCTTCAAATTCAAACTGAGTCTTATTTATACCATAAAGACAATACTATAATTTTTCCCATGGCATTTTCAGGGTTTTAAGTCTCCAAAAGAATTTTACAATTCTAAGTTTACAGAAAATACTAAAAATACATATGACTTCAGAAAATTATAAAAGTTTACCAGAATTTCTAATATGGTCTAATGTATTATACTGAAAATTTTCACATGCTAACGATAAGCGTGCATTAACATATGCACGTGTCGATCTAACGCGAACCCGAATTTACCCGTTTCGTACTTTTCTTCTTCTTTTCCTACGTGCCCCAGCTCCTTCCCAGAATAAATCTCATGTACAGAACCCTCTTCCTAACTCACTCACATACACCACCAAGCGCGTATGTCAGCTGGTAGGAGGTTGTCCTAGCTTAACCAGAGGTCTCGAGTTCGAGCCCCGGGAATGCAGCTGCGTTAAAAACTTGGTAGGGAGAGCTTTGTCACCCATGTGGTCCCACCCGGCTCGAACCCGGATTAGTCGGCTCCCAATGTGGTGTCCGGATACCGGGTGATCAGACCAAAAAAAACTCACTCACATACACTACACACGTGTATACACTTACACACACACACACACACACACACACCATTTACACCCACTTTACTCACTTTAACAAACACATGAGTTCCCAAACAGCACACTAGCAGTGCTGCCACGACCCTTTTCTTTCCTATATAAACCCACTTATGCACCTCTCTGCACACAGCCTTCGCACCTCACCTGTATGCACACACAAAACACAGCTACACCCACATCTCATCTCACATCCATGCCATTACATGTACACAATATCACACTCACACAGGACACACACACTCAGGCATGACACACACACGGAGGACATGCAAACACACACATACAAGCATGCAGAAGGCACACAACCCACACCCCTCACGGCTGAAACTCGGCCCCTCACTTCCTCCCACACACACACACACAGTTTATACACCTGAAAATCACCACAAGCACACACACGCTACAGTCGTCACACGGCTGCTTAGCAGCCTTTCTTCCTTTCCGTTTCACCTGCACTCACACTTACAACACACCTCACTCACGGTTGCACACACAAGCACACAACTCACACATTACACACACATTAACACACACAAAACACACGGGTACACTGCCTTGCGGCAGTACCCTTGACCATGGCTGCGATGCAGCCCCTCACTCACCCCAAACACACAAGTTCACGCATTAAGTCACACACAAACACTCCCCCATATACTGCCCTGCGGCAGCCCTTGCGGCAACCGTAAATCTTCGCGGCATACACACACGGCACATGCAAGACACACCCACACAAAACCCACAAACTGGTTCCATGAACACAGCCCACACAGTGCACTGATGACACACATTCACGGACAAATCTGTGCACACAACGCACACAGCCATGGTTTCCAATAAGCAATGTAGTCTTCGACAAACAATGTCACATTTCCATAAAAGCCGACATAACATCATCAACAAACAATGTCACATTTCCAATAAGCAATGTAGTCTTCAAGGTCTCATATGATTTTGAAAGCGAAGATAACAACAGAATCGCCTGATCTTCTTCCTCAAGTTTAACATCTATACTCGACAATTGGAACACCAATCGGTTAAATTATGATATATGGTCACTGAGATCTGAACCTTTATCCGTCCGTAACTGGTATAGATATTTCTTCAGATATAACCGATTTGACAAAGATTTTGACATATATATCTTCTCTAATTTCTACCGCAGAGCTGTTGTAGAAGTCTCTGTCAAAACCTAGTACTTAAGCATCGGGGCTAGATTCAACTGTATCGTAGATACAGCCTCAGCCTGTAATTCCTCCCAATCGTCATAATCCATCGACTCGGGCTTATTCCCCAGCACAGGCTTGAGCAATCTTTGCTACACAAGGATATCATTCACCGTGCTCTGCCATATGCCAAAATTCTCTTCCCATCGAATTGTTCACAGGCATACTTCATGGTCGTGTTAGAAAATTAGGATTTCTTTGGGAATTAGGGCTATGTGGTGATGTGGGTTGAGGTATGGGCGTGTCGGGTTTTGGGTTAGCGGTTTGGGGTTGGGGCTAGCAGAGAATAAAAGGGGATTGGGTGGGGGTATGGGCACACACCGGTCTAGACAGCCCTGTGATTTTTTGTTTGGCCTCTAAGAGGGAGGGTGCAGACGAGAATTTCTTTTGGGAAGATCTTTTTTAAGTCCCAAAAAAAGGAGACGAGGAGATGAAAATTTTTCGAACTCCCAATTTTTTTTTTTAATTTTTTTTTCTAGGTCCCGAAAATGGAATAGTTTAGGTGAGGGTGTTGAGGAGGACACTGAGAGTGTAATACCACTGTGAGCAGGCAGGGTGGGAGGGAGGGGAAGACTTGGTGCGGGCGTGCCTGACAAGGGCATCGCAAGGTCATGGTCGACGTCGGCGAAAGGAGTTGAGACTTAGTAGCATGGCTTGAGCCACTCTGCGCATCACCTACCAAGTCGCTATGCAGTGCCAAGCGGAAGGTGAGGTACCCTAGCCTACTTGGGGATGAATTAGGGTGAAGCCCCTAAAGGGACAGGCTATACACTCAAGGGTGGTGCTAGTAGGCTTGTGCATGAACAACTAGAGCTTGAAAAATTATCAGAGTCTGTGAAATACAACTTTTAGTTAATTAAAAAAGGTAACAAAAGGTATGCAACATGACTTTGTACATGGGGCGTGAGTACATCAGAGCTTGCAAAATGAAAAGAAACAATTGCAAGTGTGGAAGAAAATGCACTAGGGTAGGCAAGGGCTTGGGCGTGTAGGGCGCAAGTCCCTGCACTTAGAGTTTGAGCTCTCTAGATGCATTCTTTTTAGCGAAGGCAAACTTAAGGCCCCTGTAGTTCTTGAAACCGTAGCCAATAGTTCAGTAATAAGGGCAGTATTTGGGCTTGGCTAGGTAGGCTTAGATGTGACATGAGGAAGGGCTATGAAGTTGTTATTGATCCAAGCCTTGAGGAGCTCTTTGACTGTGTTCAAGTCGCATGGGAATTCTGGGGCAGGCTTCGACTGTTGTCTTTTGTCAGGGCGTCCGTCCCCTCCCTGGGATTGACGCTTGTAGCTGTTGTCGTCGTTACTAGTTATTTCCACCATCGTGGTCAGGACATTCTGTGTTTGGGGCTTCAAGGTCCTTGACGGACCAACAGAGTCATATGTGCGTCGTGCAGCTTCCTTGAGATGTCCCCAAGACTGAAACTGGAGATGTTCAAAGGCCCTGTAGGTGTCTCTCATGTTCTTGATGCAAATGGGTAAAGGGTTTCATCCTTGCTGAAGTCAGTGCACTCTAAACACTTATGATAAAATCGTGTGACATAGGCGTTAATGTCCTCCCCGAGGTTCTGGCAGATTTCAGCAATGTCAACGAGGGTCACACGCTCTGCTTCACAGTGAAACTTGTCAAGGAAGAGCTCGACCATGTCAGACGAGGAATGGATGGTACCCTCGGGGATCTGGTGTACCAAGAGTATGTGAGGCCAGTTAGGGTTAGGTGAAATTTCAAAAGCTACTAGCATCCTCCCCTTAGTGCTCTAGGGAGCCAGCAAAATGAGTGAGATGCTCGCGAGCATTACCCTCTCTGACATTAAACATGGTGAAGGCTGGTTGCCTATACTTCACAGGGTAGAGTTTGGTGTCGAGGTTACCAAAGTAGGAAGCATGGCCGGATAACTTAGAAGAGGAGTGCGGTAAGGACAACCCTTTGAGACGGTGGAGGACGGCAGCTAGGTCATGTTTGGTGACATACGAAGCATGCAAAGTTTTATGCCCTGTCGGGATGATCCTGACACTTGAGCGTCGGGGCGAGGTAACCTGAGGCATTGAGGGGATGTCAATGAAAGATAAGGGTTGGTGATGAGGACGAGCTTCTTGGGGCATGGTTTGGACAGGGGTCGTGCCAGCAGCAGGGGGCTGGCAGTCCGGAAGGGCCTGTTGGAGCAAGTTAGGGGCATGGCTGGTGTTCATGTTGGGGTTGGGTTCTATCTCGATTGACTCATGTAAATCTAAAGTATTCTGAGTAGGGATAAGGTGGGGCACCGTGGGCATAGGTGTTGTACGTCTTACCGTCGAGGGCCCGGAGGACCAAGGCAGCGGTGGTTGTGACATTGGGACTGGGCAGTGTCCAAAACTAGCCCAGACCCTGAAGGCTGAATCTGAGCAGTAGGGGTCAACCTTAGAGTTTGGGATGACACGGTGTGAACAACGAGTATAGCGTGGGGAACTTTGAGGCCTTAAGGTTCAGCCACTGTAGAGACAAAACTTGATTTGATTTATGCATTTCTAAGATTACAACCAAGAGAGATGATTGGGATTCTTGTAGGTCGATGATGGTAGGAGCAAGGCCCTAGACTACGACATTGATGATTACGGCAACATTGGGTGCATCAACCCTGGGGATAGACTGGAGTTGGCTGGCGTTGGTCTCCTTTTGGTCCTCAAGGTGATGCTCATTTTGGATGACTGGGTTGAGGCTGTGGCTGGTCGTCCTGATAGTCTTGCGTTGCTGAGGCATGGCTGGTTGGGTGTGTCAGCAAGGGATAAACTACACTGCGATGCTACATCCCTACTAGAGTGGCCAAAATGATGCCAAGGAAGCGGGTTGACAATAGGCGTGGAGGTGCCACAAGGAATGCAGTTCGAGTCTGATGCCAAGTACGCTGATGTGGGACAGAGCAAAGATGGAGCAAGGACAGATACCAATGGATTCTCAGACAAAGCCTGAAAAATGGGAGTGCCGCAAGCCCAAAGGTGTGGGATGAAAACATGATGACAGTCACAGTCCAATGCTTAGGTCCACAGTCAAGGTCCAGCATCAGGGTCTTATATGTTTCTCTCTCTAGAATTACCTAGCTTTGGTATTCTAGAGTGCGAAAGTAAATGTGAGGATGAATTATGTTCTTCCGTCCTCAAAATGAATTCTCAAGCCCCTATTTATAGGGATTAAGATGATGATGTCATCAAGCGACACGTGGGCTCCTTGGGGTGACACCTTACCAAGGGGCCCAAAGATTCTGATGCTCCACGGACTGTCAGATTGCATATTCACCCGACCTGCCTCACACAACGTTGCTCTATCTGTCTGGAAAGACTGGTCCACACAGCGCCCGTGTGGCCAGGGAACCCCTTGATCTAGCCACCAGCACAAAGCCCTTGTAGAGTCTCGCAGGGCGTCGAGAGATGCAAAGGACCTGGCAGCAATAGGGAAGTCCTGACGCCCAACTACCTGACAGACAAGGCACAATGCCTTTCGATGTCCTGCTCTAGTCTCGGAATGAGTCAGGGGTCATGGTAGGGGTGCTGATGAAAAGTCTCCATTGCCAGAACACGTAGACTAAATAATGTCTTAGAGAGTGAGCTTATCCTGCGGTGAGTCCTTGTGCCAAAGCACTCAAAGCGTGCCAAGGTAGTGTCCCGAAGGAGTCGCCTACTTGACAGGCCGAGGTAGTGTCCGGAGGAGTCACCTGCCTGATATGCTGAGGTAGCATCTTGGAAGAGGCGCTTACCTGACGGGCCGAGGTAGTGTCCCAAAAGTGTTGCCTACCTTGCGGAAGTTGAGTCTTCATGCCAGAACACTTGGAGCTCCCTGGCAGAGATAGTGTCTTGGAGAGCGAGCCTATCCTACGGGTGAGTCCATGTGCTGGAGCACTCAGAGCACACTAAGCTAGTGTCGCGAAGAGTCGCCTACCCGACGGGCCAATGTAGTATCTCAGAGGACTAGCCTACCTGGTGGAAGGGGAGTCCTAATGCCGGAGCACTTGAAGCTCCCTAGTGGAGTAATGTTTTCGAGGATGAGCCTATCCCACGGGTTAGTTATTGTGTCGGAGCACTCAGAGCGCGCCAAGGTAGTGTCCCGGAAGAGTCACCTCCTCAACAGTTCGAGGTAGTTTCCCGAAGGATTCGCCTACCTGGAGGGATGAGAGTCCTCATGCCAAAGCATTTAGAGCTACCTGACGGAAATAGTGTCCCAGAGGAGTCGCCTATCCCCAGGAGATGCTTAACACTCTGAAAAGTGGGTCGAAGCATGTTCCATGTCTAGGGTGGATGGAGTGTGTATGGTATGGTGAATTGATGGACCAACGTTTGGGGGGCATGATAATGTGCTAGAAAGCTGGGGGCGCAACTGTATTAGTAACACGACTTATGGGCGCAGCGGAGGAAGGGGTGTCGGGGGCACGTATGATGGAAGGTGGTGCTCGGGCGTGGTGACGGGTGTCATGCAGAATGGAGTCGTGCCGGGGGCATTTGATACGGAGACGTTGCTCGGGCGCAGCAATGAGTCTCATGGAGATAGGTGTCGTGCCGAGGGCACGTGACGTGGAGATGGCTCTCGGGCGCTTCGATGGAGGTCATGGAGCATGGAGCTCCCAAGGAAAGAGAGAAAAAAATGGCAAGGCAAGAGAGCCCCCCGATGAGATGGAGTCCCAAAGGGGTGAAACAAAGAAGAAGGTAGGTCGACCCCCTTGAGTCAGGTAGGCCGACCCCCTTGAGGTGGGGAGGCTGACCCCTTGAGTCAGAGAGGTCGATTGCCTTAAGGTTGAGGAGGCCTACCCCGTTGAGTCGGGGAGGATGACCCTTTAGAGGCAGGCCCCTTTAAGGTTGGGGAGGTCGACCCCCTTGAGTCAGGGAGGCTGACCCCCTAGAGGCTAGAGCATGCATGTTGGTTTGACTGGCTTGAGAGCGTTGAACTTTGACGGTTAAGAAATATTGACGTGTCGCGAAAGTGGGTCCCATGAGTGGTCATGTAGCCAGGATGTGCTAGCAACAATAATTTACTATAATTTAAATAATACTCTTTATCAACGGTCTGTTAGCGATAGACTATTCCGTCGTTAAAGAGCATGAAGTGTCAAAACCATAACTTCCTTTTCTTTCTCATAGTGGCACATATTTCTTCCTCTTCACCTTGCCCTTAACAGTTAGCGCAGCAGACCAGCCCTCTCACGACCGGCCGCCATTACGCTCGCCTTTGGGCGCCACCCACACTAGTTGTCGCTCCTCCTAACTCTTTCCGTAGTCATTGTAGGTGCTCCCACCGCTATGCCGCTTCTTCGACGGCTACATCGGATTCTCATGTTGCTGTGGTATGTACTTTTTGTATTTGTGCTACTTTTCTTGCAATTAAGAAAAAAACCATATTATTATTCTTCCAACTAGGAGCTGCAATGGCATAATGGAGGTCAAGATTTTAGGGCTATAATCAAGTAGGATACCAATTTGTTGATGGTGGTGTTTCATGAAGTTCAGTTTAGGTCTTAAGATTGCAATTAAGGCGACACTGAAAATTTTGGTGTGGCTTATACAAAAGATGAAGCCATTATATGTGGGGCTCTTGATGAACGTAGGCTATTCACTTCTTTGAATTTAATAGGTGATATCTCCAAGGAACAATCTTTATGTTAATCCGAGCTAGGGTTGCCAAGATTATGTACTGTTTTCTACCATGAGAAGTAAACACATCTTACTGCATAACAACGATTTTTTTTGTAATCACGTCGATTGCTCCTCTTTCATTTTTGTCTTTTTCCCTTTCTATTGGCACCACATTTAGGCTGCCACAACGTAGCATGTGGCTTGAAACTTAGTTAATCTAAGTAGATTGATAAGTTTAACATTTCATCTAAAATCCGGCATCAAAGAATGCCATTGGAGTTCATGAGCTTAAGTTCTTAGATGGTATTAGAGCTCGTGCTACAATTATTTGTGTATGAGTGGGCACAAGATTTTATTTCTAACGTATCCTGTTTTAAATCGCGTCTATGACGTCTTCAAGCCATTTTTGCACTTAGGCTTGACTCAATTTGTAATGCCAAGCATATAAGGTGAGTTGGGTTGTCGAGTCTTCTTATGTTTCCTCGATCGGTGAATCTTTTTGCCTTTGCATGAATGTAAGCTTTCAATTCAAACCTAGCTTGCTTGTGCTTATTGGTATTTTGACATAAAATGTTATGTTCCTTCAAACACAAAGTCGACATAGAGCTTAAGCTTTTGCGGCTAATGGCATATGAGATCAGTATGTACTTGATAACTCATTGAAACTTAAAAATTAACTAAAAGTTGCAGAAACAATGTCAAAAGAAACTAGAATGCAACAAACTTCAGGCCTTTATTTGCTACAAAAATAAATTTAGAAACATACAATGTTCCAACTTAGGCTATGTTTGAAAACCATTTGATTTTCAGTTTTTTATCCAGTTTTGTAAACTAGAGAACAAAAAAACGCGTTTGGCACATAGTTTTCGTTTTTTTTCCTTCAGTTTTTAAAACAAGATTTTTTTTAAAACTCCTATTTAGGAGTTTTGGGTTTTCAGTTTTGATTTTTATTTTGAGACCACCACCACCCTCCCACCGTCGGTAGCCACCGCCCGCCGGTAGCCACCACCCATCGCCCGCCGGCATCCACCACCGCCGGCCACTGCCACGCCCCACCACTGCCACCGCAAACCACCACCAAAGAAAAAATTCAAAATAAAAACTGGGTAATCAAACACCCAAAAGAAAAAACTCAAAATAAAAACTGGATAATCAAACACCCATTTGTTTTTGTAAAAAAATAAAAACTAAACTGATTTTGATTTTGATTTTGATTTTTGTTTTTTTGAAAATAGAAAACCAAAACTGGAAGTGATTTCAAACGATACCTTAGATTTACCTATGTTTCAAGCCTTTCTTTACTGCTTGTATTAAAAACACCAAGCACGTTATACAAAAACCAAGGACCGTGATATGATTTCCTGCCTTGCAGGAGTCATAGCAAAATGAATCTCTAAGCATTAAGTACAAATATGTTTAAATAAGTTTAGAGACATATCGGGCTACTTCTATGTATATTACTTTGATATTATAACTTAATTTGTCTTATTAGTTATAGTAGATTTTGCCCTTATAAGGTTTTTAGTATTTGTATTACAAGGATAGATCATAGCAAAGTCAAATTGGAAGTCGATATTTAATTGATCGGATATCAATATACAACCGATAGTATCATGTACGTTCTCTTCATGTAGGGAGGAAATGCTTCCCAACTCGATCTCAATGGAGCTCCCGTCAATGAAGCAGATGGTGAAGAAAGGGACAACGACGAGCATGATGTCGCTTTGGATAATGACTAAATATACTGAGCCATCACGAATTTTTCAGCCCCCCCTCGAGAACCTTAATCTTTGTCTTCTTAATTGGATAAGCGTTGATGTGACTCAATTTATTACTTGCATTATGTTATTGAGGAGTTGCACTACATTTATGTATTACAAGATGATTTAGGTCAATTGTTAAATGTGGATTGCTTGATTAAAAATTGTGGTGCAAATTGGAATATTGAAAAATATGTTTCTTTTTTCTTCTGAAAACAATAAAAATAAACTTAATTGCTAGTATGGATCTTTTCCCATTGACTTTTACCAACATAATTTTGTCGATAAAAGTCATTTCAACACGTCACTTATTTTCTACTAACAGATTTTTACCGACAGAATTCCGGCAATAAAAGCATGCTCTTTTCCCGCGGATCATTAGTGAAAGAATTTTGTCGTGAAAGTTTTTTTAATGAAATTAAAACAATGTACATAAAAAACATATGAACTATGAAAACTAGTTTTATACACGGAACAGTCCGTCGAAAAAGGTTTGAAATCTGTCCATAATAGTCTGGGTAATTACATACGAAACGCTTTAATCTGTCGGTGAACTTTAGTGACGAGCTTACAACCAACGGACCTTTACTGAATGAACGTCCGTCGGTTAAGGTTTTTAGTGACGGATCTGTCAGCTTTATCAATTGAATATTTCGTCTATAAAGGTTTTTATTGACGGATATGCCATCTTTATCCATCGATAAACCTTTTTTCTTGTAATGGTGGACTGAAAAAAATATTGGATTGCTATATGATATTCATTTTGCATTAAAAGAATATCACATCTTTCAGGTACTCCACCATAAAAAGGGTTAGAAGAAACTAGCTAAGAACTAGACAGAGTAACTCAAAATGAAAGCGTTAAGTCAGAGGAACTTATCATGAATGGGCAGAGAAATTCACCTTTCACCCTTCGTATTTTGTGTGTTGAGCTCCTAATGTATTTTTAACTTTACATATCTAAACTCTTCCTTCCGATCTCGCTATAAAACACTAATTATCTTTCAATTTTTATAAATAAACACTGTAGCATAATTTACTTGTATAATAACCGTGAAAACATAATACTTGATATAAAATTGGGCTAATTACACCTATATCCCTGAGGTTTGGGGGTAATTACACACGAGGATACAAAGTTTCAAAATGTAACATACGTGACAAAAAACGTTAAAAAAAGTAACACTTTTATCCAACCGTCAGTATTCCGTCCAAAAAGTGTATTTTTCGTCATTACGTATTTTGAAAATGGGAATACTACCCCTGTACAGTATATCGTGAATAATTTGATATCCTAATGTTTTCTCTCCACAATTTAAACCCTAAATCTGAAGTCACCACCAGCAGCCCCCCTCCCCCGCCCCACGCCGCCAGCAGCCCCCCTCCCCCCACCATCATGCATAACCACCCCACCACACCGGCAAGCCCCTTGGCAAACCCAAGCTGCCGAGACGCCTCCGGCAAGCGCCTTGGCAAACCCACGCCGCCGGCAGTCCCCCTCGCCCCACCATCCGACAGACTTGCCCCACCACGCCGGCAAGCCCTTGGCGAGGGAGGGAGGAAGACTGGATGTGAAGGAGACAGATCTGGCCATTGCAATGATGGCGATCGCATCGGTGGGTGCGATGGTGCAAGCCCATCGTGATGGTGATGGCGCTGCCTTGCTGGTGGTCACGGTGGAGCGCATCTCGAAGGAGGAGGTCGGTGTCGCGACGTAGCTCGGTGATGCTTGCGATCTCGGACGGCGCGGGGTACGGAGGTAGGTCGCGGCAGTGATGGTGGTGACCGGTATGGCGACAGGCAGATCGGGAGTGAGACCGCGATCTTGCGACGCCGGTGGGCCTACTACTACGCTGACGGTGATCGGGCCTCCTGACGCTGGGTGGCGCAGATGGATTGCCTCAGGTTTGGTGACAGCATTGACTCGGTTGCCGCTGGGGAAGGGGGTTGTGGGCATGACGGGGTAGGCGGGTGACGGGGAAGGGGGAGGCAAACGGCGTGGGGGCGACGGTGGGGCGGGGGGGTGTGGGGAGAGGAAGAGGCAGACTACGGGGGGGGGGGGGCGCGGGGGGGGGGGGGGTTGTGGGTGTGGGGAGATGAAGTATAAACAGTAAATTAAGTGGGTAATTTATTTTAAAGTCAGGGGCAATCAAGTCTTTTTGTTAAAACCGTTAAGTATTTTTATATTCCGTTTGTCAATGAATATAAGTGTTACATTTTAAAATTTTGTGTCATCGCGTGTAATTATCTCAAAACCTCAGGGATATAGGTGTAATTAGCCCTATAAAATTCTTCCGCTCCCGCCTATAAGAAAAAGTTCCTCCCCGAAGCAGTCCAACTTATCAGACCGGGCTTGGAATCGGACGGGTATCCAGCCCGAGTCCAGAGCCCAGACAGTCTAAAACAGATCCGTTACCGACCCCCAACTCAGTCCACAGTGTCGCTGTGCCTCATCTTTCAGAGGAGGTTCACGAGCCGAGCATAATCAAATATCCAAAATCATACACCCATACAGGTAAGCAAAATGAAAATACTGTAAATCACTCTTTCTTTATTTGTTCTTACCGTCACTATACCAATTTGTTGAACTCCCGTCACTATACCAATTTGTTGAACTCAGAGTATCCGTGATTTCTTGATGGCCGTTTATTCTAGGGCTTTTGATTTCCTTCTTTCTCTGCGTGTTTTGTGAAAGTTCCAATCTGTTGCTGTCTTGGTCATTTTATGTTTTTTGGTTCATAGTTTCCTATAATGGGTGATTAAGGGTTTCTCAATACTGTATTTGATAAGGAATGTGATGAATTAGGAAAAACTTTCAGGCTTGAAAAACTTTGGCAATGTCTCTTTTATCTCGGTTAATATATAATCGTGGTGGTATGTGCTTGGCTCCATTGGAGAAATTAAACAATACTCCCACTTTTTTTTGATTTTCTTCCCCTCTGAATGACTTCAACATTTAACATTGGCTTTACTCGTTGCTCCTCTTTTTTTTTTCGTTCTTTTTTTAATTTTGCCCCAATACTTATTTGATCCATGTTTACTATCTGAGTTCCATTCAAGAATTGGATGTTCTAATTGTATCCCATTGTAAGCAAGAAGTCATAGGGGACAAAGTTATGAGAAAGAGAGAGTTCAAGGAGCAGGAAGGGGTATCTTAACACACACACACACATATGAGCGAGCCTGAAAAGGGTTTTAGGATATGCCCCCAAAAGTGTTTGCATTTGGAAGGAATCTGTACTCTGTAGATTGGCGGAGGGTCTTCTTGACACTGATGTATGTGTCTAAATAAACACACGTAGAGGAGGCGTTCACACATGTGCGAGTGCACACGCACACGCATAATGAGTACAGTTGACTGCTATAATTAAAGATCTCTGGAGATTGAAAAATTATTAGCCATTCAACATTGAATCAACTTTTTTTTGGTGGAAAATGTACTTACCACAAATAAAGCTACCTATACAATTTCTCAACTGTAGTGTCACTATATACACATTAATTCTATTATAAGATTTACAAAAGCTCGTAATATACTTATCTGTGCTTGCTTATACCTTCGTTTTATTTGGAACTTGCGGAACGGTAGGGAACCTTAAGGTGAAAGCGAGGCCCTTTGTGGTTTGTACTTCTTTTTCCAATTTACGTGTTTTATTGTCTTTCCTTTATCCATTAGTTAATGAACACAGAAAAAAAAAAGGATAACTTTATTGGTATAGTATCTCGAATATACATGTACAGTACATAAAAATGATATAAGCATTCGCAAATATTCTCTCTCTCTTATAACTAAGAAGTAAGAACAGAACATGGGATGTTTTAAAAGTTATTGGTTGTGAAGTATTATATATATATATATATATATATATGGGTGTGTGGGACGGACTTCAACTTCTCAGCTCATCGGGAGTCATCCACCACGGTCACTTGGACTGCTCCACATCACTTTTTTAAAACCCAAAAAGTAATGTGTGAGATAGTCTGGCGCACCGATCACTTTTACCAAAATCCGCACCCCCCCCCCCCCCTTTCTCATTCTTTTAAAAGTCACGTCTAAAATGACAAAAACATAGTGCACCACATTATTTGGCGCACTACAATACACTAGTTATTATCTTTGTTTATCTCTATCTCCCTCTCATTCTCGCTCAGTTCATAATCCCCTTCCCAATAATTCTCTCTCCTTATCCTCTCTCTACATGTATATTCAGTCTCTTCCACCACCACTAATATAACTTACACATCCTCACCCACCACTACTGCAATCACCAACAGCCCAGCCACCTCTACACACAGGATCTACCACCACAGCCAAAATCGCCACTCCAAACCACCAAACAACCACCACGGTCATCACCAAACACCGAACCCAAATCACCTGACCGTCGCCGCGTACCCGCAACCACCAAACACCAAGCCATTCTCCATTCTTTACCACAAATACACCCACCGGTTGCCCTATGATCACTACCACTGATCCCGCCACCACCACAACCAATAGGCAACCATCATTATCCACCAATTTCACCACCACCAAACCACCGACTATTGGACCCATACTCTCTCTTTTATTCTCTCTTGTCCCAAGATTTATTTTTTCTTTTTCTTCTTTCTCATCCCCACCCCAACCACTGTACCCACCCTCACCAACCACTAAAATGCTCACTATAATTTGCCGCTACACCACTGCACTCTCGTTTCGGCAGATCTACACTGACCTCAACCGCCGCTGTACAACAACCTCCACCAGCCACCGCCGCATCCAACCTCACCCCCTGCCATATCCAACCTCCACAATCACACCGTCGCACCACTCTTTAGCTCCGTAGATGCAATCACCATCAATCCAACTACAACCACCATCGAGCGCACACCACTGCCCATAACTCTGCCTGACTATAAAGCCCCATTTCCCTTTATATCTACTTCTATTTCTACAAATTCAAGCGAGAAGAACAACATCGTCAGATCTAGTTGAAGATCGTGAATTAGTTCTCATTTAACAAAAAATGAAAAAAGAAAAAAAGCGATTGTTTATGGCCACGTTCTCTTTCTTGCAAGATTAATTGCTCACCCTCCTTAATCTGTCATAGTTGTTGGCTTGCCATTCTGGCTTTGTCAGTGTTTGTTGTGTTCAACGGTGGTTTCTGTGTGTATTGCCGCCGGAGAGATTATACTTTTAGAACGAGTATATTTGTGCTTTGTTTGGCTTGGTGCAAAATTAAATGTAGCAAAAGAAAACAAAGTATTAAGAAAAAAGTAAAAACAATTTTGGCATGAAGTAAATATGATGGTACTTGTTGACCACCATTGTCGATGTTGTCGACTTTGGAGAGTGAATGGTGGGGGTTGTGTATTGAATGATGTTGTCGGTAATCGAAGGTGCGGTATGTTGTTCTTGGGTTTTTAAAGTGGAGCAGTGATGGTGCTGTGGGGTTGGTGGTTAGAATAGTGTAGAATGGGTCTTATTTGGCTTCTGATGGCGGGGTCTATGGCTGTTGGTGCTTGGGGTGGTGATCGCGTGGATATGCTAGGACATCTGTGTCGGGTGCTCGTGATGGTGGTTGGTGCTGTTGGGTATGGTGGGGGAAGAGAAAGAGAAAAAGTTCTGAGAGAGAGAGATTTCGGACGGAGAAAAGAGAAAAAGAAAGAAATAATGGCAATAAATGGGGCAGAGGAGAGAGAAAAAGTGAAAAATGGGTAAATGCAGTTTGCCACATTATGTGGTGCACTTGGTTTTTATTCTTTTGAATATCACATGGATCCGATAGTTCAAATTTCTAACAAAAATGAGAGGGGTACTTTCAAAAAAGTGAACGGTGCGCCAAATAGTCTGGCGCGCACTGCTTTTTGCTTTTTGAAAAAAATTGATCTGGAGCATCCATGTGGGCCATTGTGGACAGCTCCAGATAGGTTGGGGTGAAGGAGCCCATCTCAGCGCTGGTTAGGGATAGGCTTTATATGTAAATATATATGTATGTTTGTGCGTGTGTGTACTATATCCTGTGGAACGGAGTTGGTTTATCAGTTAATCATTAGATATTATTAACTTATTGAATAGTACTAGATATTAGATGGTTGATTGTGTTTTACATTGTAGATGCAACTTGATTCCTTTTTTATGGCTCCAATTGTAACTTTATCAAAAGCATGGGGTTGCTGTATTGCTTTGTGAACCAGTAAATCTCTGAACATGTAACATTGAATGTCTTTTTTATGCTATTGTTCACATTCTTAAGCAACATTAATTCACTGGTGTTGCTGTTTTCGTTGTTCTGTTAGGTGAAGAGATGAGACGGCAAGGACATTATGGTGATTCAGGTGGCCATTCATTTGCTTCTTCTCAGATGCAGCACATGTCTGGTCAGAGAATGAACCACAAGTCTGGTCATTACCAAGGGCGGCCAGAGCCCATGACCTTTGACAAGGAGCATCCATATGGAACTTTAAAAGCAGAGGAACAATGGCGGTGGGAAAGGGATGGATCATCGCACATACAAAATGAAGGTAAGTTTTGTATGTGTTCTTTTCTTTTTAACTATGACTGCCTTCTTTCATCTGTCCTTTTTCTTTTATGTTAGACTATCTAATATAACTGTCAAGCTCTCTCTCTCTCTCTCCCCCCCCCCCTCCTCTCTTCCTCCCCCTGGTAGCTTTCAGCTTGTTTACTGTAATCAGGCTTTGGGATTTGTATGATGGTTTAATTTGTTTTCTTCTTGAGAAAATTCTCTCTATAAACTGATCAAACCCGGATGTCTAGAATGCTGTGACTGGAGAATCTTATTTGTGTAGATAGTTTTCTGTCTCCCTGTCGTGGATTAAATTTATTCAGTGAGCAGCCATAAAATGACTTTGTTCAACTATCGAGTCTATTTACGGAATTCAACATTACCCATTGTATGTATAGCGCTTATAACCTTAGTAACAAGAAACTCCGTATATGGTGACGCTTCTCTCTCGGAAAAAATCGCTTTTGCAATCCCAAGGTAGGAGCTCCACGGGATCGTGTCCCAAGCTAACATGGGAACTTGATCCCGTCTACTGGGGGAACATGTGAGAGGTACCCAAAAATGAAGTCCTTTTCAACTCAATTCCTTGTTTCCCTCTTCCTTCAAGTCCTTAAAGCCTCTTTGTTCGTTGCTGACTACCCTTATTGAAAGAACAGAGCTTGTCAATCAGTGCTTGCTCTATCTCTGTCTCTCTTACTCTCTTCAATTCACATCAAAGAGGAACTGAGAGAAGCATTGCCTTATTTCTAGCTATTTACGTGCAAGGAACTTGCAGAGGAAACAGGTAGCGTCCTGGAGTCGCCTCCTATATCAGCAGCTCTTTGAGATCTTTTGCACAACACAAATACCTTATATTGAG
This sequence comes from Escallonia rubra, assembly GCA_033065855.1. Taxonomy (NCBI): domain Eukaryota; kingdom Viridiplantae; phylum Streptophyta; class Magnoliopsida; order Escalloniales; family Escalloniaceae; genus Escallonia; species Escallonia rubra. Next base: position 177,132 of record JAVXUO010001446.1, read on the forward strand.
ATGTTCATTACTTACCACCTTTTTAACACTACACACTTTCCAAGTATTGAGATATTCATCTTCAATGGACAGTATTTGCATCCTACACCATTGGGGTCATGGATCTTGAAAGGGCATATTGATTACCTGGGTGCCTATTTGGACGGGTGGAAGCTTTTTTATTAGATTTGGGGTTACAATTGTTATATTTCAGATTGAAATAATTAAATTATCTCTTCCGATGTTGATACTTAGGCATTTGTTGTAACATTTTGCACACTTCAAATCAAATAAGATTGACCTGCTATCTTTTTCCAGCAATTGTTGCTATGAAGACTGTGCACTTGCACAGCAATTCCACAATTTGTCTCAATTAGAAAGTTTTCAATCCCTTTAACATATGGTCCTAGGTGAAAGCGCTATCCGTAACTACGTGGGTTTGATTCTTAGGTCAATAAGAGGCATTGAAGCACGGATGCTTCATTTTGGCCAAAGTACCAGCCCCGGGTGCATATCGGGTGCTGGTGCAGCTAGGTGCGTATCAAAAATTATTTGTTTTTTACATTAATTTCTGAAACTTGGGTGCGACTTGGGTCCAGTTGTGACATGGCTAGGAAACATATCGGATGAAGGGTCAAAGTATAATATGGAAAAGCTTCTGAAAGGTACGAATTTAGTTTTTACTTTATCTGTGTTACAACCGAATACAAATGACAAAAGAATGCAGAAGGAAAACACAAAGGACCAAAGGGTTTCTTATTTCTTTTGATGATATAATGCATCAATGGTCTTAAACTTCGCAATTTTAAAACATTGGTGCTACTTGACTTATTTTTATTATCGTATATTTGGTTGTAGAGTTTTGATGTTAAATTGGGAATCTTCATTTATCTCTTGTGCACCTTTTATGATTCATTAGATGCATTATTTTTGTCTTTTAACTTTTAGAAATAGAAACTATATTTGACGTATCTCGGGGCACCCTATTCTCTATATATTTTTTTTTTACAAACCATTCATCCGCATATCTGCAACCATGATGTACCCACACCCGTATCCAAGTCCGTGCTTCATGGATACAAGGTATGTCTATTTGCTTGATAACATGGGATGCCTCTGTTTATACTTGCGGAATTCTGGATAGTTTGATGATAGATAGGTTTGGTAAACAGAGTTGGCCGCTAAATAGAAATGGGGCAAAAGGACTGATTGCGAGAGGTTGGTCACAGTTTGTACAATGTTAAGAATGCATAGAAATGTGGCAAGTGAATTAGTTGCCTGAAAAAGAAACGTAAAGGTAAATTTGTAACACGTCGGGAAGAATTTCCAAATCACCTGGAATTACACATGAAAAATATTCACGCTGTTGATTTTTTGAATTACTCAAGCATTTTCCATTTTTCCTTTTTGCGATATAAGCATTTTTAGAAAGCTTACAAGTGATCACTTTAGGCGCCACTAGAATATCATGTCTCTTTGATTTTGACATCTTTTATTCTGACAAAGACGTCATGTGTTTCTTGTTCTAGATATAAGCACAATATTTCCTGAAGTAGTAGATGGTTGTTTGGTTCGTAGGTGAGGACTGCTGTAGCTTGACAAGGGGTTTTATATAGACGAGAATTATGAATTCATAGTGTAGGATTGAAGGTGTACTACGGTAGCGTTGTTGACGGTGTAGTTGTGATGTTGGGAGTGGTTATCGAATTTAAGGCTACATTCGTCAACGGTAGTAAAGATAGCTATTCGTTTAAGCTTTTAAGTTATGAGTGGTCGTCAACGGTAATAAAGATTACTCTTCGTTTGAACTTTTTAAGCTATGAGTGGGAGTCGGCTTGTTTTAAAGGGGTTTTATTGATGGTTGAGGTTTGGGCTTCGTGGCAGTTGTTGTGATTGGTATGGCTGGTCTCATTGCGGCAAGTGGAGGTTCAGTGTAGATATATGATGGTGGATGTGACGGAGTGGGCAGACTCCTGGAGATAGAATAGGGTTCTTGGTTGTGCCATACTGTCTCAAATTATGAGTTTCCAACGGGCAGATTGCAGAAGCTACTTTATATTTTTTGTGGGATTGGGTTTAGTGGTTTCTTGGTTTTGGTGTTTACTAAGTATTGCTCAAATAGCAAAGCTAGTTCTCCAATGTTCTCCATGAAAAAGTAGCCGGGTTGCTCTGCATGCTTCTTGGCCTAGTTTCGCATTTTGCTTCTTTGCTATCCTGTATTTGGCTCTTTGTACACGACCTGTTTGTTTGGACCAATTACTTACAGGAACTGCCTTCTCGTGCTTCATCTAACAGATCACGCTTTCTTAGCAGATGTGAACTTGACATGGTATCAGAACTTTTGTTTGTCAAGGTTGTGGGTTTGATTCTCCCTTGCATAGAGTCCCCCGTTTTGTTTGTGTCCCCTTGTTTTGTATTTCTAAATGCAACTGGGCTCGCACTTGAGCCAGAACAGATGGCAATATGACTTGAATTTTACTAATTGTTGGTATGGCGTATCTGGGAAATGGGAATTCATGCACTAATTTTTCATACCAAGCAAGTAGGTAGATATGTACGTCTCAATGGGCTTGATTTTCTAACGAACGTACTTAATATCCAGAAGATTTACAACAAGCGATCATCAAAGGATTTGAATTGGGATGCACTTGCTTCCATATTGTTAGTTTACCTTATTTTTGTAGAAGTGACGTTTGCGATTTGGTTTGGAAGAAGCTAATTGCTTGAGATTGCTGTCCGGCAGTCTAATCACGGATGCCATTTCATGCTTGAGATTATGATTTGACCAACACCTCAACTGAATTTGCCGCAATGGCATATAGCTGTTACTTGCTTAAGTCGCCACATTGTGTTACAGGTCATGTGGGTGATGCCTCTAGATCCTATTACCAGGGCCAAAGGTCGGATCCAAGGTTGCCTTCAGAGAAACAAGGGAATATTGATCCCAGATCTCAGTCTCGTGAAGGAGATATGGAAGTTGGGTATGAGAATAATCTCTTGTCCGAGGCTTTTGAAGGTCTTGAGCAAAGATTCCTTGATGACATCATGAAACTAGCCAAAGAACAAACTGATGCAGAGGATGCAGAAAATGCAAGACATAGGGAGGTAAGTCAGTATTGTGGAGTTAGTCTTAAACTTTGTTTGCCTTTACGAGTTTAGATTTTCTAAAACAAATCATGTTCGAGAAACATATATACTTGCTTATTGCTAAACACTATAACGGGGGATAGTAATTCTAGTGAATTTGATGTGTTCTAGGGTGTTTTGAAATTTGTACACTGAGATGGCATGGGCCTGAGTTCTAGTCTTCTAGACTTGATGTGCATTGTGCATGCACAAATTCAAGTATAATTTCCAGGACATATATATGTTTGCCACAATTTACGTTAACTTGGTCAAGAAAATTAATGAGTGTTCAATATTGTTTGATCGGAGACGTCATGTTGGGCTTGTTGGGGGTAGATGCTGAAAACTTGTGATGCTTCCAGGGAAAAAAGAAAAGAAAAGGAAATTTAGCGCCATACTTAAAAATCTCAAGTTGCAAGACATGCCATCTAGCGTGTGTTATACAAAAGGAAATGATTGGCATCAGAAGTATGTCGTGATGGCTTATAAACCTGAATGTACTTCGGAGATGGAATAAGCTTAAAACTTACTATTGCTCTTAACTGGAGCACGCATGAGGAATTGATTATAATTATCCTTGCATAGCATTTGAGGTGTTTGGTCTATTGTGTGGAACGAATTACAGGAAGAAGTGGTCACTCCCTTTCTTACTGTTTGATTAGCGAACTATTTCTCCAAACGAGTCTCCCGTTGGGGAAAAGGGAGGGGTGGTGGACGGTTTTCTCCATTTAGAAGAAAGGCTCTTCCTTCTAGATCTAGGCCTAGATTTTGTTTTAGGTTCTCTGTATTGGGTGTCGTGAACTCGGTTTGTCTTGCAGATCTTCTAGTGCGCTGTGTAGTATGACAGGCTATGGTTTTCAGTGTTTGATGGTGGGTGAAGGTGTCGTGGCTTGATTGAGGTGTTTGTCCTAGTAATGAAGATGCTGTCTTTTCGAGCATGATTGGAACGGGAGTCGGCTCCGCTGTATTGCAGTCTCGCACATGCATAGGTGATAGCGAACTCGTGGCTGCTTCTGGCTGTAAATTGTGGAGGAAATGGCTTTGTTCATGAGGGTGGCTATCCTTTGCTGAGTCTGAGTGAGCTATAACACTCGCCTTGGGAAGTAGATTCTTCACTGACCTTGAGGTAAGAGCTTGGGTTTGCTGAAGCTGGCGTTGGGCTTATGCTAGTTTTTTTGTCTAAACAAACAATTTTAGGTTGTCTCGAAGGCAAGGGTGGACGAAGTTTTATGCATTAAGGGAAATGGGTGTCATGGTTTTGTGTTGCTTTGCATGTGCTTACGAATGCTGTGCAATGGAGCTTGTCATTGAGTTGTTCATGGGGATCTATTTTTATCGTTTCGGGCTCAGCAACACGTGATATTTAGGTTTTATATTTCAAACCTTTCGATCTTACTCTCATGGCAAGGCAGGACAAAGTTTGCCTTATTGGAGAAGCTGGGTGTCACGGTGTTATGTTGCACTGATGATTGCTGTACAACAGAGCGTGGCATGTGGAGCTGTTTTTGTGTTCTGGGGCTCAGCTACTTGATATTTTGGGTTTTTGATCTTCAATTTTTTGGTCTTGCTCTCTCACTGCATGTCGTATAAGGCTATTGGGCTGATGGAACTGGACCAATACATTTGCTCTCTCTCATGTGGCGCAGTGGTCGTCCATATATGCACCTTTAAAGGCCCCAATGCCCCATGTGATTGGCTGAAGCTGGTGCAGATAGGATAAGTTCAACCCTATCTTACATCATAAACTGCTCAGATGCAAAATTCATTGGATGCTCTATATCCTAAACCAAGTGCATTAATGTATTGCATTGGTTTGGGGGTGTGGGAAGGGAATAATATGGGACTTTTTGACTGGTCAGCAGAATTCTTTAGGTTTTCCTGAAACTTAGAGGTTGCTTCCAAGATCTTCAAGCTCAGGGCTTAAGTTGCTTGCTTTTCTGTGGCAAGGAGGTGATGGAGGTGATTATCCTGAGTTCTAAACATTCTTTTCTTGGATACGGATGCTGCTATTTGTGGCCAAGGAAGTCTGGATTTAATTTAAGAAGTCGCATGTCGAATTTGGTGTGCGCAATAAACTTCAAAACAACTATGATAACGGAAAGTCGGAGTTTCTCTTGTACTCGCCGAAAAGGATGGGAATGGCTTGATGTCATGCATTTGGATATGCAGAACCTAGGTGATCTTTTCTCTTTTTTGAAGAAAAAGACGGTTTCTGTGAAATGGTTCTTTGCTACTTCCAGGGGTATTCTGCAAGAAGGTTCTGTTTTCTTTTCTTTTCTCATTGTGGTATGGAGTAGTGAAGTCTGACTCTCTTTGGTCCACCATTACTTTTCGTATTTAACACTTACGAACCTTAAATTTTGTTTGTGTATTAAATGTTCCTGTTTTGTTGGAAGATTTGGGCCGTGGGTAAGCTCAGATGATTAGAAATCTTATCTTGATCCAAATCATGGACCTTAGTCTCTCAGTAAACTAGATAAAGGACCTAACCACAAGGCTTTGAAACCCAAGTTTAGGGTGTTTGATTGGCTCAGTGTTGAAGTGTCCGTTTCTTCAGATGTGCACCTTGCGAAACTATGGAGACAGCCGGAGGATGATGGGATAGTAGAGTTGTCACTGAAATTCACGCACAGGAGGTAAGTACATTGGAAATGCTGTAGGTTGAAGGATGTAGTGGTGTGGGGCTTTTGAGGTTTAATGGTTGGATTATTCCCCTCGGAAGCATTTGTATAGTCCCTTTGGAAGTGGATGAGGTGCTCTGGAGAAATCTTAAAAGGCGTCCTGAAGTGGTCTTCCATATGCATGAATATAAAGTAGGACTTGGGGGACATCCAATTGTTGGATTGTATGTCTTTCCAAGTCGTTCTCTCACGTTATGCAAGTAAGGATAACTGACAGTAATTGCGCCTCTCTTTGTCTAGATCTTAACATGTTAAACAAAAATATTGAAAAAAAATCCCAAATTGGTACGCAAAAAGAAAAGGGATTGAAGAAAGGAAAACGGTATCACAGAGCTAAAACAATGTATTGATGTCACAAGCCTAGAGCTTAGATATGCTAATAAACTTGTAGCATGGCGTTGGGACCAGACGGTGGTTTTACAGTAACCCACTCTCTATTTACACATTCAGGACCACTTCTTTATGTAAGAGAATAAGTTCAGGCCTGACAGTTCCGTATGTTTTCACCATAATAGATTTTCATGCGTTCCTGTTTGACTTCTGCCTAATCTTATAAAGTAGGCATTACCATTTATTTTTGGGTGTAAAACGCAAGGCGTTGTTAAATACAAACTTCAGAAAATTACATGGAGTCACATTCTTACTGCCATTGTCGTGTACATGTGCTCCTGTTTGATACTGACCTGATTTGCTAAGGTTCTACGTCATGAACAATTCATACTGGTGTGTTTCAGAAAATAATGACGATCAATGCCCAATACGAAGAACAGTTAGCTGCACTTCGGACCAGGCATACCAATCGCAGAGAAGAGTTCCTTCGGAAGGAATCCCATGCACGACAGCAGCAATATCAGCAGGCTGCAATGGACCAGTATCCTAACCGAGGCATGGGCCCTGGTGATCCTCATGGCTATAGTGCTGCTGCCGCCCCTGGTGGAGAACCTCATCCCTATAGTGCTGATCAATATGATTCTTACAGAGAGAGGGCACGATATCTTGGGGGTGCCAGGGATCGCGGGTTTGACCCCAGAGATCAACATCCTGGGGGCCGGGTTTATAATACTGGCTCACGATATTACTGATGCATTAACTCACGATAGCAAATTATATTTTCCCTTTGTTTTAGTACTTATTATACTAAAATGCTGTGGTTCCCCTTTCCTCTTTTGATGTATTCCAACTTCATGTTGCTGCTTCTGTGTTTGTAATGCTCTACTTTGTGGAAAATTAGTTGTAGTTTGGGGAGTTTACTATTTCTAAGCACCATCAACGTATATGGACGGACAAAATTGGTTGGGGAACTTCATTAGCTAGATTTGAATGAGGAAAATACATGTTCCACTACACTCCCGGTAGTTTGATTTCAGCATCCATAGTTTGATTTCAGCATGTTAAGGAGTAATCCAATTAATTGTTTTTTCTTTTATGAATACAACGTATCAACTATATCAATATGTAGTTTGCAATTTTTTCGTTTTTTTCGTTTTAATTTTAGTTTTATGAAAATTTCCTATGCAAAACAAGTTAAGACGAACTTTTTCATTTTTTTCGTTTTCATCTTTTTTTCCATTAGATGTAATATAAATTAGTGCTGCGTAGTTCATATTTGAAAATGCTATTTCCATCCTTTGAAATATTTTTAATGACTAAAAATACATATTTAGCGGCAATAATAAGCTTTTTAGCGACAAATATGAGATAAAAAACATTGACAAGGCGGTAGAAATAACCTCTTTCATAGGAATTTTTCGTTAACAATAAAAAGTACACGTAAAAATGCTCCTACCAAGCAAGCTCTTATTGTGTAATTGGAGTATAGTTAGTGCTAGTTCAAGTTCTTTTAACTGTTTAGGTTTACCACCTTTGATATAAGAGCATACCACCCACTGTACATCTTAAACTGCCTCAACGCAAATGTCAGCATTTTGATGAATGTACACAAACGTACTTGGCCATTCTTACTGCCAACTAAATTTCAATTTACCTTTAAATGATTACAGTTGTTGCTTCATGTATATGCAAGTTTTTTTTTACAAGATCGGCAATGTTTTGACAATCTAGGAACGTTTATTTGATGACACATTTTACTGGTCTTTCGTTAGCGAAATCAGTAGGCAATACCCTTACATAGCAAGAGTAGCCCAAGGAACGTCAAACACACACATTTCTTGATCTTCGAAGTGATGTTGTTCTTGCACCATTTCGTAAATGGTGATTGAAAGAGAACAACCGATTCCACTAGCTCAGAGTTATTTAATTCCACAAGTCCTTTGTGTGTGGTGCGGGCAATGTCTTAGGCAGTGAAGGATGGTTTCCGTTGCATGGAAGTATCCTACATCCGTAGTCCCAATTCACGTACTCATCCCTAACAGTTTGAGTAATAAAAGGAAGTTTGATCATGAGCGAGTCTCAATGCTTGGTTCATCAGCATTTCTAAGTTTGCTTCATGTGGTTCTCTAAGACCAAGACCGCCGTTTCTTTTAGGCCTTGTGGTTCGATATGCCATTCTTTTTAATTCATGGTGTCCCCAAAAGAAAATCCTCGGACGATTTGGTTCGTCCCCGGACACACACACACACACAGCTTTCCAGTTCACCAATTCCTGTGCATGTTATCAACAATTGCCTTGAGACTTATCTTTTGTGAATTGCCTCAACTTGGTATGGTTAACACATAAGCCGCCCTTCTCTGAAAAGTTGGTGAAGGTGCCGGTCAAGGAGTCACAACTTCTCTTTGTAGCTCTTCAAAAAAGGAATTCATCCCCAAACATGACATCGGTTATTCCGATGCCACAACGAGGCACTTTATTGGCAGAATTTTTTCTTTGCTTCTGAACCTAGCAATCACCGAGAGGACATTCAAGCATAAACTGAAGATGTAAAGAGAGAAAGTATCAATTTGGCGGAGTCCATGGGATGGGAAATAAGTGTTGACAGGTTCTCCTTCCGCAAAAATTTGGTACTTTGTTGGGGAGATGCATTTCATGATCAGTTGGGTCGGATATGTAGGGAAACCTTCATTGACTAGGGTTTGGTGGATATAACTCCCAACTAAGGCTATCATAAGCCTTTGCAAGATCAATTTTAGTTGCAAACGGAGCTATCCTTTTTCTTTTCTTTTTTTCCCCATATTGCGTGAATGTCATTTGTATGAACCGTCCTGTAAACCCTTTATCGGGTTTACCGGCCGGTTGATCAGTCTTGTTTTTTGGCCTTGGGGGAATTTTATTTTATTTTTTAGAATGGTCACATGGGAACCGTCCGTAAAACCCGAGACAATTTTTTTTTATTATGCAGGGGAATATCAGGGGGTAAAACCGGGAGGTTTAATTCTGCCAAAATGGTATCTACTGACCAACTGTCTGGTTTCACCTATTTGGTAAACCAACCGGTTGATTAGTGACACCTTCTCTGGGCCCTACCCTTTATTAAGAATACTAGCCGGTTTTAGGACTACCGGTCTATTTTCCAATTGATATGCCATATTGGAATTAGGTTTCCTACTACAGGGTAAGACCATAGAAATGGTCAGTGTGTGTGTTTTCTCCGACTTGGATGTAAGGTCACTCCCTCGGCTTGACTTGTACGATATACCTCTCATTTGTGACTCATGGAGTTAATAATGGATGGTCATTGGTAAGGTCTTGGTACTAAGCCTTGGAGGTGAGGGTACAGTTGAAATCGCCTCGTAACTAAGAAGCTTTAGGGTTTCCTGTTGCCTTTGACTGAGTGGGTTGTGGCAATCGTGCGCGTGTGCGAGTCATAAAAAGAAGGGTTAATTAGCTAATGACCCCCTGTACTTTACAGGATGTGTGATTTGTCCCCCTCCACTTCAAACTTAAGCACTAAACACCCTCACAGTTACGAAAATTTAAGTTTTTGGAAATCGTTAAAACCAGCGTTTCCTTAGCCAAAATACCCTTGTTTCCTTCTTTATTTAAGTTTAATACCAAACACCACCACAACACCTGCATAACCCACACACACTCCTATCTCTCCCCACACACACACATACTGCATACACACACACACAACATTCCTCCACGAACATACACACACACACAAAAAACACACACAAGCACACAACACAACACACATACACAACACACACACTCCAACACCCAAAACCCATTCACACCCAAAAAAACAACAGTACAGACACACACACTCCACGAACACCCAACACATCTACAGTTTCACACATTCAGGAAAAAAAAATAACACACTTCCAAGCATAGTGGACAATGACTTTTAAAACACATCTTAGGTTTGTGGGAAAAAATTCTTGCTAATCAAGCAAACTATACTCTTGTTATCTAAGCTTATCTTACTTTTTTTGGTTAATGTTGCGTGCCATATGCAATAATTCTTGTTATCAATCATTTTCCTCCGGCTTCTTGGAGGTAACTGTGGTGCTTTTGTTACAAGTTTTCATGAGATATTCTCATTCTTTAGGGGATTTATGGATTTAACTGTCAGCAAATACAAGTTATTGCCTTCTGTTTAGTCATTGCATGATCATGCAAAACTCAGTTGAGGTGGTTTGCCTAATTATCATAAATATTGTTCATGTTTGTCATGTGTTGGGTTATCATGACGAACATTGTTTGTTTGAAATGTTGGGTCTAGTTGGTGTTTAATGGTTGGTTTGGCTGATATGTCTTCATTTAACACGAACCTATTGATAATTCTTCAAAGTAATTATGGTTTTGATGGAATACGGGTCAAGTGGGTCGTCTTGTGTTTTGGACCAAATCGTCTTCTTTTTCATTGGCCGTTTTTTTCCTGGCTGTGGAGCTTCTGTATCCTGTTGGCACCCACTCAATTTCAGTAATTGTGTCTTCTGTATGGTTTGCACCCACTTGGCAATTTCAGTTCCTGTCACCTTATGCTTAAAATAGCACCTATTTTCCTTCGGCAAATAAAGTTAAGAAAAAACACACACAGTCATAACACTGCAAAATTGTGTGAGTATGTGCACTGTGTTATGCCTGTCTGTGTGTGGGTACGTTGTGTGGGTCTGTGCGATGTTGTGCACGTGTGTGCACAGTAGGGTGATGGGTATGGCAGATTTATTGGCGTGTATTTAGAGTTAGAAGGAAGGGCTGAGGGGGTGGCTTTATGCTGGGTGGAAGGTGCGTGCTGAGTTTGGGAGGAAGGGACTAGGGGGCTGGGCTGATGGGTGGGGGGTTTAAGGGAAAAACAAAATTGTCATTTTCTTTAAAAAACTGGTTAGTTAAGCAGAAGGGAAAAAGGGCAAAATTGTCATTTTCTTTAAAAAATTGTTAGTTAACGCATTTGTTGACTACGCGCTATTAAAGTTAACGGTTTCCACTAAAGGTGCTCAATTTCCGTAACTGTGAGGGGGTTTAGTGCTTAAATTTGAAGTGGAGGGGGACAAATCGCACATCGCGTAAAGTACAGGGGGTCATTAGCTAATTACCCCTAAAAAGAAAAGACAAACACATTAATACGAATATTAGGCTTTCAGATAAACCGTCCAATTTATCTGTTAATGTTTTCCCACTTTGACTGAACAGCCGATTCATCTTCGCTATTAACCCCCCGACTAACTAGTCATTTCTAGTTTATATTTAAGTTTAATTAAACCAATGAAAATCTTCTTAAAAAAATTTCAAATTGTTTCCTTCGCTTGCATGTTTAAGTGCTCTTAATTAAATTTCAAATGTGTTCCTTAATTTATGTGAATAATGTGTGCCTGCATGCTTTTGTTCTTGTGCGCTTATACCTTCAAAATCAGTGAAAGCTTATAATCCTCCGAATCTGTTGCTCAATTTTGTGATGTGATACGATGTAAGGTCAGTATAACGTCTTATCCTCTGTTTCCAGAAGTGACATTTTTTGATGTATGACAAACTGTATTTTGACAAATTGACAAACTTTGAATGACAGGTTGGCTCCGGCTTTGAATGATCGATCTGATTACAGCATTTTTATTGGCTTCGACTCGCTTCCAAGAAATCTCTATTCGACAATGAAGAAATCTCTATGTCTAAGCAATCAACTGCTTCCACGCGTTACGGGTCTGACCCGTAAATATAGATCTTTTATGCCTAAGCTATAACCGCTTTCACGCGTTGTTGGCTTCAACTCTTAGGTATAGTCCATATGTCCAAGTGACCAACCACTTACAAGCATTGTTAGCTCCGGCCCTTGGATATATTCCAGTGTGCCTAAGCGACCAACCGCTTTCATGCGTTATTGGCTCCAGCTGTTAGGTTCACCTTTTATGTGGTTAAGAGATCAACTACTTCCACGCGTTATTGGATCCTCCTTTTAGTCATATACCTCAGTATCCCCAGACGAGCATCATTTGGGTGGCTTTAGCATCTAGGCATACTTTTCCTCAGTCTGTCAAAATCGTCTGGGTGGCTCCGGCATCTAGATATACGCCCTTAGTCCATCGACCATCATTTGGGTGGCTCCGACAACGGATAGAGTTATGCTTTTAGTATGTCTAGACGACCATCATTTGGGTGGCTCCCGCAATGGACAAAGATATCTTTCAGTATTCCTAAATGACCATTTGTTGTTACTGTTGGCTCTGGTTCTATGAGTATGCCTTCGTCTGGCGACCAATCATTGTTACTGTTGATTCTGGCTCTGTATGAAGTTTAATATCCCTCGATGACCAATTGTTGTTCCTGTTGGTTCCGAATTCAAGTGATATCTTTTCCGAACTATGTTGGTTTGCTTCATTTCTAAGGATACGTAAGAAACCATACTAGGGCCTGACCTCATATCTCTATTTTTTGCAAGCCTGTCCAAAATCTTGTGGTCTTTTCTGTATTTCACTAAAAAATGTGTTATTTTTTGTGATGTTCACCCGCAAGCGACTTTCCTCACTAAGGGGCTCTTTTGACACCCCGTCTTTGTAGTATTTTTATTTATCATTATTGAACTTTAGTGATAATTAAAGTTCATTATCGCGGGTTTAGGCCCAACAATATAATAAACTTAATATATTTAATTAAGTTCAATAAGTGGTTCAGTCCAATCTGGTTATGTCAAATTCAGTCCAGTTAAGTCAGTCCAATCTAGTTTAGTCTAAGTCCAGTCCGTGTTAGAAGATTATGATTTGGTTGGATAATTTAGAAATATTTGTAATTAATCCCTAATGCATGTTAATCTCATTGATTTATATGAAATGTGATAATTCCAAAAATCTTATACATCTCATCTCTTTAATCAAGAAAAAAAATTAATCTTAAGGATGAACTGGCCGATTTTCGACAAACCGGCCGGTTAGTTGACTTTTGTCCAATTTGAATCAAATATCTGGATTTATTAAGGATCTCAGACTCACAAACTTTCTTTATCACGTCGGTTAGCCTCAGATTTCTACAAAAATGGCCTTTTGGCTACATTTTGAGGAAGCTAGTCTCTCTAGAACTTTTGTACTATTTCTTCCTAGAAGTGATACATCATTCTTAAGGAGAATTTCAATACTTTCTTACTCTCTTCATAGTGAGAATCTTGCATCGTGGATTCCTCTTAAGGTGGTTCCAAGTTCTCGAAGCCATCATCTCCTAGAGGTAGTTTTACTTTGCTTTCTATAGTTTAATCTAGAGGAGTCTAGAGTTTCCATTTCACGAAACCGAGGTATGGTCATAATAACATGTTCTTTAAAAGGAGTTTCTTTAAATCTATTTTCTTATTTTCGTGTCATCGACCAAAGTTTAGGCTGTTTCAAGTAGGGTCCGAGTCAAACTACGGTAATTTTGATCCTAGTTTGTCCCGACCGGGTATGCAAGCCGTTGGAGCCTAGTTGTTAAATTCAAACCAAAATGATATGTTAGGTCATGGTTTATTTTATTTGTCATACCTTTTAAGGCCAAAAGTCAATAAAAACAAAGTAGAGACCGAAAGGATATGGTGGAGGCCTAACACCTTTCTCCTGTATAAATTAGTCTCCAAACTCATCATTTTTGTTTTCAGTAGATTAAAAGGTTTTTGGCATCTTAGAGTCTTCTTAAATTTTTCTTATTTTTCCTTTTTTGTGCATAAAATAAGATGGCGACTCTGAATTTCTAGAGCTTCGTGGGTTGAAAAGGAAAAATTTTCAAGCCAGTTCGTGACAATAGGAATGCATGAAAATTATCAAAAAAGTCGTAAAATTTACCAAAGGAGCTTGTAACAAAAAACATAACGAATGTTTATAACCCACCCAATTTTGGAGGGTTACCCATGCAAGCGCTCACTGGTATGATACGCATGTGCATACTTGGATGCTTGCATGGAGGGACTCTAAAGTTTATAGGATTATCTTGTAATGGTTACTCTTGTGATATAATCTAGAATGGTAAGAAAGCATGTGCGCTTCCAGATATTAGTAGAGAGAGGATTGATCACCACCCTCTATTAAGGAGGTGGAGTAAAATAAACATGGAGCAGGACTTCAGTTGTTTTCCACTCACCAATTAATTACAGTATATATGAAGAGATTTAATCAATTATTATCATTTCCTTCCTTTCTATCAACTTTGCCATCGTGTCAGTCTATGAGCGCTAATGAGCTCTAGGGAGGAGTGAGTGGCAGACACACCTAGTGTGGGAACAAAGAGGGATTGGCTCGGGGCTTGTCGAGTTGTGCAAGTATGATAGAAAGGTTGACTTATGCATCCGTTGGGTCAATTGCGTGAAGGCCAGACAGTTGGGATAGAGTTGTGCTTGTCAAACTCCAAAGCTGTGACAGAGCACCATAATAACAATCACCTTTAGTCAATAAGTCTTTCATTTTAAGTTCGTCAACTACGAAATGTATGTCACAAAGCAGCTTCCAGCTTCCAGCTCGCATATGCACTCTTCTCCGTAGCACGACATTCACTTACGACCGCTTTAACATTAACACTGATATCTATAAGACCAAAGCTCAGTGTTGTTCCATCACTTTCTTCTTGTCAGATAATGAAATAGCTTATAGTTTCCTAGAAAAAGTCAATCACTTCCTCCCTTCTTTCGGTGATGCTTTGTTCCATCTCTAAAAACACTCTCGACAAATTTTGTGAAGCGTGTCTTCTTAGCCATTTCATTGGCATCAACTGGTTGACAAATTGTCCTTGCAAGAATGTAGTAATTGTTTTAAATTGTTATGTTAATGTCACTAAAACTTTTTTTTCAACTTGAGTTTGACACATCTTTGAATAAATTTTTTTTGTTAGAAACTACAGGCAAGATAACATGGATATAAGATGCTTGGCAGAGTTCAATTGGCAGTTGCAGTGTTATGTAGCATGCAAGTTTACTGGTGCTCTATATTCGTATTACCAAAAAGAATAATCAAGTTGATTGAGAAAAAGATCGGAGCATTTATCTGGACAGGAAAAGATACTAAATGCAGTGGGGCTAAGGTAGCTTGGAGAGATTTGTGTATGCCTAAGAAGGAAGGGGGTTTAGGAATCAAAAGGCTAGAAGAATGGAACACAACAGTTGTATGCAAACATCTTTGGGATTTAGCACACAAAAAAGACTTTTTTATGGGTTAAATGGTGTCACATGTACATAATAAAAGATCAACATTTGTGAACTTTTAAGCCTCCTGCAGTGATTTCTTGGGCATGGTGTAAATTGCTGAAACTAAGAGAGAAATGTAGCAAGTTGATCTTGTATAAAGTGGGGGATGGTAGGAGCACTTGGTTGTGGAGAGATAAATGGCTGAGTGAGAGCCCATTGATTGAACAATTTGGACCAAGGGCTATATACGATTCTGGCCTACAAAGTAATGCTAAAGTGGCTGATATCATTCAAAATGATGCTTGGAAGCCTCTGATGAACAGGTCAAGTGAGTTAAGGTGTATCAATTCCTTAATAAGTGCTTTACCAAGTCCAAATACAATTGTTTCTGATCAAGTAACATGGAGATTAAATACAAATGGTATGTTTACCACAAAATCAGCTTGGGAGGAATTGAGAACTCATGGCACCTATGATCCTTTATGGAGTTTCATCTGGTTTACAGGAAACATTCCTAAATGCTCAATTATGTTATGAATAACCTGTAAAGGGGACCTAAGGACACGACAGAAGCTGAAACAGTGGAAAATTATTCAAGAAGACTCATGTGTTCTATGTATGCAGCAGAGAGAGAATGAAGACCATTTTTTTACAAAATGCAAGTTTGCAGTAGAACTATGGCAAATTGGATTTGGAAACTTGAAGGAACAACCTGCATTACAATCATGGGAGGAGTTTATATCTAAAGCTGCATGCGTATTCAAAGGGAAGAGTTTACATGCTAAACTAGGGAAACTAATTGTGGTAACCACAGTTTCTGGAATCTGGCAAGAGAGGAATTCAAGAATTTTTAAAGGGAAGATGGCAACTGTACAGGGATGTATGTATGTCATTAAGCAATGGATGAAATATAGAACTCAGAGTTGGAAGAAGGAAAAGAAATCACAGAGGAATGAAGATCTGTGCTATGCTTGGGAGCTAGACCCAACATTTCTGTTAGAACATGGTGTGAATTAGTACATAGAAAGAAAGATTATGATGTAAAAATATAAAGAAAGTGGTATATGTGCTTTAAAGGAATACAAAGGACTTTTCATTCAAAAAAAAAAAACATGGACATAAGATGGGGATAGAAACGCTCATTGCTTTTACATAAAAGTCTAAATAGATACCGGAGAAACAACAATTTAGCTTTAAGCAACAGTTGCTAGATTTTTGACACAACTTATCAGAAATGATTTTGAGAACCATCTTTGGTAAATTTTCGATGTATGACATGCGTGGACGATTATCCGATTAATTATTTTGTTCCAAACCATTTGCTCTTAATTTTTTTTGGCATACATTGAAAGTGACCTTACCTTTCTCACCAAACAGACCGTCACCCATGACAAGCTACCACCTAAACTTAACGAGACCTTCATTGCTCTGATTCACGGTATTCTCCGACCGGAAGAAGTCCATGAATTCTGCCCCATTAGTATGTGCAACTCTTTTTATAAGATCATATCTAGGGTAATTATATGCCAATGTACGTAATAAAATTAGATAATGTATGAATTGTTATTTCTCTTTGGATGCCACAAGTATGTTTATGATAACTATCTACAGTCTTATCTCCTTATTGTTACATATGTATGAAATAAATATATTCCGGTCGATTAAAGAGTATGCATAAGCTTATAATGCCTGCCATAACTACTAATTCTTGATCTCTGACGATTATTACAATTAGAGGGTTGACTGTAGTGTTGGACCAGAACTAACATTTTTAACACACACGGGCACAATTATATAGTGCTTAAAAATAATATTTTTCTCATATAGTTCAATGACACTAATATTTTGTGAATTTTAAATTCTTCATAAAATAATCAGTATTTACTCTTTTATGACTGTAAAAGAAACAAAGTATCGTGCAAAACTCATAAGAATAAAAGTTTTGAAGGCCGTTGCAACAAAATGACCATAATAATATAGAAAAGCATAAACAAAATGTACTATAGGTGACATTATGGTCATTCTCATAACTTCCCTAGCATAACAAAATTCGTTTGTTGAACCAACCACTCAAGCATAATTATGATTATAATGTGGATAAAATCACGATCAATGAACCAAACACTCTAATTACATAGAGGATTACCATTACTATAATTTTATAATTCAAACCATGAACCAAAAATGCCCTTAGTGTAAAAGCAACCGGTCAAAAAATCTTAGTTACTTTTACAGAGGTGTAATCACAAATTCACGCATAGGTTAAATACTTAAATCAAAAGGAAAGCCTTAAGATTTTAAAATTCATTGATTTTATAAATCTTCTTACAGATTACGGATACATCTATATCTAGTAAGGGTTCGTTTGACAATTTTTTTTTTTGGTTTTCAGTTTTTAAAGAGCAGTTTTTTAAAGAGCAGCTTAATTTTTTTTTTTTATAAAAACAAGTGGGTGTTTGATAACCCCTTTTTTTTTTAGGTTTTTTTTTTGGTGTTTGGTAACCCTTTTTATTTTGACTTTTTTTTTTTTGTGGTTTGCGGTGGCGGTGGTGGGGTGTAGCGGTGGTGGCCGGTGGTGGTGGTGGTGGCCGGCGGCCGGAGGTGGCTGCCGGTGGTCGCCGGCAGTGGTCGCCGGCGGCCGGCAGTCTCCGGCGGTGGTCGCCGGAGGTGGCTGCCGGCGGCCGGAGGTCTTCGCCGGCGGCCGGAGGTGGTGGCCGGAGGTGGCTGCCGGTGGTCGCCGGCAGTGGTCGCCGGCGGCCGGCAGTCTCCGGCGGTGGTCGCCGGAGGTGGCTGCCGGTGGTCGCCGGCGGCCGGAGGTGGCTGCCGGTGGCCGGAGGTGTTCGCCGGCGGCCGGAGGTGGTCGCCGGCGGCCGGAGGTGGCTGCCGGCAGTCTCCGGCGGTGGTCGCCGGCGGCCGGCGGTGGTCGCCTGAGGTGGCTGCCGGCGGTGGGAGGGTGGTGGTGGTGGTCTAAGAAAAAAAAACCAAAACTAAAAAAAAAAACCAGTTTCTGGAGTTTTTTTTTTTACTCTTCAGTTTAAAAACTGGTTTTTAAACTGAAAATTAAAATGGTTAACAAACGCCCCTTTTTTTTTCAGTTTTTAAAAACTGAAAAAAAAAAGAGGAAAATTTTTTTCTCAAACCTAGCCTAAGGGTTCGTTTGACAAATTTTTTTTTTTGGTTTTCAGTTTTTAAAGAGCAGTTTTTTAAAGAGCAGCTTAATTTTTTTTTTTATAAAAACAAGTGGGTGTTTGATAACCCCCTTTTTTTTTTTGGTGTTTGGTAACCCTTTTTATTTTGTTTTTTTTTTTTTTGTGGTTTGCGGTGGCGGTGGTGGGGTGTAGCGGTGGTGGCCGGTGGTGGTGGTGGTGGCCGGAGGTGGCTGCCGGCAGTCGCCGGCGGTCGGAGGTGGCAGCCGGCAGTCTCCGGCGGTGGTCGTTGGCGACCGGAGGTGGCCGACGGTGGTCGCCGGCGGCCGGAGGTGGACGGCAGTCTCCGGCGGTGGTCACCGGCGGCCGGAGGTGGTCGCCGGCAGCCGGAGGTGGCTGCCGGCAGTCTCCGGCGGTGGTCGCCTGAGGTGGCTGCCGGCGGTGGGAAGGTGGTGGTTGTGGTCTAAGAAAAAAAAACCACAAGTGAAAAAAAAAACAGTTTCTGGAGTTTTTTTTTTTACTCTTCATTTTAAAAACTGGTTTTTAAACTGGAAAAAAAAATGGTTACCAAACGCTCCTTTTTTTTTCAGTTTTTAAAAACTGAAAAAAAAAGAGGAAAAAAACTTTGTCAAACCTAGCCTAAGAGTTAAAATGCATTTTTCAAATCTTAATACGGAAGAAAAAACAGATCAGAGTGAAAACAAGACAAAAAAAATAAAAATTGAAAATAAAGGAGTAATTACATTGACGCCTCTGATGTTTGAATTATCACACTAAACTATATGACATATTGAAACTTCAAGTCAACATACCGAGGCTTGCTACTTTGCTAGTTTTTACTTCAGGGGTGACTAAGTAAAATCTTTAATACTTAAACTGCCTTTCGAGCCGACTTATATTTGTAATTAAATTTATTTCCTCTTTAATGTTTGTTTTGTCTTTACTTTCTTCCCAAATTAATTTAATATATCCCAGCACCCAATCGTCCAACCTGACATTGAGCACTGCCACCACCACCACCACACACCACATACAACAGTTTTATTTCTCTACCACCCACCATAAACTCTCATAAAATGAAGTCAAAATCATGTCGTTCCTTCTCATAGTTTAGATTCAATGAGGTTGACTCGATCCATGAAGTATTTGGAAAAAAAATTGCTCAAGATCTACCATGGCGGCATCGATAATGGTCTTCATCCATTCTTGTCAATGCGCAAAAGTTCTATTCTAAAGTGGAATATTGGTTGACAGAAAGATATCACGTCAGCATCAATACCAGATAACCAACACTTTCATCCTGCCGTTGAGGTGTCGGCCAATACGATGGGCTTGACTGAGGTTTTGTTATGGTGGTGGGAGTGTGATTGTGGTTTTCGTGTATGGCAGTGGTGGATTCGTCGTTGGAAGTCACTTCTCTCCGTAAAAAAATAAAAAAACAACTGTATCGAGTCCAAAAAATCTAAAGGGCAACATACCCTTTTTCTCAATTATTAATACCTGGGGAGGCTGAGGGGTATTAACTCAAAATCGTGAGGGGCAACTGTAATTACCCCAAAAAATAAAACATCGAGGCCCGTTTGTGTCGCATTTTCGCCGCATATATATTTTTCTGATCCTGTCTCTTTCTTGCTTTCCCTCGTATCGCATGAATCCTCCAGTCCTCCTCCACATAAAAGAAGATTGTTTCTCTGCAACTCCGCCATTCTCTCTCTCTCTCGCTCGCTCTCTGGATTGTTAATGAGAACGATGTGCATTTGTTGTCCTACAAAACAAGAAACGAAAATACCAATTCCGCCATTTTTGAATCTGAACAAACTCCCCTGATTTATCTCTCTCTAGAAATCTGTTACTCCTTCTCTCTCTCTAGGAATGGATGATCTCGTTCCACCCGAAGATTCTTCCGACACATCGCCATCTGTTCAGCAACAAAGTCACGACGACGACCAGCGCGTCTACTTCGTTCCTTACAGGTACACACGCACACGCACACACGCACACGCACACACTCATTTGACCAAACGGAAATTTGGAATGTTATGATAGACAACGGGACATTCAGGCCCCAGGACCGGAATTCGTTTGCTTTTAGACATCGTGATCTTGTTATAACCTCAAACGTAGCTGTTCAGGTCAAAGAACGTTGTGGTTTGCGATTTAATCGATGGAGTTGTGTGTTCGAGTGTGTGGGTGGGTGGGTGTGTCATTTAGTAGATGAAGTTTTTGTGTTTGGTATTCAATTCATGAACTTTTGTGTGCGTGATTCAGCTTATGGACTTTCGTGTATGTGGTTCAACCGGTGAACTTCCCTCTGTGTGTGTGTGTGAGAGAGAGAGAGAGAGAGAGAGAGAGAGAGAGAGAGAGAGAGAGATTCAGTTCATGAACTTTTGTGCGTGCATGCTAGCTAGAGCGATTCAATCCATGAGATTTTGTGTGCCCGTGTCAGATTGATTTCGTGATCGTGCGCTGTGAGAGAGAGCGACTCAATCCTTGAATTTGTGTGCGCGCGCGAGTGCATGTGTGATATTCGTTTCGTGATCGTGCGTGTGTGCACGCTCATGTCATTCAGTTTGTTTCATGTGTGTGTGTGCGTGTGTGTATGTGTGTGAGAGAGAGAGAGAGAGAGAGAGAGAGAGAGAGAGATCCAATCCATGAACTCCTGCGCACGCGCGTGTGAGAGAGAGATTTAGTTCATGAACTTCTGTGTGTTTTTTTGTCTGCCCGTGTATAAGATTCATTCGTGATTGTGTGTGTGCACAAGTTCGTGTAGTTCAGCACATAAACTTTGTGTCTGGTGTGTGTAATGTGATTAGGTGGTGGAAGGAGGCGCAAGATTCCTCTACTGCACTGGACACAGATGGGAGTAAAGGGATTTTGTACACAGCGTCGCCAGCTTCACCCTATGGTGGGCCATTGAAGATAATCAACAACATATTTAACTCGGACCTTGTCTTTAATTTAAGGAGAGAGGACGATTCTTTGCAGCCTAACGATAGTGGCGAAGTTGGGGTTTCAGGACGGGACTACGCTTTGGTCCCAGGTGAAATGTGGTTGCAGGCACTAAAATGGTGAGTATATATCCTTTTTTTACGAAAAGGATTTATCAGAACTTCTTTTACGGAATGAGTGTTCACGCAGTAGACGGTTTGTTGATTTGAACATGCAACACTGTGGTGTTTCATGGCACTTGCGAGTATGTTGTTACTCTTTGATGTTTTATGTAGCCGGTTTTTTTGATCTCTTGTAACATACAATTAAATTGGGTTGAATAAAAGAAGCCCCAGACTTTTGGTGATGTGGGTTTATTTTGCTTATTGCAGAAACTCTCTTAATTGATGAACTGCCATATCTTGTATTCTTGTCTTTTAATTGGAAGCTACTCATATCGAATTTTCTTATGGAAGTAAAGAGTGCCAACCCACTTTGGGGTTCTTGTAAATTCTGTCTTACGTTAAATTTTATCAGTTAGAAATCGATTCTTTGTATGTGTTACCGGCTCTAGGCTTTCTTTCTGTTACTTTTGTGTGTATGAGCTGTGTTGGTGAGCGGTGAATGAGAAGCAATGATATCATTTCTGCATAAATGCAATTTTTTATACTTTTACTTTCAAGACAAGAATCTCTTCTGATGCCAGTCGGGAATATTAGTCATATTTCTGATGCTTGGCTACAAATAGTAGTAGTTTGATCTTTCAGCGCTGGTATGTTCTTCTGTTACATGCAGGCACAGTGATTCGAAAACTGCAAAGAAGAATGGCAGGAGTTTCTCAGCCGCAGAAGACGATATGGCTGATGTCTATCCTTTACAACTCAAGCTCTCTGTTTTCCGGGAGACCAACTCATTGGGAGTAAAAATAAGCAAAAAGGTGAAGCGTAGTTTAGTCAGCCTCCTCATATTTCTTCTTTTAATTTGGTGTGAAGCAGTGTAACAGCGATGAATTTACTTCTGTTTCTATTGTTATTGGTGAGGTTGACTTGTGATTTTCCTTTTTATGTTTTAGTTGGAAGAAATATGAAGCTCTTATATTTTATTGTCCAAGAAAGGAGTAGGACTTTGGGAGTTTATATCCGTTGCTATCTGTTAACAAATAATCTTTCAATTACATGTAAGCTTAAGCTGTTAGAGACTGCGCCTAAATAGAATATGCTCAACAACCGGGTTCACGTGCCTATCTCTGATACCATGTTTAAGTGACCACCTGCTCTACAATCTTAAAAGATCGTGTCTAGTCTCCGAAACAATGCTTATACCACGTTTATATGCTTAGCCCTAATTAATGGCGTTCATAACTGTGGTTGAACGGTCTATTCCAAAATTTTTCCGTGCTGTACAGCAAATGTACCTGATGCATGAGGAAATGTGTCTAAATTGTATTCTGTGATGTTTCCATCTATCAGAGGACTACGAGGCAGTTTCAAGTTTTTATCTGAACCACCATGCTTAAATAAGCTGCATTTTTATGCAATACCTCATTAAGGTTTTAGGTGTTGGAGCAAAATTTATTGCAGATGGCATTTAAGGATGTAAATAGTTTTGGTTTTGGTAGAAATATAGTTATTTCGATCATATAGTTCAGCAAAAAACATATTCACTGGAGCAGGACATGACCAGGATTCCTATTTGACTGCAAATTACCATTATCGTTAGTGATTTAATTCTCAACTAGACCTCGGAATGTGCTACATAACTCGCTTTTCTGCTTTCTACACGTTATGGTATAAATGGTAGGGTAACGTGATATAGTCAATCCTGACCTCATTCAACTAATATATGCTATGCAAACTCTTCAATTTCTTTAATGCTCCTATAGAGAAGTTATATGGTAAGCATATTACTTAAAGTGTGAACTAGTTTTAAGGGCCTGTAAGAAAAACTTTATATATCTTTCCTTGCTTTATTTTGCCTCATGAGTTCCAATTGAACTTCGTGCAAATACTTGTTGCTCCACAGAATGGTTTGGACTATGGACACCGATGGTATTCAGAACAAAATCTAGATGGAAAAGTTAGAGGCCAGCCCGGCCATTATAAGGGAAAGCTATAGCGAGCTTTATAAATGTTGTCGTAGATGCTGAACTCCCATAATCTGCAAATTCTGCAATAGGGATAGCTCCTGATAAACCTCCAGCAAAAAGAAAGATGGCTGAAAAATATGATATGAAGCCAGGTAGAAGGAGCTTCATGTTAAAAATCATGTTCTTTATCTCCCAATGGACCGCATAAGACAAAGTAGGGCTGCCAGCCTTTTTTTACCAATCCCATCGTACTCTTTAATAAATCCCCTGCCAGCAACTTAGCAACCTAAACAGTGTTAGACATGATAGGGGAAAATGTAAAGCCCATAGTGGCTGTGCAACCTTACATTCATTTTGAAAATGTTTTTTACTTATACACTACTTTAATAATCAAAATAGATATGAGATGAAGCTTTGCTTGTATTTGTTTCTTAAACTCTAGGTACTATATCCCTAGAGTATTTCACCTTTCCCAATTTGTGTGAATAATTGAGATGTATCTTACAAAACTCAGTTTCACTAATGGAAAATTACACCATGTAGACATTTTGTGAAACTATAACCTAGACGATTGAAGTCATTAATTGGAAAATTTAGGAAGTATGTGATTTCACATCTACATTCGTGTTGTTCGGTTAATAAACATTCCTTGTAACAGCTAATAACTTCGTTTGGTTAGTATTAGTTAATTTGGATATTAACATCAAACATTACCAATTTTCACCTCTTTATAGCTTAAATAGATGTTCATTAAGAACTTGTTAATATTTTGAGTGCTGATCTTATGCTAATCAACCTCAAGATAGAGTAGCTTTAGCGTTTGCTTTCATTCAATTTAACTTAGATTTTTATTTAGATGAGTAGCCTTTGCTAAATTCTGCTGTTTCTATTAAGCATGGAAAACAGTTACACAGAAGGAGAAGTACAAAGTAAAATGAAGTAAGTTATCTTCTATCTATTTTTTCCTTAATCTAGAAAAAGGTAAAAAGAAATTAAAAAGAAAGAAATAGTAATCATATAGCACCACTTCGTAATTCTCATACTTGTTCTTTGTGTTTTATCACATGAAGAATTTTGGCATTAAAAAGTATGTTACTATTGTCGTAGGTGCTACGAAGCACGGAGGACTTACCAGCATGTTTTATCTTGAAAAAGTAGGGCACTTACATAATAACTACTTTGTCAATCAAGTTTGTTTACCCTTTTCATCCAATCTATTTTCGCAGTTATTTGCAAACTGCTCATGGAAAGATAAAAACAGATCTTAAAACTTGTATGGAAACAATTTTTGGACATTGAAAATGATAATTTTGCATGGATATCTGTTTCAAAATACCAGAAATGGCATCTTTTTGTGAATACTATTGTTTTGGGTGGGTTGTCAATATGCAAGTATGAATTGATTACATCAAGTAGATCCGTTGGTTTGACTTGTACTAGCATGAATTGTGTTCAGCAATTAATTGACTTAATCTGGCCCCGTTAGAATATAAATAGCCAATTTGGTTCTGAAAACCGGGACTACAATTCTACCAAAGAAAGGAGTCTCTAGTTGCTTTTTCAACTTTCTAGAACCTCTTTCTGGATAGATGGACTTCTTTCTGGATATATTCATTGCTCTTTAGCATATTCGAGCCCAAAGAGAAACTATTTCTACCCTTCTGACCTAGGCTTTGGGTTTTGGAAAATTTTAAAACTAGCTTCCATCCATCTGGCCCTTAAACCATAGGTTCTGTTGTGAATAAAGTGAGTTTGAAATGTATCAGCTGATTGATTTTGTACAGAATCTTAATAATCTGGTTGGATGTAGTGACACCATGAAGTAGAAGCACATTAACTTATATTATGGAAGGTGATGCTAAATTAAGGAACTGCAATAGAAATGAAGTTAACTACAGAGGGCACTAAGAGATGTGTGCCACTGGTGCCAAACTTTCTTTGTTGATCATTGATATAAAGTGGCCTTCCCTTGACATGAAAAATATGTAGTATGTGATTCCAATGCATGAGGCTTCTGCGATTGCAGGTGTGGATAGGGTTAAACTTAAGCAGCCCTACCCCTAGAAAGGCTGTTTCAGCCTGTTTGTGTTTAGAACCTTTGGGTCACAATTGAGCAACCTTACCATTGCATCAGTGCTAGTCTTCCAGTTTTCAGTACATGATAATAAAGTTCAATACATGGAAGTAAGATCATGAAAAAAGTACTTCGCCAACGTTGTCAAACATAGAATTTGTGTCTCACACCAACTCGATGCCATTTTTCACACTAGTATATGGCAGAGCTATAGATACGGATCTTTTCGAGTTTAAAGTTCTAATTAAAAAGGGATGCTAGACAAGAAAATTAGTGGCGCTCTTGTTTTCTATTATTTTCCAGTGTTATATGCATACAGATATTCTTAATCCGGTCTTTGGTTTTCCTTTTAAGTACTTCTATTTTGGGGTACTCAATCATAACCAGGGAGGGGCCGGTGGACTAGTAATATTATTATCGGAAAAGCCACTCCACATAATCAATATTTCCTTGGACAAGGACATGACGGTATGTGTGCGTGCTTTTGTGTGTATCTCGTATTTACATTCAGTTGCTGTATACTTATACAGTGAGAAGATTTCAGCGGCTTTGCAGATGTTATCTAGGTCCTACACTTTCTTTAGTCCTTTCCCTTCTAATAGCTCATTTTTCTTACTTAAGGTTTATTTTCCCAGTTTATGGTTTTTGGACTCTTTGTATTTTAAGTTGACGTGTATTTTTAATCTTAGGACAATGCAGTTGAGCGCTTTAGAAGAGCCTGCAAGATTTTCAGTGTTGAACCAGAGCTAGTAAGGGTACTAACTGGCTTTAATGTTTTTGAGCAATATAATTTCATTTAATGGAAATTTATAGATCTCTTACTTCGATGTTGCAGTTACGTATTTGGGATTTTTCTGGGCAAACCACCTTTTTTCTGCTAAGCGACAGAAATAAGAGCGTAAAAGATTCTCAACGGCAGTCAGAGCAGGATGTAAGTGGTGGGCGTCCATTTTATTCTTTTCAATTGGTTTTGCTGCTTTAGCAAAGTTGGAGAAATTGGTGGCCTACTTGTCCGATATATGATCAACCTTGAGCCCATATTTTCCTTTAAAAGTATAGATGAATCAACATTTTCAAATGAAAAGACTTGAAGAATGCCTATGGTGAAGTATGCTGAAGAAAAATGTTGTTGCATAGATATATGGTATGAGGTTATATATAGTTGTTGACAAACTGAAACATAAAGATAAGTCTACGGCCAAGGGTTGATTCACTGCCTTCTAGAATAGTAAATTCAAATGATGACATTGGTACGATTTTCAATACCTCTTAAAAGGTCTAGAATGTTTGTTGGCACTAGAAATATGGCTTTTGTGATAAAGACGTAGAACAAAAAGTCCTAGATCCATGTAGTTTAGTTTCTCTTATTTATCTTACAGGTATGATAATAAATATCAAGTGTCTTGTTGGTTTCCCTGTCTGTAGAATTACCTTATATAATGTTCGTTGCAGATATGTCATGAAATAAGATAGATGCCAATTAAAACGAAGGTTTGACTCGGTCTTAATTGAAAATTTTGGAAATTACGCCTGCCCCTATCTTGGGAAATTTTTATGGAACATGCAACACGTGCCAGTACTTTGGTGATATTGGATTTTTGAGATGAGATTTTTCAGGAAGCATATGCCTTAATTTCCAAATAGTCTCAGATGGTACGGCCCCTTTTGTTTATGGGAGGAAAACCTCATTAGCCAAGTGATAGATTTTTGCAGTTAGGAGCTCAAGTCTAAACTACGTTTGTGCTGATAATTTATTTCTTTGCATGAAACTTTGATTACTGTAACTTACTAAGTCGACAGTCATATTGGCACCTAATTTTCTTCCCTTGTTGGTCTGCAGATTCTCCTGGAGTTACAAGTTTATGGGTTGTCAGATTTTAGTAGAAACAGAGAAATGAGAAAGGAAGAAATGACAGTACATTCTACTGGAGCTTCACTAATGATGAATGGCAATGCTGGCAATTTCAACTCTATTTTTTTTCGTGCAAATTCTTATGAAGCTGGTTCTTTGGGCTTGACTGGATTACAAAACCTAGGAAACACATGTTTTATGAACAGTGCTCTTCAGTGCCTGGCGCACACACCGAAGCTTGTTGACTACTTTCTCGGAGATTACAAAAAGGAAATAAACAACGAGAACCCATTGGGCATGAATGTATGTCTTTGTTAATATTTTAATTCATTCATCATGCTTCTTTATGTTTTCCATTTTGTCTCTCTCGCTCTCGCAGCTATTCTTTGTTCCATTTTCTTTTGTTTTATTTCCTTAAATTAGCTTTCTGTGTTCAGCAAGCCTCTACCTGCCAGCTGTTTCTGACGCTTGCTGTCTTTTCAGTCCACTACTAAACTGTTCACTTCATTGGCAGGGTGAGATTGCTTCAGCCTTTGGAGACTTGTTGAAAAAGTTATGGGCTCCTGGAGCAACTGCTTTACCACCAAGAACATTTAAGTTAACTCTTGCTCATTTTGCTCCTCAATTTAGCGGTTTTAATCAGCATGATTCCCAGGTTTGTAACTTCTACTTTTTTTCCTTTGTAGATCTCTGGTTTCTGGTTTTCCCCATCTCTTCTTCTGTGTGTTTCTCTATAGCCCTTTGCTTTTTCGGGTGCTGGGGGGCAGGCGGCGGGCCAGGGGAGGATGTTGTTGAAATATTTCAGTCTGTGTGATTAACCAAGCTTATACTCTCTGCTGCAGGAGCTCCTCGCTTTTTTATTGGATGGACTTCATGAAGATTTGAACCGCGTGAAATGCAAACCATATGTTGAAGCTAAGGATGGAGATGGTCGACCGGATGAAGAAGTAGCTGATGAATATTGGCAGAATCATTTGGCTCGCAATGACTCTATTATTGTCGATGTGTGCCAAGTGAGTGACATAACTGTAGTGTTTTTTGCATTGTTATAGTGGACAAGCAAAGTTTTGACTGCATTTCATGTAACATGGAGTGGAGTCTTTAAATGACATTCTGTGTACTTATCGGGCACACAAGACCTGGGCAATTGTGTGGAATATGTGTCAAACACTTCTCATTTAATATCCACTAATAACATCAACCTACATGTTTTTATTTTCATTACTGCTTTTAAGATGAGAACTTTCCAACTTCAACATATACATGAGCGTTAAAACACTACTTAACCCTGGAATTAAGCAAAATCAGTTAATAAACTCGACACTCGTACCTATCATATATCCACTTCCAAGCCAAATGGTTTTGGGTTTTAACCTTATTAAAAGTTCGTAAAGGTTTCTTTCTGACCCAGGATGAGCTGTGTAGAAATGGGCTATGGTTTAATGATGCTATATTAACTTACTCTTCAGCGAATTTTGGATTTTCATTGCAGAGAACGTTCAAAACTGTGGGCACTGGGCTGTTAACTAAATATTATTATTTGATGAGCTAGTATCTTTTACCATAGGTAGTAACTGCAGAAATTTGAGGATTTATGTTTACATTTTATGGACTTTCCGAGGATTGTTTCATGAGGAGGAACTCATTAAGCTCATTCCTTTTGTTGAAAAAAATAATATAAGCACTGACAAAATATCAACATTGCATGACTGATTTTTTTGTATTTTATTTCTTTTGAAACTAGTATGCACATCTTGTACAGGTGCAACAGCTGTCTGGCTGGCACATATATGCGTGGAGTTGAAATGGATTTCAGTCAAACTTCCACATTTTTCGTGATACTTGAACGAATTTGAACGTGAATTTCTTTACTTGAAAATTGGGATTATTTTCTTGTAGAATTTTGGAGTATATCTGCCTTGAACTTTCCTTTTGGGTGCCAAGGTTAAGTTGCAAACTTTGTTCTTCATGACCATTTTTTAATATTCTCGATTGAATGCGTCTTCGTTTATAATCACTGCAGGGTCAGTATAGGTCCACATTAGTGTGTCCGCTTTGCAGAAAGGTCTCGGTTACTTTTGATCCATTCATGTACGTCTCATTACCTCTACCATCAACTTCAATGCGGACAATGACACTGACAGTAATGAGCAGTGATGGAAGTACTGAGCCTTCCCCATGTACAATTACTGTCCCCAAGCATGGAAAGTTAGAAGATCTTATCCAAGCTTTAAGCACTGCTTGTTCCTTACGTGGTGATGAATCCCTATTAGTGGCTGAGGTATACTGCTGCAACTCTACTAAAACTTATGTTTTTCTTCAGTTCAGATTGGCAATGTTTAATATTCAGATTGGCATTGTTTTATATCATTACCAATCTTACTTTTTCTTTCTGGGCTCTGACATACAAAGTTATGTGCAGATATACAACAACAGCATCATACGTTACCTAGGGGAGCCAGATGTTTCATTATCCTTGATTAGAGATGGTGACCGACTGGTTGCTTATCGGCTGCTGAAAGATTTTGAGAAGTTTCCTTTGGTTGTCTTCATGCACCAGCGGTTGGAAGAGTAAGTTAATTTGCACCAGCAGTTTATATCTGAATTTAATATCTATTTAATCATCATAGTTACAAGTAGAACTCTTGCATGAAAAACCCACAGCACTATAAAGGTTTGCTTAAATGCAGTTTGCCTTATGGTAACTCAGGTATGGGCTGATACAGCATTAGGTGTGATAGTAAAAAGCAGTAAGAGAGGCAGTCGTAGGCCAAGTTCTGTTAAGGTTATTTTGTACCTATGGGATGTTGTTGTGGGCATTGTTTTCACCTAGTTTGGTGCTTTCTTTTCTGTGTTTTTGGTAACTGCTTGTATTGCTGGGTCTGCGTCCCTCTTCACTTTCTGCATAAACTGTTTACTTACCTTAAACCAACAAACCAAAATGAGAAAGCAAACATTGGAGACTATATATACAAGTTACATTATCAGTGACGTATGCATATAGCACAGATAGAAAGTGGCAGCTCTTGTTGTCAAGGTACCTTGCCTGATATAAGTCATGGGTTCTATAGTCAGCATGCCCATGACATTTGTTGCAAAATGAACTCACATTATATTGCTCGACCTTTTGGGGAAGAGTGTCCTCTTTTTCAATGATTGTGTCTTTGACTTGGAGTTTATTACTCCCTCCGTCCCAACATTTGTTGATCATATTTGATTAGCACAAAGTTTAAGGGAATGGTGAAATGTCTTTAGGTTTCCATTTTTACCCTTTTGTCTTTTTTCGTTTTCTTTTGGTCCACTCAGTGTGTCTTTCTCCTTCGTCTTGCGATAGAGATATCCTCTCTCCCTCTCTAAATTTGTGCATGTGTATATATCCACGTATGTTTACACGCATGAAAAAAGTGGGAATTCTCCGTTGCAAATCCTCATCAACCCCAATATTCTGCTTACAACTTTAACGGGCAAATTCAGATGGAGATTTCTGTAGAATTTTGACGGCATTCAATGTCCCTGCACATCGAAGATGGCTGGATTTTGTGGTGAAATTCTTGTTGGATTTACTGGAGTCCTAAACCTTAGTTGCAGGAAACTCCTAATAAGGTGACGTTTCTCTCTCGGAAACTCGCTTTTGCGATCCCAAGTTAGGAGCTCCATGGGATCTCGTCCCAAGCTAATATGGGAACTTGATCCCGTTAGTTGGAAAGAGATGCATGGAAGAAGTGAGAGAGTACCTGAAAATCAAGCCCTTTTCAACTCAATTCCTTGTTTCTATCCTCCTTCAAGTCCTTAAAGCCTCCTTGTCTGTTGTTGCTGGCTACGTAAACTATACTAAACAAATGATAATACTCTTTACGCATTTATTTATTCAAGCCGCTCCCAACCTCAGATTCTTCTTGGTGCTTACGCTTCCCCGTTCCCGCTCCCGCCCCCGCCCCCGCCCCCGCCCCCGCTTTGTGCAACTAAGTCCTAAACGCTGAAAATATGTTGAGACAGTGACTGACCAGTGCAATTCGGATTGAGCTTGAGAAATTGAAATTATCAGTGTTTAGATCTATACCATAAACGGAAAATGGGCTTCATCCATATGAAAGGCAATTCTCACCAATCGCCATCACACAATGCAACACAGTTCATCTCAAATTACACAAAAGAAATGGAAAAGAAGTTTCCTAACTTGCCTAGTCACTCGCCTCAAAGCAGTCACTCGTCTAATAGTTATTGATGATGCCTAGGTGCATGCTCAACCACGTGTTAGCGAATCCGTAGTCGATCTGACTTAACATCCAAAGTTTTTATATTCCAGATACTAATGATAAAAGAGGCGGTGGTGGTCGAAAAAAGGGCGGAGCTGGTGGTTGGAAAGGGTTGCGGGTAGTAGTGAGACAGATCAGACAAGGGGCTGTGGTGTTCGAAGATGGACGGCGACAGTGGCATTAAGGGTTGAAAGGAGATTAGAGTGGTGGTTGAAGGGATACTCAGACACAACTAAAATGAGAGAAAAAAGAGGGGCTTAGTGGTTGATCATGGTGCACGGGCGAATGGGAAAGCGAGAGAAAGGAGTAGAGGAGAAAGAAAATTCGTACTGTAGAGAGAGAAAAGAGAAAAAAGATCAGTGGAGGGGAGTGAGAGAAAGGTTGGTCAGTGGAGAGGAGAGAGAATAATGGGTCTGGGAGAGGCAACTGAGGAGTGAGAAAGAGAATAGCGAAAGTGGACAAAATGGAAAAAAACTGTATAGATCTTTTCTAAGATGGAAAGTGAGCTTTATTTATTGGAACAGCCCAAAAAAGAAAACTGAGCAGTAAAACTGGGACAGGGGGAGTATTATTTTGGCTCTTTTTCAGCTTTCTCCAGTTCTTGACCATTTTCTTTTCTCCGTAGTTGTGCTTTCTTCTTCAATTCGTTCAGAGGCTTAAGCAATGGGCGAGGGATGCTTTTGTTAGGATATATTATTTTAAAGCAGGCGTAATGGTGTCCATGGGTACTTTAGTCCTTTTTAACATACTGGAATCAGAGTAGATGTTGAACCTTACATGGAATAAGACGATAGGGTCTCTTGTGAGTCTCTCTCCCTTTGGACATGTTTTTCTTTTGCTGGTAGTATGTATTATCACTCTATATAGCATTATGGGAACATCTGTAGTCTATTGTCCTGATCTATAGAATCTTATGAATTTTCTTGCCAATATTTCAAAAGCATGAGCATCTATCGCCGTTGGTAGAATATGAAAAGTGTTATAAGACAAGAAAACATAGTAACATAGGAAAACAAATGGTAGCAAGGTGTTGCAGCTTGTGGGTTGTATATGGCTTGACATGCATTCTGGAAGTGAATGGAACAGGACCTAAATCTAAATATGAGACAGTTGGGTTAAAACTCTTCTTTTGACAGGTTCTGTGATTGTTGAAGATCACATGCTAACTGCATCAAATTATATATATCCATTACTAAAGTGGCAAATATTTAAGGGCCAGGAAAAAAAGGAAAGAGCAAAGTGATTAAGAACAAATGTAACTACAACTAGAGCATTATTTTGCTATCTCCTCTCACCTCCCTTTCCTCTCCATGGAGCTAACAAATTTAGATTACAGGAACTCTCACTACGGAAAGCTGACATCTAGTTGGAAGGCATTTGGAATCCCTCTTGTAGCAAGTTGTAAACCTGGAAATGGATCCGATATCCGCGATCTGTATCTTAAATTACTCAGTCCGTTTTCAGTAGCAGGTGAAAATCCTGTAGAAAATTATGATAGCATTGATACAACTGCAAGTGAAGAGGTTGTAAAGATGGAGGATTCTGAAAGTCCTGGTACAAGTGAGAGTGCAGACACTTTTGAAGGTAATTATGCTGACATAAGTTCTGATATCGGATTACAGTTGTACTTCACTGATGAAAAAGGAATTTGCAAAGACTCTGAGATCGTAATGAATGAGCCAGTGAGATCCACAGTTTTGCCTGGTCGAATTTATGTTCTTGTACGCTGGCCTGATAATATGGTTGAACAGTACAATACACACCTTCTTAGCACCTTGCCTGAAATTTACAAGTCTGGTTTCTTTGCAAAACGACCTCAAGAGTCTGTCTCTCTTTATAAATGCCTTGAAGCATTCCTTAAGGAGGAGCCTCTTGGACCAGAAGACATGTGGTAAGTGCGCTAATCATATCTTCGTAAGTTTTTTTCTCCTAAACATTCTTGATTTTAAATTGATATCATTTCTATATGATGAATCTCTGAGTGTGAAGATAATAATTTGTTTGTTTCCATTTGTTTTTTCTTGGTTTTTGCATTTGTCTCCGTGTTTCACAATGACAGGAATGCGTAAAAAAGCTGTGCTTAAGAAATGTAATTATGCTTAAATATTTCCTTGCAGGACTAACTTTTCATCATTGAATCCGTTGTCATATCTTTCATAATGTAATTGGATTTTAGTAAGTGGTGTTTTGGGACCTAAGAAAATCTCCTGGATTTCTAGAAATAAGTACGTGGTCAGTCTTGTGATCAGTTGTCTTGATGTTTTGCATATCCCAGTTGTCTTGAGGTTTATGCTTCTTTTTGCCTTTTTTCCCATTCCTGCTACATTGTTTACCCTTTCAATCAGCTCTATGGCTTATAAATGCCTGCATGTTTGTCCTAAAGCAAAGGCATTCGCCTACTCGCATTTCATACTTCGGATTTAGACTGGTGCTAGGTTAAAGTTACTTCAATAAAGCGAGTGTACTGGCCTTGTTGCTCAACCTTTAACATGGAAGTGAGCATCACACTCCTGAGGAGAAATTTTCTGTTGGCGTTGTGCCGAAAATTTTCTTCTTCGGTTATCTTAATGAATTTAATGCCATCAGTTTTTTTGCAAGTGTAACCATTCCCTCTTATGTTCTTATTATGTGCTCTACTATTGTATGAATTCTTAGGTATTGCCCAGGCTGCAAAAAGCATTGTCAAGCCACTAAGAAGCTAGATCTTTGGAGACTACCAGAGATTCTGGTCATTCATTTAAAGAGGTTCTCATACAGCCGATTTCTAAAGAACAAGTTGGAGACATATGTTGACTTCCCTGTCCATGATCTTGATCTGTCTACATTCATTGCCTACAAGAATGGAAACTTATCTAACCGTTATATGCTTTATGCAATTAGTAATCATTATGGAGGCATGGGAGGTGGACATTATACAGCCTTTGTCCATGTAAGTCCGTTTCTTCAGATTCTATTGTTTCTTTGCTGTCCTTTCCACCTTTCTTTATGTTTTTTGTTATTTTTTCGTTTGATGGTACTGCTAGAGTAGTTCACGCATAGCAAAAAGCTGTATAATAATAAAATAAGACATGACTACATACTTGCTTTTCATAACCGTTGCTTCAAAATCTTCAGTCTGCCAGCCTCACAGACCTTCAGCCTTGTGATTTAGCACTTTCCTTACAACTATTTGCCGCATTTGAATCCATCTGCTGTAATTTTTTATGTGCATGAATCTTTTTGTTTTTTGGAGTTGAGATGGTAGTGCATATGGACTTGTGGGATTCAGCAAGCATGAGTACTGGCTGGGCAACAGTAGGTTGCCTGTGACACTAGTAATCCTGGATTCTTGATTTTGTTACCTTCTCATTCTGCTTCTTCTTGTGATGCAATTTTCTAGGAAATGGTAAAAGTGGCACTCTAATAGGTAGCCATAGGGTTGAAGGCTTTCTTGATTTCAGTTGCCATGTTATTTGTTATAAAAACCACTTCCGTGCATGTGAAATTTGTCATCTTAATTTGATTTTTCTGTTTTCTTTGTAGCATGGGGGTAATCGGTGGTATGACTTTGATGATGGAGTTGTTTCTCCCATCAGTGAGGACAAGATTAAAACTTCGGCGGCTTATGTACTTTTCTATAGAAGAGTTGAAGATATTCAACAATCAGGTAGAGTTATCAATTGTGATGGTTAGATCTACTCCTACAAGTATCATATCACTAAAGCATTCTTTGGTATGTGGCATTATTAGTTTGTGTTAGGCTTCCGCAAAATAGAAAGGAAGATTACAATTGTAAATGATCTATGCAAACTGACGCTGTTACATGTCAGCTTGGCCTTAATTTTGAGGAGGTAGATCTATATATGAAAGCAGTTCTTGCATTTTTAACCCTGTTATAGGAAATTCTCTATATTCTTTTGTTTTTCCTTCTTTTTGATAGATAGGAGGAGACAGTCTGATGGAGATAGATCGCTCCCTGCTCTTTTCCACCTGTCCAACATGATATTGTTGTTTACTATAAAGTTGATATACTTGAATCTCTCTGACAGTCGAAATTATGAATCGAACTCTAGTTTTTGGCTCACATATTTCTAGTTATGAATGATTTATTTCTGGTGAAATGCTAGTCTCCTATGTGGAAGAGGAAATATAAGCCATTGACACTACTGTGGCTGACTTCAAATGTGGGTTTGATTACACATTTGATTTGTGAAGAAGCTGCTCTCTCTCTCTCTCTCTCTGTGCTGTGTGTGTGTGTCTGTGTGGCCCTAAGCCAAGCCCGCCAGGAAGACTACATTACACCCCTTTTAAGGTTCAAGCTTATGGAGTCGCAGCTTAAACCAAGTATCGGAAGTCAACTGGCTAATTAGCCTCAAGCCGTGCGTATGTTTTTCAAAGTAAGGATAGCCCTATTGCCGAACTGCCTGCTTTGGGTAGTTCTACGACTTGATTTTGTAACTGTACATTGCTTTGTTGCTTTGACACAAGTCATAGGCAACAGGAATTACCGAATTTGTCACTCCAAAAGCAAAGGTAAGGCCATCTCTTGAACATAAAACTGGATAACCCGACCTGCAACGCATAAACTTAGCTGCGAAGTAGGCCAGGTTATTGTACTGCTCGGCGATGCACTCGATCTTTAACACATGGGAGGGTTGCAGCCTAACTGAAGAATGTGGCACGATCAGTATTTCTATCTATTAGTGCGTCTTCAACATGTTATATCGGTCGCAACATAGAAGATTTTATAGTAAGGATCACGTACTTTGCACGTTTTATAGTGATTCAAAATAAAAATGTTATAAACCTTTGTCGAAAGCACAACTATACTTAATTAGTATAATCATTTTAACTAAATCATAATGGGAGCTGATCCGTTGAGAGCGTTAGCAAAATAGGAGAAGTTGCAAACGCGATCTGACCGTCCATCCCGAAAGATGGACGGTCCAGATCGCGCCTTTTTCAAAACCTGTCAGACGTCCGCCATACAGTATGGCAGACGGGTTTTTTTACCAAATTGCTCCTCCGCGCCTGTCCGCTACACAGTAGCGCGGAGGGCATTAATGTCCTGATGGGAGACAGCAAAAAGTCGTCCGCCATACAGTATAGCGGACGGCCCCTAGGGCTGACACCTGTCAGGGCCTGTCCCGTCAGCCTGACACTGACCCCTGCCTGACACGAGACAGCAAAAAAGGTATCCGCTATACAGTAGAGCGGAATAATTTCCACACGCGCGCGGACAGGTGCTTCCCGTATACCCCCGAGGTTCCTGATTCTCAGCTCTCTTTCCTGAATTCTCAGCTCATCCCGCAAAATTCTCAAGCTCTTCCCGCAAAATTTTCTTCTCCTTCGGATTCACCTGGCTTCCATTTCTGGCTCCCCTCAAGCTTCTTCGAGTAAAACTTGCTTCAATCTTCTTCACTCAAGCAAGGTAAGTTTCTCATCTCAGATATTTTTTGGGTGGATTGACTGATAAAGTATATTTTTTATTTTGGGCAAAAAAATATAAATTTCTGATGATGTTCTAGAAATTAATTTGTTAACTTTAAAGAAGTTTATTGTAGTTAATTTTGGATTTTTTTGAGGGGCGCTAACTTCGGCACATCTATCCTATTTAAATTCGAATTTTTTTAGATACGTTTGTTGTATTTTGGCATGATGAATTTGTCTAACGCTCTTAGTAATTGTAATTTGTTGTGTTCAATAAATCTATAATTAGCAAAATGGGAGACTTTTGAGATTATGTATATGGTATATTTGTCATCTTAAATTTGTCTATTTGTCACGATAATTTTAAGGTAATATTTTCAGTTGAAAATGTCATTTGATTGTTCAGCGTAGTCTATATTTCTACATATAGGGAGTTGTTTCACAATGTCTGATTTCGTGTCGAGCTCCAACACCCCCGTAGATGCTAGTGATCCGTATCTAGGACGAACCTTTCAAACATTGGAGGAAGCTGGAGAATGTTTCCGAGCGTATTCATTGAGGGTTGGATTTGGCATTAGAATAAAGACTTCAAGAACGAGCAACATAACGAGAAAGATATGCTCTCGTATGTACGAGTGCCATAGGGGCAGAAACCCAGTGCAAAATGAGACACGTGTAGGCAACGAGGACAGTGATGACGAAATAGGCTATTCGCGCAGAAGACGGGACTTCTTTGCGCGAACGAATTGCCAGGTCAAGATGTTCGTAAGCTATAAACCCAAGCAAGATCATTGGCTTATTAGCAGCCTGGAACTGGCACACAATCACCTGTTAGTAACCCCTTCTAAGGTGAGTCAGATGCATCAACACAAGAAGATGGGAAAGGTCGCGAGGAGCCTCATTCACACAATGAGCGATGCGCGTCTAGGACCTACCGACATGATTAATGTTCTTGCTGAACAGGCCGGGGGAATTCAGAATTTAAACTTTAACACGACAGACGTTCGCAACGCGGTCCGAACCCATAGACGAGCCGCGTATGACCTCAATGATGCTCAAGCCACAATGAGCCTATTGAAGCGGATGCAGATGGAGGACCCGCAGTTTACCTTCGATTATAAACTTGACGACGAGCATCGAGTTAGCACAATTTTTTGGGTCGACGGTCGTTCCAGGCTTGCTTATAAGCATTTTGGGGATGTCGTGACTTTCGACACCACATACCGTACCAACAAGTACTCGATGCCGTTTGCCCCTTTCACGGGGGTCAATCATCATTATCACTCCATCCTGTTCGGGTTCGCTTTGTTAAGGGACGAGAGCGAGAGTTCTTTTGAATGGTTGTTTAGTGTGTGGCTGGAAGCCATGAACTTCAAAGCACCCAACGTTATCATCACCGATCAAGATTTGGCAATGAAGAAGGCTATTGCCACCGTCTTCCCAGATACTCGACACAACTTGTGCACTTGGCACATAAGCAACAAATACCCCGAACGTTTGCATCACGTGTACGCAAAGTTTCCAGAATTTAAACAGGATTTTGACACGTGCGTTAGCAAGTCGTTAACTATTGAGGAATTTGAGGAGAGGTGGGAAAAGCTTGTTCAGGATTACTCATTGCAAGACAACGGGTGGCTTCAGCACTTGTACGAGCTCAAAGAGAAATGGATTGGCGTTTACACGAGGAGGCATTTTTCTGCGGGCATGAGAACGACGGGCAGGAGTGAATCTATGAATGCCACTTTCGATAGTTACGTGGGTACAGCTACCAATTTGAAGAGTTTCGTCACATCCGCACAGAAAGCGGTTGCGTCGTTGTTCGTGAAAGAAAGGGCTGCAGACTTTGCAACCACGTACAAACAGAGGAGAAGGTTGCTTGAGACCCCGCTGGAGCTGAACGGTGCCAAAGTCTATACGAAGGAGATCTTCTTGCTATACCAAATAGAGCTGCAGAAATCGGGACGGTACTGTATAAACAAGGTGGCGGAGAAGTCTACGCGTGAGTACAAGGTTTATTCGCTCGTGAATGACCTCGTTCCTGAGAAGCTGCGCAGAATGTATACGGTGAGCCACGACACATTGACGGACTCGGTGACATGTGTTTGCAAGAAGTTTGAGTTCCATGGCATCCTGTGTAGACACATTCTGCGCTTTTTCACCCAGAAGAATATCAGGACAATCCCCGATAAATACGTCTTGCCACGGTGGACGAAAGGTGCAAACAGGTTGCACGGTACCATTGCTTTTCCGGAGCACCCGTATACTGACTTTGAAGAATCGGAGACGTTGCGGTATAATCATCTGGTGACGAGTTTCACCCGTTTGTCCGTAAAGGCTGCTGCTTCAATGGTCGGTTATAAACATCTCCTCGAGGTAGCTCAGCAGCAAGAGCCCATCATCGACCAGTTGGAAGCAGCCGCTGTCACCAGTGCGATTGACACCGAGCCTACGACGGGGGTATCAGAAGATGACGAGCCGGGGGAGGAAGACGACAATGATATTTGTTTGTTGGACCCAATTATATCGCAAACGAAAGGCCGCAAGAGATCTACGCGGATGAAAAGCTCTATTGAAACGGCAACTCAACCTAAAAAGCTGCGAAGGTGTGCATTGTGCAACAAAATGACCGACCACGACAAGCGGAACCATTACAAGGCACTGGGGATAAGTTCGGGGGGTTTGCAAGACGGGGAAGAAGGTGACGCCGAAGACGAGGACGAACAAGCTGCAGTGGACCTTTAATTTTTTGTACAACGTTATGACATTTGTAATAATTTTCGGAGGGATAATTTTTCCTCCGAATGCTGGAAATATTAAAAAATGGAGAGAATGAGAGGCCATCGAATTAAATGTATAGTCTCTTATTTTTAAAATTTTGTTTTTTTAAGCCCAGTCCGCTATAAAATATAGCGGACGGAAGAAAAATTTTTGGTCTGCTTTCACGTCCGCTATACCATAGAGCGGACCTCATGAGCAGTAAAACTTTTGGTCTTCATTCACGTCCGCGATACAATATAGCGGATGTCATCGAAGAAAAACTTTTGGCCTGCTTTCACGTCCGCGATACAATATAGCGGACCTCATGAGCAGTAAAACTTTTGGTCTTCATTTACGTCCGCTATACAATATAGCGGACGTCATCGAAGAAAAACTTTTGGAATTCATTTACGTCCGCTAGACAATATAGCGGACGTCATCGAAGAAAAACTGTTGGAATTCATTTACGTCCGCTAGACAATATAGCGGACGTCATCGAAGAAAAACTTTTGGTGTCCGCTATATAAAGTGGCGGATAACTC
Organism: Escallonia rubra; assembly: GCA_033065855.1. Lineage (NCBI taxonomy): Eukaryota > Viridiplantae > Streptophyta > Magnoliopsida > Escalloniales > Escalloniaceae > Escallonia > Escallonia rubra. The sequence continues at coordinate 217,441 of JAVXUO010001446.1, forward strand.
TATCCTACTATATATATTAATCATATCTCTAAGTCAGCTGTTATCAGTCCTATCTGAGGGCACCTCTCTCTGTCTCGAACATCTGCTGCCGCTACTCCGTCTCCGGCACCCACATCTCCGGTGGCCCAGAACTCCGGCGTTAATCCGTCCTCCCCTCAACGCCGACCTCGATGGCTTCTGGATCGGAGACCACCAACGATTTTATTGGCAACTTGCACCTGGCAGGCAAACACTTTTTCAAAGTCATGATGCCGGGGTTTGAGAATGAACTTGTAGGCCATCTCTATTTCTCTGTATTTTCGTGTGTTAAAGGTTTGATGTTTTGGTTAAAAACTAACGTATTTTTTGTGTTGTGTTTGTTAGGACATACCGGAAGCCTTGACCAATCAATTTACAACAATTCATGACAGTGCAAGATTATATAGCCGCAAGGGGGCATGGCAGGTTGAAATCAAGCTGAAGCCCGGCCGACCCCAAAAAAAGCAATTCGCAGAGGGTTGGAACGTCTTCGTGCGCCAGCATGGCCTCGAACTCGGGGACTTTGTAGTGTTTGAACACCTTGGGTGGTGGGATTTTCAAGTTGTAATCTTTGATCGGAGCACTTGTGAAAAAATTTCTTTCCCCCAATGTGAACCCTAATTTATTATTAATAAAATTATTTATGTTGTTGAATCACCTCGAAATTTTTCCTCGCTTAATTGTGCTCAATTGTGTCGTTTGAGATTCCCTCGATATATTAAGATCGTTGATTGTGAATCGTACGTTAATTGTGTCGTTTGAGATTCCGTCGGTATATTGAGATCGTTGATTGTGAATCATACGTTCTTTATTGTTTATCGATATTGAGGTTGTTGATTCTGACGCCAAAACAAGTCTTCGGGGCGCCAATTTATTAAAACAGCATTATGCTACAATGCGACTAAAACAAGCCAATTTATTAAAACTGCAGAACGCTACAACTTCTAGCTCTACTACATAGCGGACATAAGGGCCTCCGCTTAGGCCGAGGTTCGGGAAGGTCGGAACTAAGTGTCTGGTTCGTGCCAACCATTTTCTGGTCCAAGTTGCAGACAACGATCTGCTGCACCACTATGACGTAAGCTTCGTACTGTATTGTCCGCTATACTATATAGCGGACATCTCGTAGGGACAATCAACTGTCCGAGACTTTGCCTCTACGGGGATGTCCGCTATACTATATAGCGGACCTAGGAGAGAAAAATGGTTGTCTGCAACTTGGACCAGAAAATGGTTGGCACGGACCAGACACTTAGTTCCGACCTTCCCGAACCCCGGCCTAAGCGGAGGCCCTTATGTCCGCTATAGAACTCGATCTTCAGGCATCTTCATCTGAAACTGGAGCATCGGAAACATTTCCTTCTTCGAAGCTCATGTTCCAGTATACTTGTGCTTCATTGTTGTTGCCATCTTCATGTGCATCACGTGCCATACGATGTAAGTTATGCCTACTTTGACGAACTCGCATTCTATTATTTTCCTCGCGTATTCGATGAAGTGCCCTTTCAAGCTCCATGTGCGTAATTCGAGGCATGTTGATTGCCTTTTGTCGAGGTATGGGTATATTCATGCTCCGTGAATCAGCTACTAGGACCTCGTGTTCATTCATCCGATAAGACCATTCTGCACGTAATGTATTCACATAGCTTGATGAGTAACGCAAACTTGGACGCAAAGAATAGTAAAATTCATCTTCGCCCGCCCAGTAACGACCCATTGCTTCAAAAATATCTCGTGGAGTATATGACATTTCCAGAGTTGTTATGAAATTGGGAGTATATCACTCTATGCCCATTGCAATGAGCAATGCATGTACTTATATATACTTTGAAACGGGACCACTTTATGAAAGAGCTACAGTTTCAACTTTATGAGATGTGACCCAACGTTGGCAATAGACTAGAGACTTGTCTTGTCACCAAAGAGAATTGTCTTGTCACCAAAGACTTATCACACCAATATATTGTGTATGGGTATGTGGGCTTATTTATATATGTTAGCCCATGCTCATCGCTTTAGAACCAAAACAAAGTTAAATGGCAGGAGTTCCTGGGAGTTCTAGTCTGCGGGGACGTGAGACTGTGTGGTTGTTGTGTGAAAGGAACGACGACTACAAAGAAGTGAAGTACATGGATCCCAGAGAGTATTATTGCGGTTTACGGAGAGAATGGGCATATCGAGTTAAGGAATCAGAAGCGCTACACCAAGATCTCACCACGCTGAGTGCACCTGTGCCGCAACGTCGTTCACTTACTATGTCGCGGCGTAATATTAAGCAGTGTAAGAAAGCTGTGCGCCAAATTCGTATGGAGAATAACCGGATGTTGCTGCGTAGAAAAAGATTTTATATGCTTCAACTTGCGGAAGAAATGGCCGAGGCTAGTGGGAGGCAGCTCACATCAAACGAGAGAAACAATATTTTAACCAATGATCAGTACTTATCTGATGAGTATATGTCAAATGAAGAGTGATATATATATATCTCTTTCTACTGCATGCTAGGATTTCATTCCAACCGGCACTCATCCACATGTCATTCTAATTGGTGTATCCCGTCTTTTGAAGCATGTAAAATGTTGGGAATATATGTTTCTAACTACATCCGTCATACTATAATGGGGTAACTAGCATGCCTAAGGTGCAATGAGAAAAAAAAAGTGACATAAAAAATTACAACGTTTTTCGCAAGCTATGAATTTGGCGCTAAAGTGTGCGCGAATAGGCCCTTCATAGAAAAACCAAAAAAATAAATTGTCTCGTTTTTCGCCGAAATTCATAGAAATTGGCTATATAGCGTGCCTAAGGTGCAATAAGCAAAAAAAGTGACCAAAAAAATTACATATCTACGTCCGATAAACTATATCGCGGACAGCCAAGCAGAATCTCCCCAGCACTTAGTTTTTTTTGGGGCCCTATTTACGTCCGCTAAACTATATCGCGGACAGCCAAGCAGAATATAGTCTACCCAACACTTTGTTTTTTTTCGGGGCCCTATTTAAGTCCGCTAAACTATATCGCGGACAGCCAAGCAGAATGTACCCTCCCTCCCCAACACTTAGTTTTTTTGGGGCCCCATCTACGTCCGCTAAACTATATCGCGGACAGCCAAGCAGAATGTGGTTTATCTAGGTCCGCTAAACTATATCGCGGACAGCCAAGCAGAATGTACCCTCCCCAACACTTGGTTTTTTTTGGGGGCCTATTTACGTCCGCTAAACTATATCGCGGACAGCCAAGCAGAATGTACCCTCCCCAACACTTGGTTTTTTTTGGGGGCCTATTTACGTCCGCTAAACTATATCGCGGACAGCCAAGCAGAATGTGGTTTATCTAGGTCCGCTAAACTATATCGCGGACAGCCAAGCAGAATGTACCCTCCTCAGCACTTAGTTTTTTTTGGGGCCCTATTTACGTCCGCTAAACTATATCGCGGACAGCCAAGCAGAATGTACTTTCCACAACACTTAGTTTTTTTTCGGCCATATCTAGTCTCCCCTGCTGAAAGCAAATCACACAGAACAAATAAAACACTCAGCTGAACAACACAACCATATCACTGAATCAAATCAATCGCATTCAACAACGATCACATCTCAGTCAACACAGATGAAATCGTCAATCGCATTCAAACGATAAGATTCAAGAAGTTTAAGGACAAATAGCCAAGTCAATATATCGGACGTTATTATACGCATACATTGTCAATTACACGGATTTACAATATATCTAATAGGTCTAGGCCGGCCATTGATAATTTGCCAAGCCATTCTATACCTAAAGCAGTCTATGCAGTCTTGGGTCCAGACGGTCTTCTTGAGGCTCTCCGACCGACAGATGTAATCCATGTACATGCAGAGGTAGACGCCGCAGTCCGAGGTATTAAGTTGCTTGGGCCTAGTCCTCTTCAATCGGAAAACAACCTCCCTATCGCCCGCTGCCCTCCCTCGGCTCTCTCGAGAACGCTCTCTATTGACCATGGCAGCAAATAGATTCTGCGAGTAAGAGGATAAGCATTAAACATTAAACATAGCAAACATAATACGATTAATCAGTTCTACATTATGCAAGTTACAATAAGAAGTAAACAAGCTCTTACCATTGGAGTCAACATCCCTAAGCCTACGTACATGTCAATCACACCAATCGCGTCCGTATCATCGTAGAGACTGTCAAGGACTGATACGGTATTCGTTACCGGTTCATAGCAAATCAAGAACCAGTGGGCATTAATTATAGCAGGGAGTAGAAACACATCCGCCACACTTGCGCGCTCTGGACTCGGCCGACCAAGATATGCGAGTAGGTTAGCCGCCGGTCTCAACATGATCTCGGCCTTCGCCTTTCTCGCCTGCTTCCTCGCCTTGTCCCACTCGTTAAAGTCTTGTACTAGCATATTGTGAAAGTAAGCGTCGAGAATAAAAATGCGCGGACCGTAGTTAGGCTGCTCCCGACTCCTTTGCCGCAGAATTTGCACGTAGTGCGAGATGACGAAGTTGTCTAACCACATCCCCGGCGCCAGCGTGGACAGTTCTTTCCACGAGACACTGTAATCCAAGCCCTGCGGGTTTTTCACGGCATACGACTCTTCGTCTGGGGGGGGCCCGCTAAAATAACGGTGATGGATTAGGTGGTGTTTATGCGGCTTCAGGGGCCTGGCTGGATGCCCTTTCGGATATTGCCCTCGGGGGTCGACCGGTTGCTCTTGCCCTCCGCCGGGGGGCAAGAGCAACGAAAGAAATTGGCCTCCAACCAACGGATCGGCCGGCTGATAGTTGCCTTCGGGGGCCCCGGCCGGCTGATAATCGCCTTCGGGGGCGCCTGCCGGCTGATATTGCTCGCCGGCCATTTCTTCCTCCCGCTGATATTGCCCTTCGGGGCCGCCAATCGGTCCCGCCCACGGGACAATGGGCAGTGCCTCGTTAAAACCGTATTGCCACTCTTGCGTGACTTGACTCTGAGAGAGGGGTTGGGGTTCCGGGAACAAATCGAAGGTCGGGCCGCTGTAATCGGCCCACGACGCTTGAGCATGTCCCATCCCCGGTACAGAGGGACCACCAACTCCCTGGCTCACCCCTGAAGCTTGCCCGGAGGGATCAACGTTATACGGGCTGGCGCCCGTATAACCCATTCCCGGGCTGTCGACCGAAGACTGTCCCGATGCTTGCCGCACAAAATTCCCGCAGCCTATAGCCAGTGCAGCAGCCTGTTGGCGAAGATCCTCGCCCATTGCGCTCATCAGATCCTTCCGCTCACTCAACTTCTGGAAGAATGCAAGCGAGGCATTAACCTACATCCAAAGAGATAACAAATAAGTAACTTTAATCAGTTCTGATATATTGAAGACAAGTTGGGCAACTTACGAGATTGTATGCCATCTGCTCGTCGATCTGACCCCTAGGCGCATACCTCGCCCCGCGTTCAAAGTTGACTGGGGCTACTCTCCTCCGCGTGATGCGGGAGTACCACTCATCATACTCCGCGATGCTGATAACGGGGTCCGGCTCCGAGACGATGGCCGCCAGTGTGTCCTGCCAAGAAGTCCAGAGCTCTAGTTCGGCCGCGCACAATTCTTGCGCATTGGCCTTGCCAAACCGCCCGACATCCGGTGGGTCCCTGTTAACCCTCATATCTGGGGCACCGGCGGGCAAACCCTGCTCCAACTCAAAATGGCGCATTGCTCGGTCTGGCAGCTGCCACTCTGCGACCTCGAAGTGGATGAGGGGTGTGCGCTGCAACCCGGATAGCGTGAAGACGAACGACTCTTCAACCCGTCGCGCCAAACCTATGTACGGTGCCCAACGCAATTGGCCCGGAGATAGGCGGTCGAACTCCCCTCGATAGAACGTGATGTTGTGATGGGGATCGACTCTCCTGCGGTAGTGGCTATTATTCCGGCTGTACTCCCAAGCACGCAACCGAGGCCACACTCTATCGGTTCCATCCCTACGCGTCGGTGAACCGGGAGCAAGGTGTTCATAAGACCACACCTGAAAAAATGGACAAATTATATTTATATCGTCGATTCAACAAAAGCGAAAACAAAAAAAACAATAACGAAGACAGGATTTATATGATATACCTGCAATAGCGAGAGACATGCACATATGGCTTTGGAGTCGGGCCTCGTTGCCTTGTGCAATGCTCGGTACAGATACGAAAGAACCGCTGCACCCCATGCATAATCTCCAACCTCAGCCAGGTTACTCAACAACGGTAAATATTTCACGCTGGCCGTGTTCTTCGACGTCGTTGGGAATAAAATTGCCCCCATCACCCACCAGAGGAAGGCTTTTGTGTAAAGCACAAGCTCATGGCCCGTATAGTTTTCCGGCAATACCCCGTACGTATCTACCAACCACTTCAACTTTATACCACCACTGCTAAATTTATCCTGGGGTATCGAATTGGAGGAAGTCCCTAGCGGTTCTCGTCTTCGTTGCTTCTGACGGAGGAGCAATTACCGGCAGCCCCGTCACCGGCAACCCTAAGATGAACCCTACATCTTCTAGGGTAATTGTCAGCTCTCCGAGCGGGAAGTGAAACGTATTCGTTTCACTTCTCCACCTCTCAACAAGGGCACCTATCAAGGCCCGGTCAAGCTGTTGAAATA